>JBBPCX010000160.1:17273481-17286030 GCA_037974365.1 Hydrocynus forskahlii
GAGCAAAAACAAAAGTGTTGCGTTTATATTTTTGTTCAGTGTATGTTATGATACAATAGGATAATATAACATATGATATGATGTACTGCGGTGGACTCGTGCCCCACCCAGGGTGAGTCCCTGCCTCGTGCCTGTATACCCCGGGATAGGCTCCGGATACCCCTGACCCTAGTAAGGATTAAGCGGTTACCGAAAATGAATGAATGAATGGTATGATGTATATATAGCTTTTTAAATATTCCAAAATCTTTACTGGATAATAGTAAACTAAGAGTAAACTAAAATAATACTTTAAAGACTTCAGAATCATAAAACACCATTATGGGGCAAAAAAGAATAGAAATGGGTGTGTCCACCAGGCTTTTTCTTTTAATGTAACCGATCAGAGGAAAAAAGATTAAACATTTACAGAAGTAGTATGGAATATGCTGATGACTGATGATGGCAGTGTCAGAACAACTTCACAAGAATATAAAGGAAAAACACTGAGAGAGGAACCAAAACTGAAAAGAAGAAGTCGTACTTTTCTTGCTGAATAACTGAATAATGCAAGTTTAGCAGTGAGATTAAACAGTAGCAAGTAAATCATACAGAGAAGAGATTTGTGAGAGTAGTCACGGGATAAGACCCCCACCTTGTTATCTAGTCATTATAAATATTTGATCTAAATTGCAGGTAAAGAGAAAGAACTAGCTTGTGTGCTGAAAGGAAATGTAGGATAATTATTGGCCCAATTTTATTACACTCTTTGAAATGCCTTATGACAAACAAAACCTTTTTACATTAACATAAATGAAAAATAAGCACTATTTTCCTTGACCTATAAAGCTACAATTTCTGAAATATAAGTATCAAAAACACTTGGCGCACACGGAGGAAATATGCACAACATAAGAGACTGGATCACATGTACACATGCTGGCACAAAGGTGCATATCCACACATTCCAGCCAGTGTTAAAATGGAAAGTGGTCTGGTTTGATTATAATGAGGAAAACTGAATCAGATGTCTTTAGGCGCCAGACCTGACCCAGTTCAGGGAATAGGTTCCCATAACGCACCTCTACAGCCTTCCATGACACAGTGAAGCTATTTGACAACCCTGTGGAAAAAAAGACTTCATACTGCTGAGGAACACAAGTACGTGCAGGTGTAAAAGTGCAACTTAGATGTTCCACTCTTAAGTGACAAAAGATTCTTAATGGTTCCGTTCAAGAGCTATGACAGCATCTTTAAAAACATCAGGCACGTTGACCCTGTAAAATTACAGAACCCTGAAGTTGGCCAATAATAAGTCAGGATGTAATAAAGATGCTTCTAAGGGTTAACTAATCCTGTTTAGAAGAAACAGTGAATAAGCCATCTTCACAGACTAAAACCTATGAACAAAAATATCTTACTAGCAATATTACTCCACCTTCCTTATTCATGGAAACAGCAGAATGCAGTGAGGTTGAATCATGTCCGGTTTCCTGATAAAAATGGCTCCAGATGTTCACGCAAAGTGAGGTTAAGGTTTTATTGTGCTGACAACAGATATCTCTCTTTCTAGGAAAATGCATGCTGCTCTAGCCTACTCACTGCCTGAATTATGTAAAAATACAGTGACCCATTAATTTTGTTGTCCGGACTTATAGTATATCTAATAAGGTTTGAAATTAAGTTTAAACTTATCAAAACAATAAGGTTAAAGTGCAGAGTATAGGTCTTACTCAAGGGCATTGAGTGATTAAATGACCCTTTTAATTTAAAGTCCTGTTTGAAGCTTTCCTTGTAGCTTTCCATTTTCCCCATGCCTCCGCATATGCAATGATCTTTCATCAGTTAATCTTCCACCCCAACATATAAAACCACTACTTGTTGCATTATCTGAAAAAAGTACTAAACTAAACAGGCAAATTAATATGCTTAAAGCTTCTTACTTCTCACTTTCTTTGAACAAGTCTTACTTTTGAATCAATTTCACTAATGATTTCAGTTATAAAAACTGAAACATGTTTGCTACTTCTATTATAAACAAATGATGTTAAAACTAGCGAGTCATCTGTACATACAGTAGACAAACAATGACCAAAATATCAAGCTAAAAACGCACTCCACCTTCATGTCTCTAACTTGTCTGAAATGCAACAGACTCCAGTGTCACAAGTACACTTTCTGTTTGTTACTTGTCCATGGTAACAATGACACTGGCTAAGGAAGAAAGAGGGGAGGGGGAGAGGGAGGGTGGGAGGGAGAGAGAGCACTCTAATTGTAAAATTGCATAATTCCAGGCATTGTTTACAGAAAGCCCTCTGAGAGACCTCTGCTGCATCATTCAAAGAAAGTGACCTGTGATAAACACTGCACAATCATTAACAGCAATCAGCTTCCACAATTAACATATTTATTACTTAGAGAACTACTCAGCACTACACGCACAACACACACAAATGATTGAAATTTCTGTCAGAAATTTCTGAGGACAGAAGCTCTTACAAATATCAATGACACATTTGCTGAAATCATTAGGAATGTGTGATGGGTGCGCTGCACAGTAACACGTCGCCAAGTCACATCACACACAGAACACACTGCCATGAACTTTACAGGAGAAGAACAAAACACTAGAATTGCCAGAGAGCAACAATATACACATTCATTTCCATCACTACTAGACAGATTTGTACAGTTTAGTGCACTCAAGAATGAACTCAAATGATCTCAATTTTTTCTGATAAAGTTATTGGGTACATTTTTAATGTTCTGTGCTTTAGCACTTTGTTGTCACTGAAATTGTCAAATTGGGAGAAAATGTGACAGTGTCTATCATCAGTATATTTTTGTAGCATCGCTGACCACAGGCTACCTTACAGAAACAGCATCCACTCTCCAGCTGGCACCAAAGCTCCATCAACTACTGCTATACTTGCAGAAACACACTTCTGGTGAACTTAACAGGCAAGCAATCATTCTTAGTGTCACTGAGCGGCACATTCCCCTGCAACTATTCCCAGTGCATATAATACGTAATAATATGTGAAAGAGAGAAAGAAGAGTGAGAGAGAATGTCATATATATATATATACAGAGAGAGAGAGAGAGAAAGAAAGAGTTTTGACTGCCTATATGCCTCAATCTTTTACAGCAGCGTTGTGATGACTTTAATTGGCTTACATGATGAACTGTCAAGCTCTGGACTGTTAATTAGGCTGTTATGGTTGAGTGAATGCTAGTTATCACAGTGTGGATGTTGTGTTGATATTATTTTTGGTGTTAGCTAACATACTTGTAATTCCAAATTCCACTTTCATAACATTATTGACATTGTAGATCTGTTTTGGAATATGAGACTAATGCATGAGACAACAGTGTGACATCCTGGCCCTTTTCACTCTTCTCAGGTGCACTGACTGTGTAAAGGACAGCATGTTTCTTCTTTTCTTTCTTATTTCATTTCCCATAAATCCCAGACCCCAGGTTTCAGATTGCTAGCTACCTTCCAAGGTGCTCTATGTTGGCAACCCAGCAACTTCCTTTGAAAGACACATTTACATTAACAGTTGGGGCAAGAATATCTAGGTCAGAGCCAATCAGACGCAGAGCAGGGACAGGTCTTTGCAGATTGTGGGTGGAAATAAATGCAGCCCAAAGAAAAAGAAAACAAGAATTTCTTCTGCATCTTGTTAGAAAGAGATGGAAACATATAAACACAATTAACAACTGGAATCTTTACATTTTAAAACAAACTCCAAAGCAAGCAAATGAACACACACAACAGAACAGAAGTGGTGTTCGAGAACAAGAACACTGAATATTCTGAGACTAAGAAACGCTTATCAGGCCTTCTTAAGTTGCAAAACGCCCCGTTTTATTTTAATTAAACATTTTCATTTTTACTGCAAATGTATATAGTTTCCAAATATAGGTTAGTCTCTTTGATTCCTAATAATCTGTTCTGGCCCTGAAAAAACATACAGTCAACCTCTATGTTTCATGTGAAAAACCAGCCCTAACTTGACCCGAAACCGGGAATTTTGACAGGCCCAGTTAGGTTCAGGTCACGTAGCAGACCACTCCTGTGCCCTAATGAATGTGTGACAGTATCCCCCCCGCTTCTTTGAACATGAGATTCTGTTAAATGCGCTATGCTGAGTATTTACTGAACTCCACACACCACACTGTCTTGTGCATGCTGAATCAGCGGTGTGGAAGCCCGCTGATAGCTAAAAAGTGCTGAATCCTCTGCCATCTGTTGCCTTGTACTGCAAAGAAAGAAGTGTAGGAAAACAAAGCTTGACACAATGGAGTAATGAATCATGGGGTGATGAATCATGACTTTCATCATCTATTTGTGTGTGTGTGTGTGTGAGCCATTTTTCAACACTGACTGCTCTAATCACAGAAAAATGTGTGGAAATAGTAACAGGCGCTTTACAATAACACTGCAGTGGAAGTGGGAATGACCAGCCACAGCCTTATTCACAGCTTTCTATTATTCATTCAGGACACACAGACAAGACTAGCTTTAGCTTCACAAAACTTAAGCATTTCAATTATCTCTTGCCTTACAAATATGGTCAAATATGTGTTGACTCAGTGGCCACTATGTGGCCAGAAATCAAATACATATACTCTCAGTTCTTGGGCTGCACCACATGGACAAAATAGTAGTACCATGACTATACTGATGAATATTGCGATATACACAGGTTAATCAGCAACATGATATGGTTGGACATCGCCTGAATTTTCTTTTTATTTATTCAATTTTTGAATTATTTGTTAACTGGAGTTTTCAACAAAAATATTAACAGCCTGAAATAAAGGCCAAAAAGGAATCAAACAAACATCCAATATGGGGCTACGTAAGACAGCCTAAGTGCTTTGGTGCGCACTTGTTTGTCTTGTTATGTGCATTTGTTGCAAAAATTTCCTGATTTTTTTTTTTCAAAGAAAGAGATCCTGAACATCAGAGAGATAATACCAGTTGACCTGTCTCCTACATTTCCCACATTTCTTCCATTAATATACTGGACATTGTGGTCAAAGGTGATCTAGCCCATGGGTGAGTAGTGAAACACAGACAAAGGGGCAGTTTATGAACATCGCTAGCAGGAATATTCCTCTCCAACATTCGTTCTGAGGATTGGCAAAGGAAAAATTTCACCCTCCAGTGTGAAAAATTTCACCCTACAGCCATCAGCTCCAGCCTACTGGCACCTGGACTTAACTGTCTATCATCACTTTGAGCACTTTGCACTAACCAATCTCAAATCTATCACTGACACTCTCCTCTCCTGCAGTTTGCCTATAGAGCCAACATGTCTGTATATGGTGTAGTCAATGTAGTTGCAGTCAACATTTATCTTCCACCTTAATTCTCCGATATTTAATCTCCAGGATCCCTTTGAGGACTGCAGTTCCACATTTAATACAATCGTACCAGCTCTACTCTAGGACAACCTCTCCCAGCTAGGAGTGCCACACTCCACCTGCAGGTGGATCTCTGACTTCCTATCTAATATGAAGCAGCAGGTAAAACTGGGAAAGCACATCTTTGCATCACATCTTTCCTGACCATAAGCAAAAGTTCCTCTCAAAGCTGTATTCTGTCACTACTTCTCCCTGTAAACTAACAGCTACATCTATAGTTGTTAATCAGTCAGTCCCCTGAAGTTTGCAGATGATGCCACTGGATCTTTGGATCTCTGGTGAGGATGGGTACATCTACTCGAGGCCACATAGTTACAAAAACAGCCTTTTGCCTTCAGCAGCTGAACTCATCAACAAGCCCTCTGACCCCTGTTGACACAGTCTCTGCCTCTGTCTTGACACTGATGCTGCACAGTTGCATCTGTTTCATCTGTTTGTTCAGATCTGGTTAAAGCACTTTATAATAGTGACGGGTCACTGCTCATAACATCAGTGAGTATGAACAGCGTATGAGCAGTGCAAACAACTCAATCTATAGCTAAAATGCTACTGCCTAGAAACTGTTTACTGTACAAAAACAAATATGTTGGTGAGTTTTCATTTTTTACAAGTACTTTCTTCTACTTTCATTTTATTAACACTTTTAATTTTCTGTAAGGACTTGCTTGCGCGCACTGTCAAGCATTTTTCAGTATTCATTTTATATAATGGGAGGAACAAGAAGATGCCAGGCTCCTCATGAACTGGTTCTGCAGGAAGATGGAGCTGGACACTGCAGGTATAGTAAGAAAAACTGAAACTATTGGGCGCTTCACTACGTATAACAAATTTTGGAATGGAATCACAGGTAGGCTTTGTGAATCTGCAGCTTGGGCTCGATGTAAACAGCCCCATTAGTGGAAATTTGTATTTTCTATGACCTGTTGTTGGGATGTTGTTCTAGTCAGCACACTAGAATAACAGCAGGAGATGCACCACCAAAGGGAGAACGGGAGAGAGTCCTAATCTACATCAGTGTTATGCTAGTTGTAACTATTCTAAACAGCTTGGCCTACCTCTAAATCTTAGTCCAATCAGCATAAATCATGCTCTGTGGAGTATGGCCCCTTTGGGTTATTTCAGTCTGGTTAAAGCACTCTAATAGATTCCCATGTAAAGGCAATTTTTCATCATATGAAACCTGGCGTAAGAACTGGTGGGGCAGACAGCTGTTATATTGCCATCTAGTGGTTACTAGTGCTATTGCTACATGAGGTGACCAAAAAAAACAAATTGTTCAATGCCATGTTGTCACAGTACCAGTTAGCGAACGCTAGAGGTCGCTGCAGGACTAGAGACTTTCCACCAGCCACCGCTGAGGAGGATTAGCCTAAAGGACTGGTATATTAAGGGGCTCTGCCCTCCTGATGGTTGTGTTGCATTAATGTTATGTCATTTTGGTTTGTGGTTTGTTTTTCCTGTCCTTCCGGTCTGTTTCTTCTCCTCAACTCTACTCTTCTCATCCCCTTACCCTCTCGTCTGGCCCCCAAGCCTGGTTTTCTTTTTGTACTGTGTTGTCTTGTTTGTAAATAAAACCCTCAATATGGAGATCCACGCCCGTGCCTTCTCTCCCTCCTGGTTCGGACAGAGCCCCCCTGTGACAGAATGCAACACCCCACAATGCACAGCGGACTCACCCAACTCATCACCCGGTTCATCTCTCGACTCCAGCACACACCGGACCTGGCGAATCCAAGATGGCAGCGCCCATAACTGCAGTGAAATGCCGGTTGGGTTCTCCAGCATCACAGGTTCCCCAGTATGCGTCTCCGGTGAGCTATCTCTCCCCTTGCTCTTTTATATCCGTCAGGGAGATCGCTCCATAACGGAGTACATGATGGATTTTTCCCGGTAGCTCACCTCATCTCGGCAGTCCACCTCATCTCAGTAATCCACCTAATTCCGGCAGCCCACCTCATTTCGCTAATCCTCCTCATCTCAACCATTCTCCCCAGCTCAGTCACCCACATTCATCCAGATCAGTTTCACTTCATCCACTACAGACTAGCCCTACTCAAGTCAGCCCAGGTCCTGTCAGTCCAGGTCAGGTCAGACCAACCCATCCTCCTTCAGTCCATCCATATTTAGCTCAACCCAGTGCCAATCAGATCAGTCCAGGACCACGCCGTTCCAGCCCAGTGCAGCTCTGTTCCAGCCCAGTGCAGCTCCGTTCCAGCCTGGTGCGGCTCCGTTCCAGCCCACAGCCTTTCTCGACTCTCTCTGCAGCCCCAGCCAGCCTCCGCAACCGCTCCAATCAACTCCGTAGCCACTGAGCCACAGAGACAGGCTGCAGAACCACAGAGACAGGCTGCAGAACCACAGAGCCAAGCCACAGCAGGGTCGCAGAGCCAAGCTGCCGCAGCATCGCAACACCAAGCTGCCAAATCCCAGGGTCAAGCAGCTCTGACTTCGGAGAAGGTCGGGGCAGCTCCTGTTCCCACTCCCAGACGGTTTCTCCATTCCATGTCGGCCCCGTGGCAGCCTCGACTCCCCCTGTCGATAACCACATCGGTCTCCATGGTCCCAGCACGCAGCTCTGCGCCCGTGGCCCCAGCACGCAGCTCTCCGCCTGTGGCCCCAGCGCGCAGCTCTCTGCCAGTGGCCCCAGCGCACCACTCTCTGCACCTGACTTCGAATCCAGTTCCCCGGCCACACCGACTCCAGCGCCGGTTCCCACACCGGTCTCCGCCTCAGCTCCAGACCCAGCTCCGGTCCCCGCACCGGCCTCCACCTCAGCACCAGACCCAGCGCCGGTCCCCGCACCGGCCTCAGCCTCAGCTCCAGAACCAGCACTGGTTCCCGCCCCGGCCTCAGCTCCAGACTCAGCACCGGTTCCTGCACCGGCCTCAGCTTCAGCTCCAGACCCAGCGCGGGTTCCCGCACCGGCTGCCCCGACTCCAGCGCTGGTTCCCGCACTGGCCCCAGCTCCAGACCCTGTACCACTTCCCGCACCGACCCCAGCTCAAGTCCCCGCACCGGCCTCAGCTTCAGCTACAGAACCCGCACTGGCCACCCCGTCTCCAACGCCAGTTCCCGCACCGGCCCCGGCTCCAGATCCAGCACCGGTTTCTGCACCGGCCTCAGCTCCAGACCCAGCGCTGGCTGCCACCGCTCCTGAACCTGCACCGGTCGTCTCCACCTAATCAGCCATGGCTCCCGCCCTGGGGTCGGCCCCACCTGCCGTGGCTCCCGCCCCGGCTCCGCCGCCTGACACAGTGGCTCCCGCCCCGGCCTCTCTCCCTGCGTGGAGACGACGTCCTTCACCACCTCATCCACCACCGCCTTGGCGGACGGACCTTGTGCTCCCTCATCCTCCCCCCCCTTCTGCTGTCAGATGGGCTGGGAGTTCCGTTTAGGTGCCCCAGAGTGGCGCCATTGGAGGGGGGTGGGGGGTACTGGCACAGTACCAGTCAACGAACGCTAGAGCTTGCTGCAGAACTAGAGACTTTCCACCACCACAGATGAGGAGGATTAGCCTAAAGTACTGATTAGCCCTGGTCAGGGGGTATATTAAGGGGCTCTGCCCTCGTGATGGTTATGTTTTGGTTTGTGGTATTTTTTCCCTGTCCTTCCAGTCTGTTTCCTCCTCCTCAACTCTACTCTTCTCATCCCTTTACCCTCTCGTCTGGCCCCCAAGCCTGGTTTTCTTTTTGTACTGTGTTGTCTTGTTTGTAAATAAAACCCTCATTATGGACATCCGCGCCTGTGCCTTCTCTCCCTCCCAGTTCAGACAGAACCCCCCTGTGACACATGTGTCAATATAAAATTAACTAGCTGATTGACTGGGCTGCTAGCTGAGAAACTCTTCACTGCAGTAGGGGAATTTGATTGGGCAGCTAGCTGAGAAACTGAGCCAGTAGACTCCTTCCCGCAGCAGGGGTGATTGACTGCCCATTAGCCAAGAGCCTCTTCTCTGCAGGGCCACAAGCCAGGAATTTGCCCCAAGATGGCAAAGTTTGTCTGGGCAGTAAGCCAAGAGACTCTTTGCTGGGGATGTGGAGCTTGACTGGGCTGTAAGTCAGGAACTTAGCCACTCTTTCTGAAGTAGTCTTCTATGCAGTAGACAAGTTTGACTGGGCCACAAGCTGGGACTCTGTGAATGTGAAGTTTGACTAGACAAGACACCAGGAGACTCTTTGCCATTGAGCAGAGGACTGTGCTCTGACAGCAGACTTTGCACCATGGCAGCAGAGTCTGACTGGGCCGTGAGCCGGGGATCCTGTGCTGTGGCAGTAGGGTTGGACGAGGCCAGAAGCCTATGTAGATTCTGACTATCCCGTGATCCGGGTGACTATACATTGTGGTCAAGATTGTTTTCCTTCTTGCCAGCTGGCGAATTGTGTGCGTGCTTGTGAATGTTTGGTTTGCTGTTGGTTTGTTGCTGTAAAGCTTCTGTAGGTTTGAAAAGTGTGCTATTCAAATTAACCAAGTAATGGAAATTATTATATATATTTTTGTGAGCCAGTGCTGCAGACAATATGTCTAATATTTGCAAAAGAATGATATCTAAAGCATGACATGAGAGTGTAATGTTAATTTCATCACATTGTTTCCCTTAGAATGACTATAATTTAATGTAAAACGAAAAGGACTGAAAACATGTCAGGGTCCACTGTGGGTGTGTTCATCCTTGAACTGGCTGGACGCTGCTGCCAGGAATGCCTGGAATGAGTTTTGGGGAAACACATTCTGCTCAACACAGATACACAAACATGAATCAAATACGCAAACACAAATGTTCCATCTTAGATACACATGAGAACATATGCTGACATACACACACTCACACAGACGTATACACAGTGTTCCCTTACCCCCTCATTTGGGTTGGGTGGTGAGGGGTATAAATAGTGGAGTAGCGTTTCAGCGTGGGGCAGAAGGCCACAGAACTGCTCCACCCAACCAGACCTTTAAATACACACATCTCTCTCTCTCTCTCTCTCTCTCTCTTTGTCCCTTCCATTCTTACGGGCAGAGAAGCACATCCAGCAAAATGCAAACTATTATAACAGTACAGTTGCTGGTTGACGGTTTCTACAACGATTTAAGACAGAAAGATATTAATACAGGCTAAAAATGTAAAATCACTTCTTTACATAATACAGTCAAAAAGAGTAAATTGCTGATTTAATAATTTAATAATAATAGTAATAATAATAGTTATAAAGCACTTTGCATAGGAAATTATTGGAAAGCCAAGTATTGAAAAACTACAGTACTACAGTCTACTTCAATAACTGCAAATTATTGAAGAATATTATTATTCAGATTTATTAAAACCATAGTTGATTTCTGGTGTTAAAAAGAAACATGAGATATTCAATCCTTATAAATATAATATTTGTATTGGCATTTGTATACTTATAGAAGTATAGTTTTATCATAAGCTCAAATAACTGTGATTATTAGACTAGGTTTCCAGTCTGCTATCAATATAAATAATTTAATAACTGAAAAAAAGCAAATATCTGCTCTCTACAAGGGGGGAAAATGTATTGGAAAAAAGTGCATATACCTGAAGCGAATGTAAAAACATTTATTTGTATTTTAGGGATTTTGTTCAATACCTGCATTTTCATCAAGTCTTCTTTTTTTGATATTCATAAAATGTATGTGGATGTAAACCAAGTCACTGATATCATGACATGCTCATATCGTCCCATCTACATGTGTGCCAATCATCGATACTTTAAATGCTTCCTGCTGTCACATGTTTGTCTGTGTGTCTTTCCTGGAATGGACAGGTGACCTGCCCATGGTGTTTCTCTGCCTTTTTCCCCATGACCATAGGCTCTAGCACCCCACAACCATGGTTAAAGAGAGTTTGAAAATAGTTTGAGATATTTATATACAGTTATATATATATATAGTTCGAAAAAGTGTGCTATTCAAATTAAGCAAGTAATGGAAATTATTATATATATTTTTGTGAGCCAGTGCTGCAGACAATATGTCTAATATTTGCAATATAGGGGTAATATAAAGGGGTAATGTTACAGTCTAGCACTGCGGGAGTTCAGTTTAAACTGTACAGTATGAATACGGGTTTACCTTTACATTTTCTTTAAGGGTAATGAGTTTAAAATGAAATTAAAGTATTTTGGGAGCATATTTGGGGTCATATATAGGGCAATTTTTTTACCACATCACGACAATGTAGTTTTTCACTATTGGAACCTATGACTTCCTGATCACAGGGCAAACGCCCTAACCACTAGCCCACCAGCTTTTTTCTAAAAAAGAAAAAACAAAAAAACTTGAGTGCAGCTGGTTGCCTAGTGGTTAGGGCGTTTGCCCTGTGATCAGGAAGTCATAGGTTCCAATCCCAAGACTGCTAGTGAGGTGAGGTACCGTCCCCACACACTGCTCCCCGGGCGCTGTGTTCCTGGCTGCCTGCTGCCTCTCTTGGTGAATGGGTTAAATTCAGGGGAAGAATTTTGTGCTGTTCACACTGTGTGCTGTGGTGTGTTCACGTATGACAGAATGGTATATAATATATATTACATATTACATATTATATAATGAGTCTGAGACCCACACACTGTTGGGTTTTTTTAAGAGTCAATGATGAGGTAGGTACATCATGTTATAGCTAAGTTTATTGAGAAAAAGAGATGGACAGAAGATGTTACACCTTTCTCTCTGCCTGCCCATGTCCACGGAGAAGGGCCAGAGAGGCTACCCTTATCAGGTGTTAACAGAGGACATGCAGGAGACTTCAGTGGTCAATTGGCCTCCTAAATTAAGCTATACAGATCAGCGATTGTACTTAAATATGAGAACTGGACACACACTGCTAGCGCATTCGCATATTCTGTGACATACCATGTGCTATGAAAAATAAGGGCTTAAGATTCTGATAATCAATAATCACATGACAATTTATATTTATCTGTCTGACTTTTAGTTAAACAGTGTTTTACTGATTGATGTGATTATTGACTGTTGAAAATTACAATAATAACAAAAATACTAGCAGCCTAATATATTACAATATATTCTAGCACTGGAAGTCACCCAAATTCTTTGCTACTGCTCCCTTTTTATGATTATTCTTATACAAAATGTAAGTTTTGGATGGCTTTATTTTCAAAA
>JBBPCX010000160.1:17299897-17312401 GCA_037974365.1 Hydrocynus forskahlii
TCGAACCTCCCGCCTCTGAGTACAGCTGACTGTGACGTCTGGGCCTCGTTTGCCACGCTGCGGTTACAAAGGCAATCAGACACCTGAACGGAATGAAGCTCTGCTGCTCAGCGCCGCCCCAAACATCAACAAGCAGCTGGGACCTGGGGGCGTGGCGGACGAGGCCCGGACGTCACAGTCGGCTGTACTCAGAGGCGGGAGGTTTGAAAGTAGCCAATCTCACAACGTTATTTATTTCTCCTTGCTGCTGATTGGCTGCTGCCCTGTGACGCTGCAGTTCAGAATTTTCCCCGTGGAGCTTCTCGAGTGTTCTCGTATTTTTCATTTTGTTCTTCTTAAAGACCTGTATTTTTATTACTGTTAATTAAATTCATTTATTACTGTATTTACCTACTTATACCAAAGAAAACATCTGTGCATAGAATACAGTACAGTCTATACAGGGGTAATATCTGTATTTACATTCTAGCACTGCAGGAGTTCAGTGTAAACTATACAGTAAAATTACAGGTTTACCTTTACATTTTCTTTAAGGCTCATGAGTTTAAAATGAAATTAAAGTGTTTTGGGAGCATATCTGGGGGCATATTTAGGGTTTACACTATAAAAATAGGCATTTTTTGGCCTTTTTTAACCACATCACAACAACGCGGTTTTTCATTATACGTGGGTGCTCTTGGAACGTAACCCCCACAAAAAGTGGGGGATTACAGTATACTGATTTGTTATTATAAACAGCACTGAAACCTTTACATGTTGTTTTTAAATTGTCAAAATAACTATTTTTGTAGTATGTTAAGCATCTGCATTGCCACCACTGGTATAACTCTGCTATAAACAACTACACCTTTTTACTCTTTAAAGGGCCCACATGATGTAAAAATATTTCCTTGCTTTTATGAAATAAAAATGTTTAATATACTAACGCAAACACTTTCAGTTTCAAAATTCTAAATCCTTCAGGCCATGCAGTTCACGGAAACTAAGCTGTAAAACAACCCATTTCCAATTTATCATGGTTAGATGTAAGATGTGATGGAGTTATGATGAGGCTGAACTTAGGGTGTGTGAATGGAAAATAGACCTGCGGGCTGCTGTTCTTGACTATGGACATAATACCTTTATTCCATACACAGGGTTAATATGCTTCCCTAACATGTTTCTTTAACAACAATACTCCTCTAGAAGAATGTGCATGTGTGTGTTTGTGTGTGTACACACCAGACTTCTTTGAGGGTCTTAACTCCCTAGGGAATCATAACTCCCTAAGATTAATTGCAGGCTTTAGGAGCATGCGCACGCACATGCGCACAGACATGTCCCCAGAGAGGTGGCTAAAAACACACACCCCTGTCTGAGTATCACTGGATATTCATTTCTCTCTCTAAGACCAAAACATTTCACACATGCCAGCGAACCCTTACTGCTTATAGCCTGTTTATAGAACTTTCAATACAGAGAGAAAGAGAAAAGATAGAGATAGAAGAGAGAGAGGCAGACATAGATAGACAGAGACAGACAGAATGACAAAGAAAAACAGAGACAGACAGACAGAGAGAGTGTGTGATCCAAAACTAAACACTTGTAGGGGTGGTTTTCCAGACAGGAAATCCATTTGATGGAGAATCTCCTTTCAGAATGTCCAAGACTAGGCTTAATCCCTGTCAAGGAAACCAACGCTTAATTCACTGACTGAATTACTTCCAATACCACAAAAAATTCAGTCCATTAAACACTTTTCATCTAAGCAATCTTTCATCTCAGCATTCACGAGCCAATAAGCATGTTCCAAATCTGCACTGTTGACTACATTACATTACTGCACTTGATTATGAATCGTAACACTCAGTTTCTGTGATGCTGATTTCTGGCTTAAGCTACTACAAAGGTGTTGAAAAACAAAAATATCATGCAGAAAATCATGGTCAAAGTACCTGTATTAGTACCAAAATATTCTGTTGTCCACAGACCCACTAATCGACTGTTTCCATGCAATCTGGTATAAACTCCATTGGTTGCAGGAGCAGATTCCACAGTAAATCTTTTTTTTTCATTTGCTATATTTCCAATTATAGCATCTATAACTATAGACTTAAGTCACTGAAAGAAAGTTTATTAGTATGTCACAGTTGTTACACAGCAATTATTTGAGCCAATCAATTATTTTGCTCAGTAGCAGGCTTTCACAATCACAGAGTAGAGAGAGAGAGAAACAGACAGAAACTAAGACAAAAAAGGAGAGATAAAACAGACAAAGAAAGGATCATAACAAATGAAAACAGAGAGAGGAAGAGAGATAGAGAGAAACAGAATGCGATTTATCTTCATTTAGCTTCTCCTGTATGTGTAGAGTAGCTTGGCCTGAGTGCTGCATCCTTGGCCTGAGTGTTTCACATCTCTGCTCTGACAGCAGAATGTGCGCATATGTACGCAAACTCTGACCCATGCGTGCGGACATTTTTGAAAAAAAAAAATGTGACCGCAGGTGAAGAGGGTGAGTGTATTAGTACAGATATAATAATTCATTGTCCTTGTGTGTAATACACAGTACATTTAATTTCACTTATTCAGTCACATATCTATAATAGTGAATAAATATATAACCAAAATATATAATTCAACTCTAGTCTTAATTTAATCTACACTTTTAATCTATGCGCCGGGGCTGTTGAAATGTAAATGGATAAGTGGTGGCCGTGATTATCACAATCATTTGGACACGGTGTGAAACAATCAGTTTGATTGCTGAAAACACATAAATACCGATATCACATACGTTACCGCTAGCGTAACATAATGGATGACTCATAAACCGATTTAGATTACCTGTGTACTTCTGGAGATTTGTGCTGAACTGGGTCCAATGTTCAGCACAATACTTTGTTCTAAAGCTTGTTTAGGAAATACAAGAATAATTTAATTGTGTTTAAATGTATTCTAGGTCTGGAGTATCACAACCATCACTTAGCTCAGTAATACCTGTCGTTTTGGATGGGATTATTAAAATGACTAGTGGATACATTAAGTTCCCTTACACTGGGGGAGAAGAGGACAACATCAAAAGGCAATTTGCGGCAATGTCCGCTTTCCCGAATGTAATCGGCACAATTAACTGCACTCACATTGCAATAAGGGCTCCAGATGAGAACGAATTTATTTAAGTAAATAGCAAACATGTGCATTCTATAAAGTTGCAAGTTATTTGTGATGCTGACATGGTCCTGACAAATGTAGCTGCACGACGTCCTGGTTCAACACACCACTCGTTTATCCTGGAACACAGCAGTGTAGGAAGCAGACAGCAGGCTAGTGCTGCGCACGATGGCTGGCTTTTTGGTAAGGTAATGAAAACATTGTTCATGTGCTGAATCGTTTCTTTTATAAAATGCAGGTGACAGGCTACCCTCTCAGGCACTGGCTCCTCACCCCCTTTTCAAACACGCTCTTTTGATGCACTGCAATTCTTTTTTTTAATGATCACTTTTAAAACTTTTAAATCACTTTTAAATCTTTACATTTCGGGCACCGTCCTGTTTGCAGCACTCATCATTCACAGCATTCGTTACCTGTTGCCACTCACTGCCTTTCTTTTTTTCTTTGTCACCCCACTACTGTGACCATCAAACAAAATTTCTTTGGCTTTCCACTTTACCCACAAGCACATCTATGTCGGTTTCAGAAATTTTCTTACTTTTCCCCCGCCACAATGCCATTTTTTCAGGTTTACATCGAAGGCTTACATATTCATAAGGTGATTTGCATTTACCATGTACGATTGAATGGGGGCGTGTAGAGGGCGGAATATGTGGCAAATCCATGTGCGAACAATCCCGGGTAGAGTGTGATTTATAAAGCGTATTTTGCTTGCAAGTGTGCGTGCGCACGTTTTCATAAATATGACATTTTCTTTGCGTGCGCCATTTTTGATCGCACGTACACTTTTAGCATGATTTCTATGCAAAGTTTTAGAAATGAGACCCCAGAATATTTTTTAAGGAAAACAATTCCTGAACAAATTTGTGGTAATATTTGGGACTGTGCTACTTACATCAACATTAAGGGTTTTCTTCATCTGCAGTTTTCCAGACCATCCTTGGTCGCAATTGTTTAGCGCAACTCTGGCTTCAATGTTTTCACAAATTACTTCAAGAGTAGGAGTGTGAAGGTTTGTCATAAATACAGAGGAATCAGATCTGAGACCAGTCTTCTTTACCCCTGGTGTTGTCTGAAATGTTATACATGTCTCGATTGACTGGTTACGCAATGATGTTTGGCTAAATCATTCCTTTATCTGAAAAGTAAGAAAGATCATTCAAGTCCCAAAAGAAGGCACCCTCAAATCTGATGGACAGTATAAACTTGGGAAAGCTGTTTTGTGAATCTGGAATGAGCATAGGGTGGTTTAAGATGAGATGAGGATGCAGTCCTTCCCCTCAACATCTCTACTTATATTCATGATTCATGACGCAACTGGTGTTCTTGTTCTCCATTTTTATGTGTCTGTAGTCTAGATCACAGAAACCTAAGACTGCCTGAGGGATTACAGGCTGAGGAGTCAGATCCTGTTCCAAATGTTTATCATGTCATTTAAGACTAGAGTACAAATCTGTCCCTGTATGTCTCTCTGTTTGACTTTCCACCATTCTTTCTACCATGCTCTCTCTTTAATGCAGACACTCATGTGTGTCTCTGTATGAGATGAGAATACAATCAAGAAGGAGAGAGGAAGAAATGAGTTGCTTCGAAAGGTAACACACTGTATTGCTGCTTCTGTTCCTCCCAGGGCCATGTCTGGGGACAGCTAATGTGGATTAAATGTGGGTGGAAGCACATCTTTACTAGAGTAGGAGAAACCAAGTGTGAAATGTATTTACCATTCATCAACACTGTCCATTGCGCAAACATTGCACTTATCAACACTGTCCATTGCTTTGCTTGCATTAATGTCCGTATATTAAAAGGTCACAGAACTTTGGGCGTATCCCTGCTAGACGTCCAAGAATCAGAATCTGAATCGGAGTTGAAAACTAAATAAAATAATTGCTGTACCATTCAGGTCCTACAATGTGTGTCTCATATTCCTATATAACACACTGTCTCGTATTACCAGACACAGTAGTTCTCATCACTGGTGCTAGAGTACTGTCTTACATAATCTGGTGTTTCCTTCACACATCAGATCCATCTAATCCATGCATTAGCAAAAACTTCCTGAGTTGAAGTGTATTAGACCTGGGAAAACACCAACATGAGATGGGGAGGATCAGAATTGTAAACTACCAACCTCACCAATAAAATAATTACCTAATATCCTGTCTTGCAGCACCTAACACGTACTGCAGCACCTGACATACTGACCTATAATATCAAACACACTATCCCTGGTCCAACAGACTGTTAAATATGACCAAACAAACTATGTCAAAATACGTAACAACTCTCGGCCTCAAAGTACTGAGCACACTGTCCTATTCAACACAACGCCTCAAAATACCTGAGAACTGTGAAATAACCCCTCCAGCAAACTAACTTGTATTACCAAGCACACTGTCCTCTATGATCCAACAACTATCCTATAAATCCAAACACATAGTCCTACATGACCTTAGAACTGTCCAGTAACACCTAACACACTGTCTGGTAAAGCCCAACATACTGCCTCAAATGACCTAACAATTGTTTCATAATAGCTAACACAATGTCAGTAATATCAACACACTGTCCCAAATTACCTAACAATTGTCTCATAACACCAAAACTGTCCGTAACAATTGTCTTACTACACTGTCCCAAGTGACTTAATAACTCAGATCCCTAAAAGGCCAAACAACTATTTCTTACCACCTAAGACTATTTCAAAAGACCTAATAATTATTCCATATACCTAACATACTCTCCAGCAATATTCAGCACGCTGCCAAAAGGCCAAAACATTGTCTTAAAAGTCCTAATCCAACCCAGAATAGCCAGGTGTCCCGTGACCTCACAACTTCCCAGTATTACCGAGCGGTTGTCCAGTAATAACTAACAGACTGTCCAATCAGACATGATGCCACAGAGGACTTCAGTGAAATGTAATCCTGTCCATTTCTGGTAAAACTGCAAATCTTACTGTAATCATGAAAGCGCAACGGACCTCACATGAACTGCTGTCATTCATTTAAAAACACCGACTGTAAGAGCAACCGCAGTGTGTGTGTGTGAGAGAGAGAATCCTGGGCCAGACAAAAGGTCAGCAGCGAGCACCTGTTGAGGGTCTGAGACTCTGGGGGTCCCGTGTGTCGGTCCTCTCAGTCCACACTGTTCCAGCTGCGCTGACGTGTCGAGCCTTTCCTGCGCATTTCACTCCGCAGCCCGGGGGCTTCAGACGACCACGAGGAGCGACCACGGCTGATGAGAAACACTCATTTCCTACCACTGTATGTTTATAACCAGGACGTTTAACCAGATTTCTCGCTAGCACAGTGAACTCATCTGGGAGAAATCACAACGCTGGGATACGAAAACAGCTGCATGAATCCCTCTTTAGACTGCGCTGCGTAAAGGTAAGGGAGGAGAACGACAAAAACAAAAACTTGCCGTGACTTGTTAAAGAACACGAACTCTTGGAGCGAGAGAAACTTACCGAGATAGTTGCGGAGCTCCAGCAGGACTTTGGGGGGTCCTCCGTTGAGCTGGATGAGGAGCGAGCCGACGCAGAAGACCAGCAGAGCGGCCATGCAAAGCGCCAGATCCCGCGGAACCCTGCGCGGCCACGACGCCCACCCTGCCCCTCTCCCGGCCCTGCGCTCCCGACCAGGCTCGGGGGGCTCCGCGGCCGCTCTAGAGTTGGAGCTGCAGTTGTTGCCCAGGCTCTTCATCCTCTCGTCACATGGAAGCGAACACAGCGCCTCTCAGCCATCAGCAGCGCCGGGACGAGCTACAGCCCAGCATTTACATACGTCCAGCTGCTCCAGGACGACCAGCAGGCACAGCCGAGCTCTTTTATCTCACTTTCTCTCTCCCGTATGGTCTGCCCCCTTCAGTCTTTCTCTCTCGTTCCCTTTCTCTCCCTTTCACGTCTTATCTTTCAGTTTCTATCTTCCTCTCCTGTTGCTCGTTTCTCTCTCTTCTCTATGTCTGCGCCTGGAGCGGGGAGTCGGTCCAGTCTGCTCTGAGCTCGGGGTGTCGGATTACTGAACTGTGGAATAAAAGTTCAGGAGGAGGATGGAGGACGGGCTCTGCTCGGACAGGCACTCAGCTGCGCCACCCCGTGGACGAAGACCGTAACGTCTCTCGGAAAATAGTTGCGAGGAAGTCGCTTGAATGGGGAATCAGTTTTACAAGAGAAAACCTCAAAAGGAAACACTGACCCAAAAAGCATAACAGTAATTATCGTCATTAAAGTATGAAGGTAAATTTAGACAGGGTGTAATTTACTGGGCTTGGGGTCAGTTCGTCAGCCAGTAAATATGAGAGGTTGTTTCTTGGTACCCAAAAATAAAAGAGGCATGATGATGTGCAGCCGAATGATGGTGTGTATCATCCATGGGCAGTGGAAGAATTTTTAGTGGGGGGACGCAGGGCTCTACCTCTCGGCTGTAGTCCGGGAGGGAAAAAGTGGGAGGCAGAAATGAATGACTTTGAAAAGTTATATGATGGTTCCGGCACCCATGGTATCATCACTTGGCTTTTTTTGTGCATTTTTACAACTACAGCCATTAGGCAGAGAAATGAGCTGTTTATATTCACTGGTTGCATTGAGATGTTGATTTGTACAACTATGAAACTTCCGGTGGCCCGGTGGATAGGGAGTTGTCCCTGCAATTGGAAGGTCATGGGGTTGAATCCCAGGATTGTCAGTGGCATCACTAAGGTACCCTTGAGCAAGGTACGGTCCCCACACACTGCTCCCCAGGCGCTGTGTTGCTGGCTGCCCACTGCTTTGCTCGAGTGAGTATTGAATGTCTAACTACAAGCAGGTATATAAGCTTCAGATTTCTGAGGTACCTGCTCTAAATGTTCATGTACAGCTGCGAAAATATACCACTGTTAGCTCCAGCTAACATAAAGAGTTGCTCCTAATGAAACAAAAGTTTGTATTAAACTGTCATGTAATGGCATGATTGTTTCTGAGTCTCAATTTAAATAAAATTAAAGACTCATGTTCATGGGTATTTGCAGTATTTTGCACTGGCTTTCATACAGAGTGCAGGGAGGCGGCGCTGGAGGCTTCCATAAATGTAAAAGGTGAACACACAGCCTGGGCTAGAGGTGAGTCAGCCCCATGTAAGCCAATTTACCAGTTTTGCTTTTTATCATGAACTGTTGTTTGGTCCACACCGACCAACCAACCACCCCCACAAACAACCAGTAAATCAATCAGTCTATCTATCTAACACTCTAATTTGTGTCATGCAGAATCATCCAAAAGAATAAAATGATACTCAGATCATCCCACATGGCATTTACCCATTTGAGGAAATATTGGATTTGATATACTGTATTTGTTTTTTCTCAAGGAAGAAACCAGGCTCATGAATCTACCAGAATTGTGAATTGTAAATTCAAGCTTTTAATACTTAAACCGTATTTGAGATTCTGAAAGTCAGGATTGCAGCCTGCTGCAGGGAGATGTTGAAAATGTCATTGAGTTGGTGGGTGCTCTTTTCAGCACGGAACCAGGTATGTTGTCACAGCCAGAAGCTTTGTAAAACTTCACATATGGGAGCCGCTGAATGACTTGAAGACAGTAAAGTATGTGAAGATGTGTTATTCACAAATAGCAATTTCGGCAACGTCCACAGTTCCTTTTACAAATGTGAAGAAAATGACCACTCCAAAATAATGCCGTGGAAGAATCATTTTTGTAAAATTACACAGCATAACTACCAGGATAAACCTGACATGCTGATTTGCTTGTGAAGGTGAAAGAGCTTCCTAACGTTCTGAAGGACATAATCATTAACCGACATTCAAACTGGAACGAGACAAAGACCTTTAACATCCCTCTTAGTACAACTGGTTCAGTAATATGCAAGTGGAAAGTTAATTGAAAAACAACAAATCATTTGTGGACAGATGCATCCTGCAATATTGCGCACACATGTGGAGGGTGACCTGAAGCTGAAGGAACAGTTATAGAGAATAACTGCAACATACTACACGGCAATAATCTGCGTTCCTTTACCTCACACAAAATTCCTTTGTCTAAAGCTGTACTATGGGCAGATGAAACAAAAATAGAAGTAATAATTTACCTTGTTATGCTTGGGGAAGGATAAATTGCATGTGACCATATCAGTGCAGCATGGTTATGGAAGTATCCTGATATAGGGCTGTATCTCTGCAAATGGTAGTTCCCATTGCAGGAAACATGAAAAGGGCAATGTCCTGGGAGATATCCCAGATTTTATCAGCTAACAAACTCTGGGGAGAAGTTAAATATTTCAACAAAACAACCATAAATTACAGCAAGACTGGTTTCTAAGAAAAGTGAAGGTGCTTGGCTGATCTTTTTATGAGAATATTTAGAGGATTCTGAAATTGTGAGGGACTCTCATAAACTTGGGAAATTTAAGACCATTTATATTAATGGGCTGCCACTGAAGCACAATATTACAAAAATTAATTACTTATACATTACCATACAATTACCATATCCAGATGTGTAGACAGCTTTGCAACAAAGCGCTAATGTTAATACTGAACGCTTTTTCCAATGAGTCCAACAAGTTGCACAACAGAGATCTCTAACTTAAGGCCTGAACTAGAGAAAAAACTGGTGTAGATGATCAGGCCAGTGATCAGAACAGTGGTGGTGCAGAATGCTGAGCGGTTGGAACACCTTTATCAAGACACCTTGTATCTTCAGGCCTGACAGAGTCAAACTGTTGTACCAATTTCTTTAATCTACTCAGTATGCTAAAGGTAAGACTGTATGACAGGCATAAAATAGTATTTTTGTGCCAACAAGGCAATTTAAAGCAAAATATAAAGAAATGACTAGTGGCTTTTGACTTTTGTACAGTACTGTATATGTAAATTTGAAGTGGATACATGGACTGGAAGTACATTAACAAAAACAAAGTGTCTGAATACTCATTGTTCCTTACCATATATGTTAAACCAATGAAAATGTTCACAGCCAGACTCAGATAAATACAAAGGGCCAAACACAAGCCTGCCTCCAATGATATCGTTTATTATACTTCAGAATGACAGTTTTAGACATTTTTTTTCAATACACAAGCAAAATCTTTATAGACAATCATTAGCTAGTTGAAACTTGATAAAATCATTTGTACACATATTTTACAATAGATACTGTAGCAGGACACCAGCTGAAGCAATATGCAAAAGAGTATTGCTATTTCTTTTATATAGTACAGCTAATAATTACAGTTTGATATGAAAAGCAAAAAATAAGTTATTTAAATATCAATTACATATACAGAATGTGCAGCAACTGTCCATCATTTCATATATGTAATTCGTATTCATTTTAGGATTCAAATTTCAAGGATTCAGTAATTAGCTTGGAAAAGTTAATTCTTTAATTGACAAGCAGAGACATATAACCCAGAATTGGCAGGGAAGAACAGCTGTGGTCAGAGAGGGGCAGAACCCTCTTCACTCCTCCACACAGAACATGACAATAACTGCCTGTTTGTGGACTTTCGCCAATTACAAATACTTTATTTTCCAAAAGAAAAGTCCTTAATTTGTCTATATTACTCTATAAAGTGCATGTTTACAGTAACATTTTATGAAATGTATTTACATTTTGTAAAAGTCCACAAAATCCCAGAGTGCCCATACCCTTCTGATTGAGTTTTTATTTACTTATTTTTTTCAAAGGCATCGATTTGAGGAAGAAATCTCCTGATTTTCTGCCGCTTTTTAAGACATTTTGTTTGAGTGCCACAGTGAGCCTAACGCAAATTGTGCTGCCAGAGATACAAAACTTTGCATGGAGCAAAACTATTTACCCATAAAAGGTGCCACAGTGTGTGTGTGTGTGTGTGTATCTACATAATAACTGCAGTCCTGAAAGTCTATAATTCCAGCCTGCTTATGTAGCAGCCTGTCTTTAGCAGTCCTGTTCTGCACCAATCAAATGATCAGATCCTTGTTTGAAACAAGTTAACAGTGGAATGTCAATCAAATGCAGCACTTCCTTTAAGAGGATGTTGTAAGAGAAATGTAGAATATATAAATGTAGAACTGGTGTCACAGAATGACTGGGCTTCATACACTGTTCCCATCCTAGCATCTAATATCACAAAGGCTTTGAGGAGAAAAGTACTTACTCAAAGACTGTGATGTTCTTCAAAGCCAGAATAAAAAAGTTAGGTGAGTGTGCAAATGTTCTCTCTCACTCATGTAAACACACACAGCCCAACAGTAACAAAACTTGAAAGATCTGTACAAAGCACCCATACAGCAAATGCATGGGCTCCTCATTCTTTTTGCCATGCACACATGCACTCATGCACTCACATACACACACACACACACACACACACACACACACACACACGGTCTAATAACAGGGAATAATGCATGACTGTACAGAGACAGATGTCTCTTCTTAAAGGAATAGATTATCAAATTTATCACTTACCACAAACGTATTTCAGCCGAGACATGTTTGGTATCCAAATTTTGCTTATTAAGTTAAGGACTGGAGTTAATGTTGCTAACACATACTAAACATCCCCAAGATTTCTATTAACTCACTCAAATAGCATCCAACTCTTCATTAAGGTGGCACAGACATGTTGTTTAGCAGTGTGACTTACTGTGAACTATAAAACTGAACAAAACGTTTCCGCTATAAGAATCCAATTCAGGCAACACCAGGGTTAGAGGACTGATACTGGATCACATTCCTCCATATTTATGACTGTTATTAACAACAAAAAAATCTAGGCCAGCACTCCTACTCTTGAGGTGGTTTATGAGAACAGACACTGTTTAAAAGGATTTCCTACAGGGTTAAGCTAAAAAGTGAAGGTTTGTTATTTTTTGTAGCTGACATCAAGTCATACTCTGTCCTAATACACATCTACAAATCTGCACAATCTTAATGACGGGCTGGATTTGGTTTGAGCTGGTTGAGGGAAGGTTTGGGGATATGTTTACAGAAACAAAAGATTGTTTCACTCGAACCATTCCTTTCAGCCGTATTGTACTGATCAGCTATCATAAGCCCCAGTGTACAGACTAGTATAGTTTTAGACCTACATGCACACAGCCACACGCCCGTAACACACACACATTTGCTAATCTGTGCTTGACTATTTAAAGAGATATACAAATACATTTCCCTCACCCTCCAACAAATACTTGAACCTTCACTGGCTGTGGCCTGATTCACTGAGTCAGTTGTCTCTCTCTAAATCTGATTTGTTAAGAACATTTGTGCTTTGCATTGTTCAAAGCTTAGCCACAGTGTTGGGGAGTTCTTCATCCAAAACCCCCCCCAAAAAAACACCCACCCACCCACGCACACATCCCCCC
>JBBPCX010000160.1:17315945-17326491 GCA_037974365.1 Hydrocynus forskahlii
TATATATATAAAAACACATTGAAATTGTTTATATATTAAACAATTTATTGTAATAAAATACTTTATTCTAATGAAAAAAGCCAAGAATACATCAATATTCTATAATGAAAAATATCTGTGAACACATGAAGGTAAAACATTGCACATTAGAGCAAAAAATGCCAAAAACAATTTGCTCTACCATGTAGAACTCATCTACTAAATTATATGAATATTTTATATTGAACCTAAATATTTGTGGACACACTTAGATCCAATAAAATCAAAATGACCCTATGGTGATTTACCATAAAACATGACTTAGCCTGCACTTGGTAAACCATCTGCCTTTGGTAAACCAGCCCAAACAGTCATTCATAAAGTCCTAACTGAATCTGATTCAGTGCATTCAGTCTTCAGGAGCATCAAAATAATAGAATCAGCTGGATCTCATGAGAACTGCAATGAGAATCACCAGGAGCAAAAAACACAAATAATTGGTTAGTTGTTCACTATTACTGACATCTAATCCTTTAGTAGTGACTGTTATTGCTTGACAAAATAAAACTGTCATGTGTTGCTTCCAAACATGTGGATTGCAGTGCATGTCAATTTGTCTTTCTGACGTGGCAGAGTCAGCTGCTTTACAGATTCATAGGGAAAATGAATTTACTGATCAGAGACTTACAGCCATGCGGTGTTCTTTGCGGAGCTGTTTAACTCTGATCTGGTCCAGAGTGCATGCCACATCCTTCACTGGCTGGTGGAAGTCCTCTGAGTATCTCTGCACCAAGGCCTGAGGAATACCACAGCGGCCATGCTGGGGAAAACAAAGGGAGAGAGACAAGGGGTTAGCCAAGACAATCACAGGTATCAAAAAGAAAATGGAAGGATCTGGGGTGGTCACTTTCTGTTCAGCTTCTTATTAATAAAGCATGCCACTGAAAGACGCTAAATGTTCTCTTCCCTGGCCCTGAAAGATAAAACACATGACTAATTATATGCAAGTTTCTAAATGCATTTAAAATTCCAGTGCCAAGTTCTCTTAAACTAAACACAGGATTATTACAGCACTGGTGGAACCAGCACAGACTTTGTCTCAGTTTAAGTTTGAACACGAGGGTGAATTAACAAGCCATAAAGTTTACTTCATGTGGTTTTTAATGGACTTTAAGATTAACCAGAAACCAGCTCTACATGACGAGTGCTTGGAGACGAAGTTTGACGCACAAACAAGCACAACTTTTATGTGCCAAGTACAGAAATATGAGGCTAGTGAGACTCAATCATTTCTTTATTACGAGACAAATAATGTGACCTAATGAGTCGTAACGCTGGGCAAAAGCTAGCATGAATGGTTAGACTCCTTAAGGAACCAGACAAACATTTGAGTTTATCTTCCAGGTTATCTGACATAGAGAAACACTTCCATTCTGAGCCCTTGAAATATGACTGCATGTTTAACAGATGTGCTTAATGGAACTCAGTGGAACCAAGGGACTCAACAGAAACATTACTACATGCTTATAATACGGCATGGATCAGCAAAATGGGATTATCCTCTTAAGTTTAAGGAAAAGATGAGTCGAGTCCAGACCGATGACACCACCATTCGAGCAATATTAAAAGTGGATTCATTTCAATGGAGCATCATCATCTGCTTACTTTATTTCCAGCTAAAACAAGAGAGCTATAGCTGCCAATCTGTGGTCAAAACAACTTAATTTACTCAGTTTGGCCCAGGTCATCCCCAAGTGCCAGCATTATTAGTTTGGTTGCCAGTAAAACATAAAAAGGGCAATGAAAACTGCAATGAAAACGGTCTCTTCTTAAATGTAAAAACAAAAGCACTGCCTGCGGTCTTGGTGAGAATATTTTTCACCTCCACTCCAACCTCAGAGTGTCCCAGTGGAGGACTTGGCAACAGATCATTAGCCTTTAAACCATGCAGGACCAGGCCTGCTGAGAAGCCCTACTGTATACACACCAGGGACTGTATACAAACTCAACTTTACTTAGATTAAGTTTCCTTCTGTTCATCTAGATCACATTCACTCTAAAGGCCAAACAGCCATGCTGCTCCAAATCCAGTAGGCCAGTATTTATCAGAGCAGACCCAGGCCACCTCCTTCAATAGACTAAGAATTATAAATTACATGTAGGCCAAATCCACAGTTATGCTCTTTCCATCCAGACTATTCCCCTGTGGACTTGGCATGTGCAGGACAGGATTCTGTCGCTGGCTCACTGCTATTGTTGGCATGGCACAGTAAAGGATACAGGATATGTGATAGTTATGTCTACAGCAAACTGAGCATTTAACTAAATGAAAATCAAAAGGAAAGTGGTTCTTGGCCCAATTAATAACTCGCTTCCACTGGTGTTTTAATCATTATTTGTTTTTTTTGTATTATACATTCCTTTGCATTTTGCAAGATTAATTGACTTATTTCAGTAAATTACTAATTTAACAAATAAGTCATAATTTTACAAGTAGTCAAGTAAATAGTAAAGAAGACATTCTTTCTTTGGGACTGTAATGTGTAAAATGTACAGAGATGGGTAACAACTAGTTAAATTTCCTCAGGTTACATGAGTTCAAGTTTGGATTTGAGTTCTCTCAAGTGATGATAATTCTACTTCTAGCAAAATATATTTGTGAAGAATGCACTGGTCTGGGCTACTTAGTGATCTCACCTTTCACTGCTCAATAATTACTTTATTTTGAAGATAAGAGATGTTAAAACAGAAAATAAAAGAGTGCAACCTTCACTTCTTAAGCTTTGGGATGCACTCAGACGTTTTTGGGACGGTAGGTATATAACGGTCCATTTTACTGGCTTTTGGGCTACTCTAGCCCATGGGTGTGTAGTAGATAGGGTACAGTGGAATATCATGCATAGTGCCTGAAAAGAGACAAGTCTGTTACCTTATCTGAGTAGGGCTCTGCTGTGAGATCAATGCCCTCTGACCCCAGTCTGTCTTCCAGGAGCGTCTCCAAATCAGCCATCTTTGTGTGAGAGATCTTCTTTCCCAGGGCCACCTTGACCCCATGAATCTGCGGACAGGCAGTCTCTGGCAGGTCAGAAAGCCAAGGTGGGGGCGCTGCTGGTGTGCTTTCTGTATCATTTAGGGACGCCAAGGTGGACGGGATGCCTTCAGGGGGGCTTGCAGGGCTGCTTACAGGTTTAGGAGGGAGAGGTGGTGTGCCTGGGGTAGAGCATGACAGGACCAGAGGTGGGTGTCGTAGGCCATTTACCAGGCGCTCTTTTGACTTTTTGGCAGGGACAGGAGGGGGCACAGGGGGCTTTCTGGGTTGAGTTCTTGGAACTGGACTTGTAGGGGCTGACAGGGACTGGGTGTCTGGAGGTTCAGGACCTTGGACAGGGCAGTTGTGTTTCAGAGGAAGCTGGGTAGGCACTGAAGGCCTTTCCACATGGCTTGACCCAACTCCAGCCTCTGGCTTAAATGCTATCAGGCCTGCCTTCAATTCCTGTGGACTTTTCTGAGACTTTGCTGCCTCCTTCCCCCGGCCAAAGTCCATGCTGCCATGCTCAGTCTTGCCTCTCTGCTTCCTCTTCTGCTCAAAACCTTGCTCCCACTGTAGGTCCCCCAGAGAGCATGAGCGCTTCCACAGCTCTGGTGTCTCCTGGGAGCCGTCCAGCTCCTCACAGCTGCGACTGGCCGGCATGTAGTTCCTCTTCCTCAGGTACAGAGCACGCAGGCTGAAGCCCTTGATGGGCCGGGGGAGAAAGTGCTTCGGGACTTTGCGTTCTTTCTTAGTCTGGTGCTGCAGTGCTTCTGTGGAATGGGTCATGGGGAGGGTGGGGTAGTCCGGAGACTGGATCCGGCCAGACTCAAAACCAGATGAGATGCGACTGGAGCGAGAGGTTTTACGATTCTTACCTGCAACACAAAGCTTCACTTTCAAACATTCACACTCCATTTTAACACAGAGTGTCACATTCAAGCAAAATCACTTTTTATATTCTTTGATTATGATCAAGTTAACTTGTGAGTGATTCTTGCACATAATTAGAACTCCTACACAATTAAATTTACCTATAGTGACAGGGTTTATAGAGGTGACTTTGTTGTGCATCTAAGAGTTCAACCATGCAAAAAAAAACAAAAAACACTGTAAGTGAAGTGATATGAATCCATTTGCTATGGGGTAATGTTAATGTTAAATGCATACAATTTTAAAATGCATTTATTGTCTTAGTGGACAGTTTATGTTTGTGTATGTATGTGAGTGAACAGCAAGAGTGGAAAGAGAATGTTGCACCAGGTCATCATACCTTTTTGCAAAACACATCAACAAGTCATTCTGGATGTTTAAAGTGGCCCCGGCAATGAAAAGTTTCTTCTGCTAAGCAGCTAATACTTTACAATAACTTCTTGGGAGAAAAGCTATAACTTTAAACTAAATGTTAATTTAGTAAGTTACATTTACAATATTTTTTTCGTATTTTTATTCATAAAATAGCTGCTAGATGGTTAATAGAGATATAATAAAATTTATAACTAGTACTATAACATTTAAATTCCTTTTTTAACATTTAAATTCCTTTGTAATACAAGGTTCAGTGGCACCAGATTGGTTACCATGAACAGGTGTCCTGTAAAGAAATATTCATTTGAGCAATTATGTGTAAATTTGCAAAATGTGTTTAAAATTAATGGTCAAGTTAATGCTGAAGACTGACACAAACAGAGAAATGGATTGTTAATGAAATTATACAGAGTTAATATGCATTTTGGTTTATTTTGAATGTTAAATGAGCAGATCATTAGAAAGTAGGGTGATTTCAGAACATGACTGGTACGTGGAGAATTAAAAAAAGAATAAACAAGTTCACAAGAGGGTGGGGGGGGTGGGGGGGGGGGTGAGAAGAGAATACTGAGCACATTAGTGGCCAGATGCAGAAAAGAAACAGTAGCAAGGCTACGTCTAAAGCAGGGGTGCCCAATACTGTCCTATAGGATCAGTGTCCTGCATAGCTGGATGATTTCCTTGCAAGGGGACCAGAGTTGGGCATCCCGGGCTTTTGAGTTTAATTTTTGACAAACAATAAACCAAAACTGAAAGAGACAGAATAAACTATTGGCCTCTACAAGAAATAATGAGAATTCTTGTTTAACCTATTGACAACTGACAATATTGTAGCCTTATAAGAAAGGGCAGAATAGATGGAAATGAGAAAAGAAAGAGACAAAATGACAGAAAAGAGCCAGAATGATGTAGACCCTTCAGACCATTTAGGGTTTATTGTTCTCTCTGGCAGATTGCACACGTTTCTCATCCATCACGCACACGTGCACGCACACACACGCGCGTACGTTGACCCAGTTTCAGATGATGCCACAATTGGATTAAAAAGACAGGACATTGGTGTATTTAACTAATTACTTTTAGCATGGAGAGACAACACAATCTCTAGAACATGGAGTTGTAGTCTGGGTCCAGCATCAAAATACTTTCACAAATAGTTTTATTAATAAAAATCCTCACAAACTTTGTTGAAACTGAAAGTCTTATTTTGTTTTAATAGACTAATTTCTATCCATTTAAAAACTATTACCATAAACCTCTTTGTTTAGGCACATATGATCTTGTGCAATGAAGCCACTGAAAACACAACATTGTAAAATACTTCTAAAATGGCACATGGTGGGGAGAACAGAAAAGAAGTGGTTTCTGACTCCAGCTGAATCATATTTCTCACCACCCAGACTTAAAGTCAACTCTGCAGACGAAATCAGCGACAGTTTGAACAGTCAGTCGATCTGAGCTCTTAGAAGTCTCTCCATCTGTGAGTTCATTTCTGAAATCTGTCTGCTTCCCACCTGTCTGTCTATGCTACTACATCCTTCTGCACCTCAGACTCATTCCCTGAAGACCTGTGTTTATGTGGAGCCGGATCCAGAGAAAAGGGACACGAGGGGAACTTTAGGCTAAACGGCTCTGGTGTGTTGAGTCAAAGACTGGGAGAGAGAAAGGAAGAAGAAGTGGTAAGAGATGAAGAGTGCAGTCTGTAGATGGAGAGGCTGTGATTATGCACTCAGCAGAAAGACAGGAGGAATAGGAAGGGTTTGCGTGGAAGGCGTGACAGAGAGACAACATAGTCGGTTTGATCCAGAGGCGTTGATGCTGTCTCACTGGCTGTTAGGATACAGAAGCATGGGCAGGAAAGAGGCGTGGCCTGCCGATGAGAAGGATATGTCATGGCGTTGCTATGCTAGGCTGAGATGAGGAATGCGGTTGCTATGGGGAGGCTAAACTAGCATCTGGTTACCGTTCTCCAGATTTTCATTGCTTTCATAGCAACCAGAGTCCCGTGGGGAGTCACCCACTAAGTCCTGTCCCTCACAGAGAAGCTTCTCCTGAGACCCAGAGAGGACGCTGCGCTCCGGATCACTGCTGCCTAGAATATAAACACAACAAGCACAGAGTGTTATGATCTATATCAAAATCTAGTGAGTTAGTTCTATTGCTACTGATGAGAGCCACCAAGTGAGTTCAGTCCGGTTGTAATCTAAATCCAGGGTGTGACATAATTTAAACACAAGTTTGAAAAGAATTACTTAATTGTGCCATTGAATTACTGACAGGGTAATATCCTTATATGTGTACAGAGTGTACTCACTGTCGTATTCCTGCAATAATTCCACAGCAGTGAGCAGGACTGCCCTGTGCTGAGGGTCTCGAATGTTGAGCTCATCCAGATCTTCCTCTTCAAGCAGTTTAAAGGTGTCCAGGTCCTCATAGCCATTAAACAAAAATGTTGGCATGTGCTCCTAAAACATACACACACAGATGGCCACACTTTTCAGCACTATAAACTCTTTAGACACCTAGTATGACACTGAAAGTAAAACACCATCACGCTCATAGAGATGGCACAACTACACTGCTGCATGATTTTCCTTCCTTTTAATGCTCAGCCACACCAAACCTGCCATTATACAGACATATAAAATCAACACATAAAAGATGCAATTAAACATCAAGCGTAGCAAATCACAAATGATGTGTAATAAGCCACTTTGTATCTCCTCTGTTTAAATGTGTGGGTGTACTGCTGTTCTCCCAGACACACTATATTTGGTCTTACACAGAGTCAAAATAACAATTTACATGCTTATTCAGCTTGGGTATCGGTCGGACACACTTACCCACCCATACCACAGTCATTACTTTACCACATACACACACGCGCTCGCGCACACACACATACAAACACACACACATGGAGGAGGTCTAAAGGGTGGATCATTCTTTTTATGCTGTAAAAAACAATTATATTTGTGCTTGAATTTGACCTTCGCTTACATGTGGGAAAGAACAGTCTGGGAGAGTCTCAGTCTTTAATTAGAACGTGGACCACCTCTGTTTTCTACCTATCAGCTTTCTCTACCCGTCTTTCTCTCTCTGTCATGTTCTGTCGTTAAAGCTTTAGGGAAGATAAGAAACACAGCTGGGCTGCCAACTTTTAAGTTGTTTGTCTGCTTTACCAGAACGCACATTGCAGTGATTTGTTGTTGCACATTGGAGAAACATTGGAGGAAGCGAAGATGAAAAGTTGGCATGAGAAAAGGCATGTGATCTGTGTAACTTATGTGAGTTGGCAGCCTTGAACCTCAAAACTCAGAAGTATTATTCTGCTAGTACAAGCTACTAGTAAAAGCTGTGTGCGTTTTATTGTTTAAGTGAACTTTTAAGTGGTCTGGATGTGAATGTTCAGTGCTGGACCAATATCTTGTTTTACTGATAAAACTGGCCAATAAAAATGTACAATGGATTCTGAATAGCATTTAATGATCACCAGTTGTTTTCCTTTATTATTGTACTACAAGCTAAATTGATGGATTTGCACACAAACAGAATCATGGTTAATATAATAAGAATTAAAGTGACTTTGTATAAAAATAAAAGCTACTTAACATAAACCAAACAAAAAGGTACTGTGGGAAATTCAATGACAGTATTTATTTTATTGAAAACTTTGTTAGGAAATTTGAGATTGACTACTGGTGAGAAGAATTTTAGTTCACTACTTGCTAACAACTTTAAAGTTGGTTGGATCCTTGTTTATGTGTATTTATCCTCGCTCACCTTTAGATTGATCCTTTCCAGCAGTTCTTCTACAGAGCTAGGTTTGGGAGGTCTTCCCTTTCTCCTTCTCCTCACGGTGCGTTTGGGCTTCTCCTCTTCCTCTGCCAACACGTCAACATAAATGAACTTGAATGTTCCCACCTTGTTGTTCAGCAGCCCCATCCAGGTACCCATGGGGGGTTTACTGATGATGTCAATCACGTCTCCTCTCTGAGGGGAAACACATTCGAGGGGAGAGGCAATGAGTGAATGGTTCACTGAGTGTTTGAATCTGAGAAACAGAAAGTTTTTTTGCTGCAAGTTTTTCTTTTAGGAAGTTTATGTGTCATAGTAGCTTGACGGAAAGTGTCTGCGTGTGTATCTCTCAGTGAAGCCCTATTTAACTAACAATATTACATCACACTTGAGATACAAAAGTATAAAATTATATTGGCAGGTATTATATTGTATATTATATTATATTGACAATTTTTGGCCAATTAGAATTGGTAATTGCCACAAAATGTCGACCCTCTTGGTTGTCTATATCATATCATATGATATATCATATGTGGATGTGAAAGTGTATGCTTATTTGTATTAATTCCATTCCTTTGAGTGACTCTATGCTAAGGGCTGAATGTGAAATGTTTGTGTATGCAGTAACATTGGTGTACATGAACCTGTGCCATTGGGGCTGGATGTAAAGTATGTGCATTAATCTTTACTACCTTTAGTTTGAGCGAGTCTGTATCATAAGGACTGGGAGTGAAGTCTGTGTGTACTCTGGCTCTGCCGCAAAAAGGGCCTCTGTACGGTGGTTCTTCATCATCACCATCCTCTGATTTCACACTCTCACGGTTACTGGCAGACGAGTCTGTAGTACTCACTGTCTGACCACCTGGGGGAAAATTAAATAAAAAATATTTTGGGACAGTTGAATAAAGCCAGTGATTATGTCACATTACATTTAGTTCACTATGATATATTGGAGCCTCGCATGGCTTATGATGAGCAACAGCTCCCTCTACTGTCAAAGTCCCTCCCCAAAGACAGTCTAAGGAATGTAAGAATGTCAGGGCACATGAAAGTTTCTACATACACAAACACACTTACTCATGGAGCTTTGTCCGCTGAGGGAGCTGCGGAGGCTCTCGACAGAGCCTCCTGCTTTTAGTTTTGGTTTCTCTAGAGAGTCAGTGTCTGGTTGAGGAGACTGAGGAGAGCTTGGAGTTCCATCTGGGCTTGACTGCAAATATGAGATAAAGTAAGCAGTTAGCATTACAGAATCAAACAAGAACTCCTGGTGCTCAGTTAAGCAAGGCTTGCTGAAAAGTTGAGCAAGGTCTGATTAACAAAGCCAAATTAAATATTCAAACATTTCCTTTAGTCCCTTTTTGTTTAACCGTCTGACTACATTTGTGGCTTCAGAAACTACAATGTCTGTCTGTTAAACTGCTTAAAATTTAGGGATCAGCTTAAACTGTCATACCATAACCTCAAAGCAATAATGAATAATCTTTGGAGATTTTACTCATTCTGGAAATTGAATTTATAACAGATTTTGCCCTTGACTCTACCACAGTTATATGTCAAGTAAAATAAGTCAACAAATTTAGTAAATAAGCATTGTTATAACTGCATTATTTGTAATTATTTTTGCCTAGAAAATAAGTAACATTTAATTTGATAGCATGGATTAAAGCAAAAAAAACAAAAACAACATCTGACTGAAATGTTTATTTATGTATTTTTTAAATGCTGCGTGTCACGGGCCCATACCACCTCGGCCAAGCATAAAATTTTTAATGCTGTGTTGTCCATTATCCCCTAAGCCCCTAGTTGAGATACCACACAAAAGCACACACCCACCATTTTCAACTTTTTGCACCATTAACTAAATGGCTTGCCATTATCGCCCATTTCATTTAGCCAAGCCCATCTCCACTTACTCTTTACCGTTTTTTCGCTGTCCGACACATCTGTGCCTTCCTTTAACAGAAGCGCGTCCATGCTGGCAAAACTGAAAGCATGCTGATGCGCGCGAGTGATGCAAATCGAAGGGCCTGCGTCCTGTAAAATATGGCTTTACGGACTATTTATATAGCCTAAGTTTACAAATAGGCTAAACTTACTCTTTATAAGACTGTTGCTTATAAAGAGTGATGCTCCAGTCTACTTTAGGCATGCACTTAGGCCATAACTATCAATTATCAACATTGAAAATAAGGGATTTTTCCCAAGGTCCCGACCCAAAATACGGGAAATTTAGAGCAGCTTCCTATTGTCATCCCTCTGTTAACAGCAAGAAAACTGACTCCAAAACGGCTGTTATATATTTATTTTTAACCGAGCATAAGCTCTCACAGCACTGTCCTGAATCTTGAACTTGAGCAATGGGTTTTCTCCACTGTTTTCTGACCTTTTTTAGCTACTATTAGCGAATCAGACACTTCATGACACACCACT
>JBBPCX010000160.1:17326591-17351067 GCA_037974365.1 Hydrocynus forskahlii
ACTCAGGTCCGGCAGGATGGAGTTCAAAGGATGTTTAATGCCCATTTAAACTTGCACATGTAAAGATAATGTATGATGTATGGTTCTGTAACAAATAAAGGAAAAAATTACAACTGTGCTTATGTTAGATTTGCTGCAGGAGGACAACACTCGCTGTGGAATGTCAGGCACGACTCAGGTCCGGCAGGATGGAGTTCAAAGGATGTTTAATGCCCATTTAAACTTGCACATGTAAAGATAATGTATGATGTATGGTTCTGTAACAAATAAAGGAAGAAATTACAACTGTGCTTATGTTAGATGGGCTAAATGCTTTAGATGTTAGATGGGCTAAATGCTTAGTGTAAATCTAGAACAATAAACTGTAATCATTCAGTGGGTTCAGGACTCAAGTAAGTTTTGTTCATCTGAAAAAAAAAAATCCTCAAACAAAAGCAAAGTGCCTGAAAATATAGCACAGCCAAGAATAGTTAGCCCCTTTACTGTCTTTTTAGCTTACTACCGTTATGATCAGTGTGTAGGCTAAACTAGCGTCTTTCTGAAAATAAACAGAAATAGCACAACAGCACCATATGAACCAGGTACTCACAATCAGTACTGACGCAAACACATACAGTAAATTGCTGATACAACACTGTCAGAGGATCTAAAGTGAACAGGGTAAGTTGGAACATAATTCCCAAGCTCATTGTCTCTCTCCTTCTCTCACACTAGACACGCCCCCCACCACAGTCCTTTGCATGCACGAGTGCTCTCTTTACAGTACACTTTTCTTATCCATTTTTTTTTACCAGCCTCTTTTATCAATTTTTTTTCTTCGGATCTGCATCAATCTCATTATTAACCTTTAGTGCACTCAGTTGACGGAAATCCATGTTTGACAGGCATGACAAAACTTTACCTTAACATATAAGATATGTGTTTAGTAAAAACAGAGCATCTGAAGGTTTTATTTCAATATCCAATAGCACTGGCGAGCAAGATTTAAAAAGCAATGACCAAAAAAAAAAAAAACATACTCCACAAACCGTAGAGGCAGGTTTGAGGTTTGGATGGACCTTTGCTGTCTTTCAAGTCTTTATCATTAGATGGCACTCTAACTCTAATAATGTGAATTATCACAGAGAACCGTGAATTTGAACAAAAATTGACACAGCCCAGTGCATGCGTCCACACAAATCCAATGTAAAAAAACCCAAAACAAAACAAAGCAAACAAAAAAAAAAACCTAACCTGAGGCAAGGTATAATTGCAAATAAATGATAACACATATTACCCAAATAAATACAGCCAAAAATAAGACAAAAAGAACTGTAAGGGCCTCATGTGTGTGCATTTGTTTTTCTTCTGCATCTTACAGCACCAGACAGAGGGTGGAGGTTTGAGGTTGACAAATCTAGAACTTGGCTCCAGCCTTCAGGCTGTATAAGGGGGTGGATGTGACAGCTAAACCCAGCATGTTAGGATATAATTGGGCGTCTGGGTTTAAGACCCCCTTGAGCATGGGCTGGAACCCATTATTGAATTATCTATGCTATACTTCATATTCCTGGAATTATGGGACATTGTAAAAAAGAGAAAAAATAATAAAAAGTTTTTTAAAAAAAGTAAAAAAAAAAAGAGACATAAAAAGTATACAAGAGTATGTGTATAGAAGATTTATGCGTGTGGGTACCTGCTCAGAGAGGGAGCCGCTGTATTTCTTGGATATGCGTTTTCTCATGGTCTCTTTGACAGACTTGACTTTCTTTCCCAGAGAGATGCGAGAGGTGGTAGGAGACTTCACCACATCTCTATATAAAGCCTCCTGCTCCTTACTCTGAAACAGAAAGAAAGCACATATATGCTATTAAACATTTCACTCAATAACAAAAAAAGCAAATGGAAAGGTTAAAAGTAAATGAGTATGTTTGCTCACATTGGGCTCAGAGGCTGTACTGACCACATGAAGCGATCTGTTGGACAGGTCAAAGCCCCCAAAACTACATGTTCTCTGCAGGAATCAAACACAGGATCAGAATGAAACTGAATCATCTTTAGGAAGGCAAATAACACTGATTCACCAAAAGTCAAATGAAATTGATTAATCAAATCAAGCTATAATGGTCCATGCTACTGGTTACAATGAGAAATATACAATAATGAGTGACACAACCAAAACAACATGATTTTAATAACAACTTAAGACAAAGGCATGTAAAATGCATCTCAATCTAGTTTAAAAAATTGTTAAAAAAGGGAAAACCTCAGGAATTTACAAAAGCCTTTTAGTTAAAACATTTAAATATCAGTGTGCTAAAATTACTCCATTTCTCTCATCTGAACACCTAACGATTACACTGCATTACCGCACACACAAGTCAGAATTATAGACAGCAGTTTGAGGACAACTCCCTCTTTACTGTTGTGTGTACTGTGGTATTGTGAATGCTGAAAAATCTCTGAATGTATACAGCACATTTTGTGAACAAAAGGAATGTCTATCTTAATGTATATTGGCCATTGGTCATTTGATGGGAAAATGTCATGTCATGCACTCACAGAAGAAATGATACACAAGATTGCCTTTAAAAATTTAAAATGCACATAAAGATAAAAACCAAGTCCACCATGAATTACCAAAAGCAAATTCAGAACAAGAAAAAACGAGTGATGAGCGGTATGGATAAAGTCTATGGGTGTATTTCGAATTCACACTCACTATGAATGACACTGCCATGACCAGAGGATACAGACACTGCAAGGCTACGTGAACTGCCATTAAAATTATTACTCCAAACAGATATACTGCTAGTAATATTAGGGACAATAGAGCAGAGCAAAAAGCAGAGTTCTTTAAGAATTTTACTGTATGATGAAAAGCAAGTGTCTCACTCTTTTGTCCTTTATCAGTAAACAATTCTACCACAGCCGGACAAAGTCCACTGAGCACGAGAAAAACAGAGGGAGTAAAAAGGAGGGACAAGAGGGCAAGAGCCTGGCTCTGCTGAGGTTTCTCACTTCTCCTTCACTCTTTTCTTCCTCCTCCACCCTTTGACTCTCTTCTATAACCCCTGACAAAAAATATGGAATCACTACTCTTGGAGGCTGTTAATTCAGGTGTTTTACTGTAGCAAAAAAAATAATCATGGATAGGACATTGAACAGCTGAACATTCTGGCTTTGTAAAAAATACTTAAAAACAACTCGAAATTAATGGCACATCTTTTTTCAGATCAAATACAGGAAACAATTATGGACTCACTCAATAATGAGGAAAAAAATATGGTAACATAAAAAAAAAATCACAGAGTGTTTGTTGCACCTCCTCTGGCTTTTATGACAGCTTGAATTCTTTGAGGTATGGACTTCACTAAAGAAAATTAATATTCTTCACCAATCAGGTTCCAACTTTCTCAGATAGCAGTTGACAGATTAGGTTTGCAGGATGGAGCCTTGTCATTTTTGTTTTCAATTTCCACCATAAATTTTCAACTGGATTGAGATCTGGACTGTTTGCTGGCCATGCCATTGAGTTGATATGCCTTTTCATGAAGAAAATATTTAACGCCCTTTGCTCCGTGGCAAGATGTATTCTCATCCTGGAAAACATACCTTCAATTGATGGAATGAGAAGTGTCCCAAATTTCAATGTGCAGCTGTATATTGACCGACTTGCAATTTGCCCTGGTCCTTTACCTGACACGCAGCCCCATATCAACTATGACTGTGGAAATTTGCTGTTTTTCTTCAGGCAGTCATCTTTATGCGTTTCGTTAGGATGGCTCCAAACAAAAGCATCATCTCCTTGGCCAGTGCAGATTTGGGACTCATCACTGAATACCACTTTCACCCAACCATCCAAAGCCCATGACAGCTTCTCTTTAGTCCACTGTAACCTTGTTTTCTTCTGTTTAGATGATGGTTTATGTTTGGCTTTTCTGTAGGTAAATCCCATGTCCTTCAGCCAATTTCTTACAGTTCAGTCACAGACATTGACTCCTGTTTTTGCTCATTTGCTTTTCATTTCTTTTGTTGTGCATTTTCTATTTTCAAGGCTTTGGTGTCTTCCTTGGTCTACCGGTATGTTTGCCTTTTACAACCTTCCCATTTTCTTTATACATGCTCCAAAATGTAGAAACAGCTGACTGGGAACAACCAACATCTTTTTCCACCTTCCGTGCTGAATTAGTTTCTTGAAGGAGTCATAATCCTTTCCGTTGTTTCAACTGACAGTTCTGTTGTTGAGGCTATGTTTTTTGACAATCAGCCAGGTGCAACATCTTATCAAGGTCTGCAAGCATTCTCTTTGCACAATTACACTGGTGCAGGTATTTGCAGTCGAAATGCAAATTACAAGGTAATTCCATTATCTTTTCCTCACTGAGTGATTCCATATTTTTTTCCTGTACTTGATCTGTGCCATTAATTACAATAATTTCATGCAAGTGGTATGTTTTACAAAGCCAGAATGTTTGGCTGTTAAATACAATTGTTTTGTGTCATGTCTGTAATTTGTTTTTTGCTACAAAGTAAAACAACTGAATGAAAAGCCTCCAAGAGTAGCGATTCCATATTTTTTGCCTGGGTTGTACTTGATTGGTCTGGGATCAGAGTTTCAAACTGTGGAGCACTTTCAGCTACTCTGACACTGTCTCAGCAGCTGATAAGCCTCTCTGAAGGCAGGATTTCATTAGAGCCTCGAATCACATCAAACTGAGATTTGAAGAGGCCTCAGTAGGTCTGTGCTAGAGGATTTACAGAATCAAAAATGAAATCTGAAAAGATCACATTATATATGAGAGAGTGACGATTAGCCTCCCGAAGTTGCTGTCTCAAGAAGACAATCAAATGAGCTTTCTTAAGCTTCCCTATTCTTGAGGCCTTGATAAACGCCTTCACCTTTCCTTGTCTAACCCTGCCTGCAGTTCTGTTCAGTAGCCCAGCAGTTATCTACACCTCTGATTTAGAGGGGCAGGCACTGTGACCCGCCTGGCCCAAGTTGGTCACTCACGGACTTCTGCTGAATGCGTAAGAGGACACGCTTTGTGCAGCGATCAACGCTGGACGCCCACTTCTTGTCTGTGTCCCTCTCGTCATCCAGGAGGCACCGTCTCTCTGCCTTTCCAAGTGCAATGGGCCTCACTAGGCCGGTCCAATTCAGGTGGCCATAGAGACTGCGTTCCACCACATAGGTAATGTTTAGCTCACTGACAGCTGTCCTGCCACGCAGACGTCTGGGGGGGAAAAGCCAGCTGCCCCCTCCAGTGCCCCCGAGGCCTTTTCCTTTATCCCGGACCAGAGGTGACGAGGGCAAGACTGGAGGAGGGCTAGAGGGTTTCTGGATGGTGCGAGAACGCTGGTATAAAAGGTGTTTAGTAGAGTAGGCATAATTTGGGTCAGGCTTGCTGCGTTGCCAGGTCGAAATAGCTGGACGCTTGGTGCTGCCAAATTCATCCAAAGACACCAGTAGGTGGTGCTGCTGCTGTGGACGAGGACGAGTCAGGCCATAATAGGCATACACACTGTCGGTACTTACCCCGTGGGACAAAGAAGATAATGCTTTCCGCATCTCTCCGTCCGTGGCAGAACGCGATACTTTGGCCTCGTCATCCCCCATGCCCTCCAGCTCAGAGAAGGAAGAGCCAGCGCTGGTCTTGCGGGGAGAAGGCCGGATCAGGCCATGCGGGTGGCCACTGCCACTGCTGGATGTCTTTACCAGCTTATGTGCGGAGCTCCAAGCCTCAAGGCTACTGGAGGAGGGGGAAGTGGTCAGACTGTCTGTGTCGCCGTCCAGAGACAGCTGCTCCTGGGCCAAGGAGGACAGTGAGGAGTCCGTGCAGCGGATGGGCTTCTTATGGACTCCGGCGTACAGTGCGCTATTATCCTCACATGAAAGGGAGGTTTCAATGTTCAGAGAGTCTTGTGGAAAGAAGATAACAAATAACATGAATCAGTTAAATCACACATATAATGTGTTCTGGGCTTTGACTATTCAGAGAAAAAAAAATTTGTGCACAATCCCCACCCCTGGAATACATATTTACTTCAACAATCAACAATTCTCAGGTACTCCAAGAAAGACAGTGAGTTTGCTTAATATTCAAGGAATATTGGCTTCTGTAAAAATGAAAACAAACACGCACGCACACACCTTAAATGCCATGCATACCTTCTGAACCATGTCTTTTCTTGTCATCTACTTTGATAAGTTTCTTACGAACACGACGGGTGGAGTTGACCAGTTTGTGAAGTCTCTTAAACTTTACAGAGTCTTCCTGCTCATCATCAGACTGTTCCTGAGACTAAATAGAGAGAACAGGGGACAGCAGTTATGTCACATAGTTCATGCACTAACTGTGATCCAAACACTTCCAACCACTTTATTGGTAAACAGTTTATTGTTACACAAAACATACAATAAAACAAGAATACTGCACAGATGGAATGATGAGATGTTTGTTTAGGATGGGCAGTTAAGAAAATGTTAAGCTTAAGAAAATGCTGTGTTAGATAGGCACTCATGAACAATTGAAAGGGCACATACCATCAGTGCATTATCTCAATCTCAGGAATACAAGAAGCTTTATAAAACCTCAAGAAATCAGCTGATGGAGTTAGTTGGCATACAGTGTACAACAAAATCACATCATGTCTTACTACTTAAAATTAAACACTGGTACAAATAAATCCAAAAACAAACAAGACATAATAAGAAAAAAGTGTAACTTACAATGAAACTGAATAAATGACAATATACTCTTTGTTCAGAAAACTAAACACACAAACAGTCAAAATATTTGACAGTAAAGTTTACTGGGAATGTCATTCCACTGTCAACTCTGCAACAAATGAGCAAGCACTGTTATTTCTCTTATGACAGCCTCCCATCTATCGACCACAATAACATGAGATCAGTATACTCTCTTCTGTCCAAACTCAGAGCCACAAACCACACACACACACATCTGATGAGTTGCACAGTCTCCAGTGCCACAGCATTCATGTTCACAGTAAGTGTTCTAAAACCAAACATACAAACACACTCATTTACAGACAGAGCAAGAAAAAGATCAACAGAAGAGACAGTATTACAAAGATGTTTGTTAGCATTGCAAATTAAAAGTTCAGTTCTTTATATGGCATAGGTCAGAGGGAGTTGTTCTAGCCCTTTTAGTGAATAATGTGAGTAAATAGGAAATAATCTGCATAGAAAAGTTCAAATCAAAACCACATCCACAGTGAAAACATATTCTGCATGATACTATACACAGAAACATACACTCTCGCAGCATAAACCTCTATTTGACAGTGATATAATAAGGGCCATTGGCCCAAATCTGAAACCACTAATTACAGTCTACCCTTCAGTCTACATGCAAATGTTTCCACAACTATGCAACATGCAGATTTGGCCATTTGTATGCTTCAAACTCCAGCAGTCAGCACAATATTTACAAGCCACATTTCAGTAAGAGAAAGATATAAAGAACGGATAAAGAAAAAGACAGTGAGGAGACAGAGTGTCTCAACAGAAAATTTGATCCATATTACCAGCAGCAACGCTCCATGCACCCACACACCACTGGCAAAGCCCAAATCAGCGTACACACAGACATGCGCTGCAGACACCAGTTTGGAGCCAACAAATTTCTATGTGTGTGCACACATGCAAGGAGACTTTGGCAAAAGCGTGTTCACACATCCGGAACTTTGAGGTGTCCCGGATGACCCGTGTGCATCCTTAATGGTCTTTGGACAGCCATAGGAATGTGGGTCAGAGAGGAAGAAGAAATGCTGCTCTGCGATCAGATCAGTGCTGTACAAATACAGTGCAGAGTCTATGTCAGCTACTGGTAAAACTGACCCTACACAAGTGAATGAAGCACTATGAGGAACTGCTTTGTTACTAAGGCAAAAGCTGACCTAATGACAGTGGTGCCCCATGTAAACAGTGTTGCCTCTATGTGCAGACAGCAGTTGGGCTGATATGAGATCAGTGAGTGTCCCACTAAGAAAGCTTACAGTGTGCTGGCTATCAGTTTAGCATACAGAAGGGCTAGTCATTTCTATTCAGTAACAGCATATAGTGAGCCTAGGGGCTGTTACTGAACAGAATGAGAGCTCCTTAAATCAAAAGGCAATGCAGATAACTTTGTACCATGGAGAGGAACCATGCTGACAATCAGTGACTGACAATTAAAAGCATGTGCGAGTAGTTTTATTTGGTTGTCTCCTAGGCACCAGGCTGGACTCTGCCGCATATGGCTTTAGCATGCATCAGTGGACAGGGTCAGAATATCTAAGACTGTTCCCATAAACCTTTCTGAGTTTCAATCAATGTCAGTATTTTTTCAAGCCAAATTACTACACAAAGTGAACACAGACCCACATATTCAAACCAACCCAAGGCAAGGGCAGCTCCTCATAACGATTTCTGAAGCCAAGCTAAGAGTAATGTTTCACAGCAATTGTCTAGCTGAACTGAGAGCTGTGCCCTTAACATACCACCTCCCCAATAAAATGCCTCTCATGACCTCATCCACAGAGGACAGACTTAAGGCCAGCATCTGGTGCCAGCATACACTGACATCATCAGTCAGAGCCATAGAGCACAGCCGTCTAACTCATATTCAATGCAATGTGTTATTTTAGTTTGTATACAAACAAGTAATTAACTCTTTCCATCACTCACATTATCTTACTGTAATCACTAGCACTAGCACTTAGTTCGGAGCTAGTCTATTTTCCAATCCCAAAAGCCTAACCCCTTATCAGATACTCCTCACACTTCTGTCCTTCCATAAGAATCATCATGGTCACATTCTAATAAGCAGTCTCTTAATGGTTTTCATTTCTACCCACTGTAAGCAGGTAAAGAGCTTCTACCCCCATGCCATACAGACTCTAAACAAACACCACAAATAACACTATGCCTGTAGCACACTACCTGCCATGACACTTTATCCAAGAATTCTTATTTTTCTAGTTATTTATACATATGTGCACATGTATATATTGTCTGTCTGATTACTGTGAAGGGCACATGCAATCTCACTTTATCTTGTGTACAGTGACAATAAAAGCATCTTTATCTTTATCTTTATCTTTTATCTTTAATTGGTTACTGCAGCTGAATGGATTTGGCGTACTGACCATTCGGAGTATTAACTAGGCCTGCACAATATATTGTTTTATTTTTATTTTGCAAAAAATCAAACAAACAAATTTCCATTTTCCACAGATAAAGGCAATCTATGTGATAAAGTTTTGTTCTTGATTTATAAGAAGTCATGCGGGGTCCTAAACCACATCCACAAGTCTGCTACAACTTAATGAGGAGCTGGATGCAGTTTGAACAGGTCAAGAGATGTTTTTTATGCCTTTATGAAAAAGATTTGCGCAACTATTGACTTAACCTCATTAGGCTTATAGCTCCATTGCTAAACTTAAGAAGAAATAAATCGGACGTCAATCATGTCTTTGCTGAATGACTATCGCAGGATAAGAAGAATAATTTGTCAATTAGATTTGCTGTCAACAATTTTAGCCAAACCAAACTGTTATCTCAAATTTGCTCTGTGATTGCAAGGCTGCAAAAGCCACTTTAAGTCCTCCAAGTTACAAGGTGGAGCCTCCATGGATTGGACTACTTTGTAGAGCACTTCGCACAGATGCTCAAGAGGTTAGAGACCTAAGAAATTTGGAGACCAAGTCAACGCCTTGAATGCCATGACACCTTTCTACAATAGCCAGTGATATATATATATATATTTTTTTTTTGCAATTTATGCTACGGTAGCTCTTCCTTGGGATCAGATCAGACAGGCTAGCTTTAGCTCCCCACATGCCTCAGTGAGCCTTAGCCGGCTATGACCCTGTTGCTGTTTCTGCAGTAGTCCCTCCTTGGGCCACTTTTGGTCGATATTAACCAAGGCATACTGGGAACCCCAACAAGATATGTCATTTTGGAAATGCTCTGACCCAGTCATCTATTTATCACAACATGGTTCTTGTCAAAGTCGCTCAGATCCTTAAGCTTGGATTAGTATATGTCATAACATGTAATAACTGTGGCTGTTGGTGTAAATGTAACAGTGGTTGGTGGTAATGTGACCACTTAACATGGCTGAACGAAGTTAGACATACATACTATGTAAAAGACATTACACAGACACATCTTTTAACACACACTCACACAAGCATGCAAACACACTGCTCGCCTGCAGTACTTACGTTGTAGACGGTAGACAGGTTAACAGTGGGACTGGACCCATCAATCCAGTCTGCAGTGTCTGAACTGGTGCTCAACTGCCTGCTCCTCTCATATTCCTTAAGCTATGGAGAACAACAGGTCAGAGAGAGCCTCCCACCAAATGTGCGCGCACAGACACACACAGACACACAGCTGCTAACGCTTAGTCTAACAAATAACACAATGCAACATGCACAACATCCACATTACACTTAACTCTCTGTCAAAATATAGTAGTGTCGCTTGATTAAACTGAATAAAAAAAACTGACCGAAATGCATTTTTTGCTTTAGTATGTTTAAGTGCTTTCAAATGTATGTAATTTGGTTTCAGTATGGTTTCAGATTTAGTACATTTTAATTGTTTGGCCTTGTTTAAAACACTTTGACCACCCTAAAAAAATCTGGAGAATTACTAATCTGTGACAGCCCTAAATACGCATTTCCAACCACACAACACAAGAACACAAAATATCAGAATTAAGAAGATAAGTCAAATCATTGCTCAGAAGAAACTAGAACATACAGACAAAACACACAAATCACACACACAAGCCTGCTAAAGCATATATGAACACAACTGGCCACAGAGGCTTATCATTGATTCCTTGTTCAGGAACACATTGAGCCAAATCAAACCTACAGGAAGAGAGGAGAGATCTATTTACAGTTAAGAAGGAAAATCAAAGGGGAAGAAGTCTTCTAAAGAGAAGAAGAATCAATGTCGGCCTTGTGGAGAGGGGGAAGCCAAGTTCTAGAGTCTCCCATTAGGTCTGTATCAGTAAGTCATGCTCTTTCAGAGAGCAATCAGTGTGTGTGTGCGTGTGTGTGTGTGCGTGCGTGTGTGTGTGTGAGTGTGCGTGTGCGAGAGAGAGAGAGAGAGAGAGAGAGAGCACATAAAAGAAACATAAGGCTTTAGTGCTGACTCTTACTTATTCACCCAAACACCCAAACAGTAAGAAAGATAAAGTAAAATCTAGCCTGTGCAACCTCAGCCTCAGCTAAATCTACAGGACACAGACAGGTTATCCACATGACGTAGAAGCTGACCAGAAACATGATTCCCATAAGAGTCTCCTGCTGCTGTGTTGGAAGTAGTGTGTGTGTGTGTGTGTGTGTGTGTATAAAATGCAGACACTGTTAGTCTGGGTAAGTAGGGTTAGTAAAAAAGAACAGAGCTAGGTGATGATGAAGCAGTGGTCAGACTGCATTTAATGATGGGGTTTGGCCTTTACCCGAGCAAGCGCCTCCTCTACTGTGATCATCTTCTCTTTAACCATCATCATCAGCTGGATTCGCTCTTCGTCACTCATTGTGATCTCGCTTGCCACGTAGCCTATATCTTCTCCTAGTGAACAATAAAGAGTGAAATCATGTTATGTCCAAATAACTTATTGTGAGATTTTATTGTTGCATACTGAGACTTGCCTGCCTAAATACAAATAACATTGAGCCCTATTGCGCACACACACACACACAATATATATAGACATATATTCACATATACACATTATTAGGGCTGAAACAATTATTTGAGTAACTCGAATAATTCGGCTTCGTTTAATATATGTCACCAAAGTCCATCTATGTAAATGTCTCTGCTATCGTATCACTCCCGCTGTGTAGACACTGCGCAGCTCCGGCATCACTGTTTCACACGGACTGTTGTAACTGACGCGCATTTCAAAGAATTAAGACAGCGTGTTTATTTTGTTCGCTATGGAAATGACGGAAAATGAGATCCCGGTGTGCGTAAAAGGCAGACAGTGTCTAAAGTGTGGGAACATTTTCACTGCGTAAGGCGGACGACGTAGTGCAGTGTATACACGGTAAAACGGACCTGGCCTTCCACAACAGTAAATATAACTACCTTCTGCATTGGGAAGGCGTGTTTTGAGATGTAACTTTTCAGTGTGTGTGTGCGTGTGTGTGTGTGTGTGTGGGGGGGGGCGCGTGTGTGTGTGGGTGTTCGTGCGCGCGCGCATGTGCGTAATATCTTGATGCATTTGCCCACGTGCTACTTGTCATGCCCCTTCACTATCGACTCATAACACAGCCTACAAATAATTACAAATACAGCACGTTCTAACAAGCGCTAGCGTTCATCTCAGTTAGCTATGGGTTGCCGTTTGCAAAAACAGCTTCATAAATTTAGAGGTGTCATTTTTTCATAATTTAGCGCAATGTTCACACAATTTCCACACATTTAGAGCTAAATGTGTTAAAAAAAAAAACAGTGTTATGTTTTAGTACATTTTGTTGCTGCGTAGTTGTTAAATGTTAAATCTAAATCCAAATGTCAAATCTAAAGCTAAATGTTAAATGTTAAATCTAAATATTAAATCGTAAAAACACGTCACCTTGTAGAGGCTCCGAGCCCGCTTGGAGAAGTACAGTTCACGTGAGGATGCTATCGGTTCGGGTGCTGCAGCTTTGCATTCCACTGTACCTACCTACCTCATCTGGATACAGTTGGAAACTTAACTGTACTTTTTAAGGTGGATTATTAGTAATACTTTGTTCTCAGATGGGCTATTGCAGGGAGTACACCCCTTTTTTCATTTTTTATGAAGATAAATCTAAGGACAAATAGGCTAACCTATGTTTGTGAAGTTGTATTTCATAGTTTTTTTTCATGTACATCATAAATGTTTCACAGAAAGGTTCATTAAATGAGCCAAAGGGTTTAAGGTTTGATCTAGTAAAAGTGTTGAGTTTGAATAAAAACCTTATTTTGTGAGGAATAACAGCCAATTGCCTATATATATATATATATATATATACATATACATACATGTGTTTGTGCACTAGGGCTCAATGTTACTTGTAGTGCAGTCCTAATCAAAACTGTTTCAGTGATAAAGAAACTGTAGGCTGAAGTGGGAGACGGCTACCCAGATTATCATGAATGCTAAACTGCTCTCCAGTGCTGGAGTTTATGACGTTAGATGTAGAACATTTTATTAATGGCAGGAATTCACCGGTCTTGTGGGTGTCTTTGTTCTTGTGTTGCACCTTGGTCCTAGAGGAACATTGTTTCATTCCACTATGTACTGTACATATCGCTGAAATGGCAACATATCTACTTGACGTGAGGGAAAAAATGGTTGGGAAAAAAGGGGATGGTGGATGTCTTTACCTCTAGAAGTTTGCCGTGTGATCCCTTTCTGTGACTTTCTAAAGTTTTGCCAGAAGGATTTGTTTTTCTTCTTGTCCCATTTTCCTGTGAGAGGAGAGTGAACATTTATACACACATGCACACACACATATATACATACATACATACACATGCATACACGTATCCACATATGACATCACTGAGTGAGTGTAATGAAAAAAGATGGTTGAACAATGGTGAACATTTTCGCAGAGAGGCTCCTAACATTGACAGATACTCTTATAAGCAAGACCATTTTGACTGTGGGGGCTGCTGTTACTGGTGCTCACCTGAGCCATCCTCAGAATTGGACTTGTGCAGAGGGATCCTGAAAAGAGAAGAAAATGATAGAGCAAACTTTATGAACATACAGAGAATTAATTCTTATACTGCCCACAAAAATAGGTGCTTAACGGTCTGTCCAGCAGCAGTTTCTGTGTGCAAACACCTATAGTTTTCAAACCTGATAAACTAAACAATGTTTTATAAGATTTTTCAATAATATCTTTACAGTGAAAGACTATCTTTAATCAAATATAGTTTGATGGTGCTCAATATATACAAAGTTCAGTCTCTTTCTAAGACTTGGTATATAAAATTTAAACCTTGGTATATGGGTTAAAAATCAAACAAAAAACAAACAAAACAAAGCCAAAGACCTTCAGAAAAAAAGAAGGCAAGGTAAGTCACTAAAAGAAAGAATACCAAAGGTATATTATAAAATGTGTTAGACAGTCATGGGTTTAGTTAAAGCAACACCCTTTCTCACACAGTATTTCCAAACTGTTCAGTGTATCAGCGTATGTGCACTGTTATTACACCACCAGTGGGCAGTGTTGCCCTGCAGAGACTCCAGAGCGCAGGCTCCTGAGGCTCACAAGGCACCAGCAAGTCAACACTGAGAGAGCACATAATAATGAGGAGGGAGAAAGACACACACTGCCTGTTTACACTAATCATCTGAAATTCAGAGGCACAGTGCCCGTGGCACATACCAAAATAACAAGGTAGAGACCTCTAACACACACATGCAAACTCCTTCAAGTTTGAGAGCACACACTGCCCTGAGAGAGCAAAGACTGGATGGTATGCAACCCACCGGCCTGCCAGCCCCATTTCACCAACTAAACATCAGATTTCATTTTCTTCGAAGATGCAAACTGTTTTCTCACGCTCTCTCTCTCTCTCCCACATAAACCCAAATCTGTCAAGACTCCCAGCTGAGAACCACAACCCAAAAATATGTTTACAATGTGTAGCAATAGTCTGTTCGATGTCTACAGGAACAATGGGGCACAGTTTGCTGTCATTACTGCTCTTAATTAAGTCCATGGTGGACATTCTCCACTTAGGCTGGTGTAACTTAAATAAGCTGACACACTAAAAGACTTACATTTAGATCTGAATGTAACATATTTCTAGCTTTTGAAATGTATACTAATATGTAATTGTGCCATTATGCCTTACACATCAGTGAGTAAAAGGTGTTTCAACTGGAAGGGAATCAAAAGCAAGCCAAAAACACAGTCATCACAGTCATCTTGTTAAGCACTGCAGATTGTGGAGGAAAAGACACTTTAGTGTGTGTTCAACAAATGTCATCTGAAGTGTGTTTTGGTTTGCAAGTGGGTGGATTTTCTCTCATCCTTGAAGCAAGAGTGGGCTGTAAAGTGAATATGCACATGGAATTGCACACGCGATCCCAAATACAAACACATTTCTCAACCGATTTGGTATGCTTTGACTCACTACATTTTACCACACTCACTCTGTGTAGCACACTCTACCCTATCTGTGCATGCTTGTGTGTGATAGTGATGTCTTGGCCATGCATTTCCCATACATTTAGGAATTCCGCTGGCATTCATTTGTACATCATGTCAGTTAAAGCAATCATAATCGCATGTTTAGACTCTTAAGATGCAATTCTGAGGACTAGCCACTGAGCTAGAGTTTACTTTTTTACGTTGATTACAAGAGTACAGACCTAAGCCTGTATTAATGAAACTTTGTCTACTGATCTGTTCTAGTCAGTAAGGTCATTGTAAGAGAGGAATCTGATCCTAGATCAGCACTCCTACTATAAGTATCATGTATATGGTCCCTAGCTCCTAAACCTAACAATCACTTTGATCTCTGAGGGCTGAATTTCATGATAGTATCTGCAGACAGGGAAACATGCAGGCACTGTGCTTATACACTTCTGCCAACATACCTTTACATCACATTACTGTATGCACTAGGGGGCAGTGTCACCAAACCAGAGTGTACAGAAAACAAAGGAGAACTTGTGTTTAGAAGGGTTGTCATATAAATGACAATAACAATTAACCTCCTCTGACAAGTAGTGCTTGAACTGCTTAATTGTCCTGTGTGCATGTTTGTTACTCTTTGTAAATATGCTTAAATGTATAAGGACTTCAGGGAAGGGGGAGATAATTAATCAGCAATGAATGTATTAAATGAGCTAAATGCAGCCTGAAATATGAAGTGTAATAACTGATGTTCTAAGACTGTTTATCAAAATAATATAATGTAAAATAACTATTTCTTGTTACTGTGCTGACTTTTGTTCTAAATTTTTGTTCTAAATGTATCATTTTTTTCACTTAAATGTTGTGCAGTGGTGGTGTTTTCACTTCTATAGACAAACAAGATGTAAACGGTCTTCCAGGATTCATATATTCCTCATAGAGTAGCTGCAGTTTAGTCTGTCAGAACAATGGCATGGACTGAAACATTCTGACAAGGATGTCCCATCAGATGGTCTCAGTAAATGTTCCATGGAAAGCCAAGTCAGACCTCAGTTCCTTTCGTGTGATTACTTTATCCTTTCTTTATGAAATGATCCCAGATGTGACATAATTTTGAGCTTTCAGACATAGCTGTATAGCTTTCGCTATGGCACCTGTCAAGGAATATTATAGGCAGCAAGTGAACAGTCAGTTCTTGAAGTTCATGTGTTGCAAGCAGGATAAATGGACATACGTAAGGATCTGAGCGACTCTGATAATCACCAAATTGTAGTAACTAGACTGGGTCGGAACATCTCCAAAACAGAAGGTATTGTGGGGTGTTCCTGCTATGCCGTGCTTAGGACCTACCTAAAGTGGACTAAGAAAGGACAACCTGTGAACGGGCTTGTAGGGAGCAATCGCTAGCCTGTCTGGTCTGATGCCACAGAAGAGCTACAGTAGCACTATATGCTGAAAAGGTTAATCCTGACAATGATAGATGAGTGCATCACAGTTCGCTGTTTAACCGTAGTAGTTCTCTTTCTTTTAAGTAGTTCTCATAGGTACTGCTGCCTTCTTCAGGTTAAGTCATTAACTTACGCTAGCCTGGAAGACAATGGAAATATATGCAGGCTGTATCTTAACAATAACTGAACTGTTGTTACTTAAGTTATTGCATAACTTCAATTATTGGTGTAGGAGCATATAAACATTATTAAACTGGCACAATGAGCTATATTGTACAGTAAATGACAAAAGAACTATTCACTGCACAGGACATGGGTTTATTTCCGGTTTCCCGTGGCCAAAATGCTGATAGGGCAGATCACAGAATGCACCTGGTGTCCTGTGACGGAGGGATTTACTGTCATGCAACTGGCGTGTGTGACAAGAACCCACAGCTTAGTGTATGTGCGTGTGTGATGCCCAAGGGAAGTGGTGAGAGAATGCCCTCCAGTAAAGGTCAAGGGTAAAGGAGGTGGTGGGATTTCCTTGAAATCACACCTCCTGTCAGAAACACACCCAATTTCCGTATATGTAGTCTTTTTACAGCTACCACATCATTTCTTGTATTTATATGCAGTCTCAACAAACACTACGTCATTCCCGAGGCCCATTCATTGGGAAGTAATATACAATGCATATTAACAAATATATCCTGATTACTGCAAGGAGGAGTTTGGTTTCTTTCAACATAAAAGAAAAGATGTGTATTTACACATATAGAAGGTATATTTTCTTATTTTGTCATCACCTCTGCAGACACCCAAAATGCAAAGCTCTATAAGAGAAGAAGCCATTTCCATGGAGCCACTTGGGCAGGGAAAGGGAGTCTGGGAAATCTCAGAATGACTGGATTGTCAGTAGAGCTGAACAACTTTTAAAACATTCAATCTGTGATCAGAAGCTTCTAATAGTGGGCAATAATGTTACAGAACGTTGTGTGACCCATTTACATATAGCAAACAATCTAGATAGGCTGCAATTTACAGAAATAATTACTGAAGGCTATATGAACTATGAAGTGACAGAACCCCTTGGGACGCCCCTGCAGGCCACAGAGGCATGTAAAAGATCAAAGATTTGTCGGGCCCATATGTTTCGCATTAGACACATAAACCTTTCATGATGACAGTGGCAAGAAATGCTTCCCTGGAATGTGGCCTACACATGTGCAGCCTAACTACATCATCATAAGCACTGTGCAAAGAAAATGCTTTTAGATCTTCCCAAAACACTCGGTAGCAGCATGTTAGTAGCCTGTTTTAGCTATCTATTTATACTTTAATATATATTTGAGCTGTGAACACAATCATGCAACTTGCACTACTACAGTTTTAAAACAGTTAACCCTTAAACTCTAAGAACCTGTATCCTGGCCCACATTTCAGTTCCTCAGTACATCAGCAACATGATGTGTACATTACTTTCCCAGTGGTTACTGAATCATTTCTTATGACTCTTTATAACGTTCTAAGAACAATTGCCAAACAATTACTTTGCAGTATAAGGGGTTAATAAACCAAATTCCATGCAGTGATGCATGCAAACTACTGATATAGATCAGATAGTGTGACCTTAACCAACAAGAAGCCACAGATCATATCATTTTTAAGGAATTATGTAATAAAGCTCAATATAATTTATTAGGTAATTTTGGCCTTTTGTTACCGTGACTAATTTCCTTGTGTTCTGCATCCTACTTGAATCATATAGTAGACTCTTGCTCCCGTCTCTCTAATCAGACAGCTCAATCTTAAACATCTAAGGACAATAGGAGGAAGGAAGGAAGCCTGAAAGCACCTACAATGTTAGATGTGAAGTCCAACACAAGTGTTTGCACATTCACTCATGCTGTTTTGCACACATTTTTAGTTTTTTATTAATATATTGTTATTGCACTGACTTTGAACCAGGAAAGGCTTTATGCAAATACATTTTTAAAACTTCGCAATGTTCTGAGAAACTGAGGTACAGTTCACATAAAGCTGCCCAAAATTGTTTGCTACTGTAAAATAAGTACTGACTAAAATAAGTGATAATACTAAAAATATGAAATAATTATAGACTACAGAATCATTTTACTGGTTTAACATTTTACCATGCAAGTCTGATGTTAATTTTAAGTCTCTAGATGAGATGCATGTGAATTCAATTAAAGATGAGCTGGTGGTATTTTGTATTTTTCCCCACGTAAAAAAAAACCCTATATGTTCACAAAGCTAGGTAATGATTTAACACGGACAGGACAATGTTTAAGAAGCCTTCTGAGTATGTTAAACAAACAGTGAACCGTATTTTAGTAACTACTTCTTTCTGTGGCTTTCAGCCACAGTTGTCCTCTCCCTCTTTATTTTTTAGGCATGTGTTTACAGTCATGAGGTGAATTGCTGCCCTCTTTGGGTTATGAGAAACAAGCAAAAACAATGACGAAGATAAAAGTCCTGTGGTTTAAGGTTTCGGTTTATTGTGTGTGCAGGTTGTATAAGACTGCCCTGTTCAAACAGCACTTTTTTAAGTATTTATGTGGTTAGAGATACAAGGTGCACTTACTTCCTCTCTGTTTCTGGAGTGGACACTTCACTGCTGAAGCCCAGTGACTCCTGTGTACAGAACCAGTACTGCAGTTACTTCAACTATCAAGGCCCAGATTGACTAATTTAGGAAGACAGTGTCATAAAAGCAATAAATAATTAAACATGGCAAGTTAAGCGCACAATAAGTATCTGTTATTGTTTACAGTTATAAAATATGGCAAAAAAAAACTAAAACAAGAGCTGCATTATTTTTTTATTCCAGTTTGCTTAACTCTGTTTAGTGAATGCAAACAAACCAAATAGGTTCAGGTATGCACAGTAGAGTTTTGCAACATGACTTTATATGGTAGCGAGCAGGTGCACAGGCTGCTGAAGACACTCTAGAGCATGGTGGCTCTGAGGGAAAAGGGTAAACTGCGAAAAGCGAACAAACCTGTATCTCAGAGCGCAGCTGGAGGGAAGTGGGGCTGGAGTCTGTCTTGTCCTGCAACACATACCATGGAAGAGGTTAGACATGCACGCGTTCATGAACGTGTCAGTATGTGTTTACACATCTGCTCATAAACAAAATCACACCCTCAAACACATCACACCCCATCGGATGATGTAGTAAATCCTGACAGACCTGTAGTATTGCATGACAGAAATGAAGGGTTTGATAAACTAAGATCTTGTTACACCAATGAAACAAACCTTCTGGATCAACAGCATAACTGCACCTGCGTACAAACTCACAAGGCTTCATACATTAGGATGCCAATAATACAAAGAGTTCATGGGATTTAAACAGTGAACACTCAGAGACATTCAAAGATTTCTCCTGGTTCCATGAGTTTCTATAGATTCATAGCTGCTACCGCTTTAGCTGAGTGCAGAAATAATAATCCCTTTCAAACGACATACATCCAAAATAAAGAGGGTGTCTCAAAGTCATATTCCCTTCTGAAGTACAATGAAGTTTATCTGTTTAATGTGGAACATATGAATAAAAATAAAAGAAATTATTAAATCTGGTCAAAAAAATAGGTTCACAATAAAAGTTATTTATATAAAGTAATGCAATCCTTTTAGATGCTACAGCAGAGCTCTAAATGCTTTAAATCTGACAAAAAACCCTGCAGGCCTGTATGTAACTATGCATGTTCTTATAGTCTATTGTTTATTTTCCAAGTCCTCTGCTTCAATAAAATGGTCACAGATGTGCTGCATTCTATCTCTGTCATTACTGGCAATACAACAGTTTATCTGCTTTGTGTTCACTATAAACTACACTGCAGGGTTTAATAGTAATGTCAGCATTCCTTTTGGAAATGCTCAGACAAGCGTCTCTCTGCAGTGTCACCAGAGCACATATCTGTGATTCTCTGAAGAATAGACTGACTATGGAAAGCTACTGCTACATTAGAAAGTGCTTATCCTGTATTTACCATCTTAATTTGATAAATTAATGGCTTTATAACTAGCTAACTGAGTGTGTAACAAAAAGGAATGAATTAGACGTGCAGTGCTCTGGGCTTCCAGAACTGAAATAATGTCAGAATCAGAATCTAATTATAATATCAGCACTCCTTTAGAAGATAACTGAAACGAGTTACCTAATAACTTCTGCTTTTGACTAAATGAAAGACAGTTTTGCAAAGCAGAGCCACATGTGCATGTCTTCTGGTTAAAACAGAACACGTTTGGGGTAAGTTACCAAAGTTATGAATACATTTGACCAACAACACAGTTTCATGACTACCAAGGATCTAGCACAGTGTATGGAGGGACAGCTGTATGGTATATAGGCTGGAGTCTGTGGGGGAACATGCTCCGATATCTTGCTTAATGAAGCCCCATATCTGCCACTGTACACAATAAGTAGACTGGAGAAGTCAGATGTGGAGACGCAGGAAAAATATCTAATTACATTTCCCTAAATACCCATTTAGGGAAAATATTAAATTGCAATTTTCTGACCAAAATTGTGAGGTTGTAATTGTAATGATCATTGCATGTGGTAACTTTTCATTGATTTAACTAATCTACAGGCAGTTCACAAGCTCCATGCTATTAGATTAAATGTTACTGGGCTAATATTTAAAAAAGCAGTAACCAAATAACCTCCAATGATAACAGTACAGCAAATACAGAGTCAAAACTGTGGCTAACCTTTAGAAGTCGCATCTAATAACTTTCATTTTTCTTTAACATTTATTATAGAATTACATATGTAAGTACACATTTAGTTATGGAATGAAATACATTTCTGCATCAACAGGTTTGAGTCAACAGGTTTTTGTTTAAATGTCATAAAAATAAAACCATGGCATATTTCCTCTCATTCTTATGAACACAAATGTGGTATGGATAAAACATTTTAAGAATTAATATAAAAAGGCTACATAGTTTTATTACGGTTGGCAATAAGCAAGCTATTAAAGGATTAAAGGGCTTGAAGTGGAGTGACTGTAAAGGGTTATCATATAATCTGTACCTTAAGGCTGCATAGGTTGACTGGCAGAAGGCAGTATGGATCATTTGAAAATGCTCCAACTAAAAAAAACTGTTCTAAGCTCCCTATAAGAGAAAGACTAATATCATAAAGAAAGCCACTACCAGTGACCTTTGTGAGACACTAACAAACTCCACCTGGATATAATCATCTACTGACTTGAGGACACAGTGTATGTATATCTGTGCATTCATGTGAACACATGCATGTATGCGTGTTACCAGTGGCCTCAGAAATGAAGGACGGATCTCTGGTAAATTTCAGTCTAGATCCTCACTTATTATGGGAGTTGACAATCAGACTCCTGTTCCTGCAAGCAAGGCATCTCCCTAACAGTAAATGACACTGTGTTTTAAGTCACGATACGTGTGTGCGTGTTTTGTCTCTCTGCCATTCTACTCATCTGCTTTAGCTCTCAGTAGATTTGTTGGTGTACTCCGGAAACTTCTGTGCAATAAATCAGAGGCTGCGCTGTAAACTTGTAGCCGTTCCGGACAGAATGTCCATACGCGGACTTTAAACACACACAGCCCAGAGGTTCCACAGGTTCAGGTTCTGTATTCTTCTGAGATTCATAGGTCAGCAACAACATCAGTGCTATGCCCACCTGGCAGACAGACACACACGCACACACACACGCAATGTGTGTGTCTGTTCCTTTCTGCACTCAGTGACTTGAAAACAGCAAAGGCAGCTCCTGCCATCAATATCGCTTGAGGTACTGCTAAAGTTCTGCTAACCTCAGTGAGTGCAAGGAAAACTTTAGTTTAGGACAATTTGTGCATTTTCCTGCCAAAAATACTCACTGACTCAAGACACTTGTAACAAAGCAGCTGCCCACTGGCTTACAATCCAAATGTTTATCATATCAATACATTCCCACCCAACACTAAAAACAAAGACAATGCATTAAAATGACTGTCCATGATAAGTGATTGGGCTGAAAAACATGTAAAAGTATTCCCTTAAATTCCCTCCTATGGTTACACAGTATAGGAATGAGACAGAATAATCCAAAAAATGCTACATTTCTGTGGGTTTGAGCACAGGAGCAGTAGGAAAGAGACAGGGCACTGAAGTAAATGGTTTCTACTGAAGTGCAGCTGATTGCTTAGGCATGACTGCGGGTTTGGATGCTTCTCACTACGCTCCTTAGTTTAATGAACATCACACAGTGACCACAAAGAGACACACATACACAATAATGCACACAGACTACAACATAACCACAGCATCAACTGACAGCTGGGTGGGTAAAAGATGGGCAGTTTTTCTGAGAACTCATTAAGCATACACAGCCTCAGTGGACAGGCAGAGAAAACACTTGTTTGCTGGGCTTGCTGAGACTATTTTAAAAGTCAATAAAACTGCCCTGAAAAGGAAATATGAAAAATTGGAACTCCCTCATGAAAATTATAAATACTTTTCATGGCTTCCAAAACTAAACTAATAAAACAGACGTGAACACAAATGTGCAAACCAAAAAGACATAAACGGAAAGAGACAAAAGGAGAAAATGTAAGAGGGTGGGTTAAATCACAGTAAAAGTAATGAGATGAATGGACTAGGAGTAAGGCGCGCGCATGCGCGTACGCACACACACACACACACACACACACACACACACACACACACACACACACACACACACACATCTGTCTTTACAAAAAGGCCAAAGAGTAGCTGCAGTGTGCTCTAAGTGGATGTGGTTGTGGTTCCACTAGGGAGACTCCAGGCTCCAGAATGCCCCGTCAGCAGAGACCGCAGGTGGGTGAGCAGGAAGACCTGAAGAGCCAGACTTACCTGAACACCCAGTACTCATGACTAATCACTGCCCCCACACCCACACCCAACACACACGTCAAGCTAGTTACTGACATATCCTTGTACATGGCATAATGTTATCCTACCGAGTCATAATGTATTGACGCATTAGCCAGAATAAAATACTCAAGATATTTTCAAACAATAAAGGGCCCACATAATGGAAAAATAAAATGTTATTATTCATTATATAATGGATTTAACTCAGCAACTAAGCAAGCTCTGCTGCTGTTGTTGCCTCTTACTGGACAATAAAAACAACAACATATTTGGCCTTTGCAAATGGAAATGATGCATGTTTTTATTTGCATACACAGCAGGGAAAAGAGAACTGATCACAAGTGGTCACTCGAGATGCACGTGCAGACAAATTGGAATACGGACGTATTTAGAGCTATCCACTTGTAATCGGACAAACACAAGGCACAACCCAATGCCATGTGTGAATTGTGCAGGGACATACTCCTCTAGTCACGTTAAAAAAATATATATATTAATCTGAATGATAACAAAAGACTCAAATGGAATCATTGTGAGATTGAGCAGCAGCCAAAGCATTGAGTTGTCTCCTAAAGAACTGTGTTGAAGCAATGCTTTCTATAATTAATGAAAAATGCATCAATTTAGGGCTAAGTATGACCCTACCTGGACTAAATTTCTTCAGTCAACTTGCATGTCTGGATCTCCTCCAGAGCTAGAAGGTTTACGTTCACAAATGAACCCAGTTTTAGACAGGAATGAACTCATGCTGCTATGCCCCAGGATACATGACAACACAGCATGCCTGAACCTGAACTACAGGGAGACACAGAGAGTGTGGGGGCAAAAAAACACAGTAAATGACAGAGAAAACCGACAAAGCCCTTGCTAACATATGAAATACATTAGGCTGTCTTTTAGCAAACCAAATGGAGTGCTCCAGGTTGGACTGACCTGCAGCGAGTGTGTGTGGAAGGCTGTCTAAGTTATGTGCTAGAAATGGTTGCGCTGTGACA
>JBBPCX010000160.1:17359343-17379557 GCA_037974365.1 Hydrocynus forskahlii
TCTAGTGAAATATAGTTAGCCAGGCTGAAGAGTCCTCGGATTAGTTATAATTACAGAGCAGAGGTCTGGCTGGGCCAGAGAACGGCAGGACTTTGAATGAAGAGCCAGATCTTTCCAGAATTTCCTCCCATTTATTGATAAAACTGGAGTATTGACTCTATACTGAGAAACACAACAGAGACAGAGAATGACAGGCCAACAGATAGACAGCAGACAGGATGCTCGTGTTACCAGGGGCTGAACAATCTGTCCGTTTATGGACTCTCAACACATTCTCACAAAGTAACAATAATGTACTAGAAGCTGCAGTTTTAGTCAACGAACTTTTAGTCAAAGCCCGTCAGTGCAGAACATGCCTCTCATATTCTCATTACCATACTTGGGATTCCAGGTCACCCGTGAGGAAATGATGCAAACATATGTGTGTGTTCGTGTCTGTGCATTGCTCAACTTATTCCAGCGGCAAGTCTTACTGATTACTGTGCTAATTCAAATCTCATGCCTTTAGTCTGTGTGCGTGTGTTCATATTTATTAGGGATGAACTAAGAATTTTGGGCTGATGCCAGTTTGGCACGTGCACATCTTCCGATGGTGATGGCCATACATATTTATCAGACTTAGAAACAATGGTTATAAAATATAAGACTACGCATATCAGGATTAACATTAAAGTAAGGAAAACAGAACGTTTAGTTCTTCATAGTTGCAAATACAATGAAATTAATATAATATAGACAACTTCACATTCTGAAATTCTCGAGTTTAATATGTCATAAATATCTGTTTAAAATATTAAACATATACCTGCTGATTCTGACATTATTCCAAAATCAGCATCCTTAGTTTAAAAGCAAGAATGAGTTCCTCAAGACCAACAACGTGTTTGAATGAGGGAGGACACAAAGGGCAGGGACTCTTCTTGTTTAGGTTCCATATGATTCAGAGTTTAAACCCACAATTAGCACCACCCTCATTCAAAAGCACGAGAACAGCCAGTTTCTCAAACACACACTCTTAAAAATAAAAGTGCTTTTGAAGCGATGCCATAGACAAAGCACATCTGATTACCTAAAGAACTTTTAAAACAAAGGGTTTTTCATCCATTTTAAAATGGGGCCCGCTTGAAATGTACATACAGACATACACAAAGTAAAGGTCCAAGACAAGAACCATTTAGGTACCCTTACTTTCAAGAGTGTAACCCAGAGGCACTTCTCAACTGTTCTGTAAAACCCACCTTAAAAAATCTACAGAAGTATTTTTGCAGATACTGAAAGCAGCATTCAAACATTCAGGAAGACAAAGCAGCTCATTTCAGTCCAGCTGAGCCCCATCTTAACACGCAGTAATGCTTACTCATGGCCCACACCCTCCCATAACACAGACCTGGATCCAAAAGTTGTGTAACAACATTAAGGGAACGTTGTGTTGTTTTGTTATTCCTCCTTAATGAGCTCATTCTTTCCTGAGGGTGGATTGTTTCTATATGTGTGGGATGAGTGAGGGTTGGACTGGACTGTCACAGCATTTACCAGAACACAGGCACATTAAAGATCAGCACAACCTGCTTAATTCCATTTCTGTGGTCTTTTACTGGAAACGCAGAGAGAAGACAACTGTGTAGAAGTTCTGCACTTTCTCCAAAAAAAAATAAAAAACAAAAAAAAAACACAGTCAGCAAGTATAAAGAAGTTTTCAGTCTTCTCAGGTTACAGGCATATTGGCACATTTAAGCAAATAACGTTATGAGAGGGTGTCCAGACACAAAGAAAACAGAATTTAGACAAAAAGACTATCAAAAAGGGAGAGTAGTATGTACAGACTTGAGCTTTCACCTCTGACCAATGACTGGAGGGACTCTTGCTAATCAATTACACAACGTTCCCGTCCCACATCCCGACCACCCAGAAACATACAAATACTAAATGGTTAACTAACACAGTGCAAATTACTGGAATACTACTTAAAAAGATGCAATATCTTTGGAATGCCTTATTCTGTATATTCAGTTTCCTGTCATTCATCTAGCTGCTAGACCAGCCTGCATTAGATGACGATCCATTCACTAACAGAGGCAGGAAATGGCTTTCCGAGGCAAGATGAAGTTTTCTTTTGCATAGTTCACTGACCCAAACTAAACAGCCAGCCCACATTCACACTGCACTGCCATTGTGCTGCAACAACAATCACCACTGGCAGATTAGTGTTCTTTTTCAGAGGATACAAATCTAGGGAAGCACATTTCACAATGTAACCACTGGGGGCCTGTTCACATGGTAGATATTATCCCATTTCAAATGCCATGATGAGAAAATGCTGGTTCAATCCGAGACTACACTACAAGGCAACACTGTATGTAGCTTGGTTGCAGAGGAATGTACTCCTTTTCAGTGGCGAGAATAGAAAAATGTGCAAAATAATTCAAATGCAGAAGACGTGCTGGGGTGGAGAGTAGATTGCAATCTAATTTGTTCCAAATTCATTTATGCAAATACTGAAATGAGGACAGCAACTGGATCCACCAGGAGTTAAAAGAACAGTCAGAAGCAAACATTCTAAGTTTAAAATAAGCTAACATATCTTCTACAGGAACCAAATGGAAGTCTAGTATTTTCCCCACACATTGTAGTGCAACATTTACAACAAATAAACAACAAATAAAAAACTAGATTGAACTGAAATGTGCAGAAGTATGTTCTATGTAACGTGTGCTTAAAACAATGCAAACAGATGAGGCCCTGGTCATTCAGCACCGCGTGTGCTATGAACTTAGATAACAAAGAAAGCTCATAGGCAAGCATGTGGTCTTCAAGGATTCAGTCCTTGCCTTAGAACTATCTTCATAGTCAGGGTCATGGTTGTACAAATCAGTCATTCACAGACTAGAAAAACATTCAGCACTCATTCCATAACTCAAAATACAGTGCTATATGAGACTTTCTATTAGGAGTTATTAGAAAAGTTCTACAATCACAGTGCAGGAGTCTCTGAATGTGAATGAATTTTAAAATAACTTAAAGGTTCACTCATTTCCTTTGCAAAGAAAAAAAAAATCAGCCTCTTAAATTATCTCAGCAAAGGAATATTTCAGAAGACATATAAATAAATGTTTATAGATGGCTTGGATGTACAGTACCAGAAAAAACCTTTCATTGGTTCAGAACTGTTGCATTATGTGGAGATACTTGAATCTTTAAGAAGGGCTCTTTGCATTAATCTCCTTTACAAAAACTGTTGTTTTAAAAACAGTGCAAAATTGTCTCTAAATACTACTTAATCCACCTACTCAAACAGCAGTACCCCACACTCTCAGAATACGTTCTAAGACACACTCCACACAGTCATAGGCCTAAAATAGTAAGAAACCAAAATACACATATTTAACAGAACTTAACATCAAAGTACAAACCCAGAAGTTGAAAAGTAAGCGCAAAAAAGAGGCAGAGGCTGGGGGCTGATGCTTCAGGAAATATGAGTCTTTGGGATGTATGTATGACACTGCCCTGTAGGAGGGAAGCTAGCATGGGGAGGAATAGGGCTGGGCAATATAGTTGAAAAATGTCATAAGAAAATGTCTTATGTCAGTCTATATCTATCAGTCTAGATCATTTTAAAGGAAAAAAGATTTTAACCACTTTATTTTCAAATAAACACCATCAATGCACAGAGGGACTTATTTTAATGTAATAACAGCACGCAAATAAACACATTGATACAAATTAAAAATAAATATGAATAAAGGAATGATCACCTTGATCCACATTAAATAAAGAAAGTGCAATCAAGGAAGACAAGTTGGTTAACTTGTTCTAGTTTTAGTGCTGCCCTGGTGCATTACCCCCTGTACTAAATATTCTTCCAGAAGGGTTGCTGGTGGCCAGGATGCACAAGTAGATCTTTGGAAGATGGCTCACTTTTGGGAAGATGCACACATGTGGCCTCCACCATTCCAGGGGTTTAGACTCACTGTCTGCATCAGGACACATCAAGTAGCTTGTTCTCTACTTCCTGCCTTTCAGTCAGCAACATATAATTTGCACTGGGACCTTGGTTTCGAAGAAACTACCTGAAGATCTTTGTTTATTCTTCATACTTAGTGGTAGAGATGGTTCAGCAGCAGTTCCCCCTCAACACCTGCACCTTCTGCTCCAATGAAAGCCCCTGCCTGTGACTGGCATTGGTCACTATTCATCATTTTAGACAATGCTCTTGTTTTATTAGTTTCTACCTTGTCTGGCTTGATATGCTATGCCTTGAAGCCAGGATAGACTAAGGTAGCCATGTTGAGCAGGTCATCAGTGTCCTTTTCTAGATATTGTTCATCAAGGTTTTCCATGATTTTGGTCTTTTGTGAGTTGAGTGTCCTGTTCACTGACATTCAAAAATGTTGTTCTGAACAGCTGAAGCACAGGCTTCACATATGACAGTGTTACATATGACTCCCCAGAAAGGGAACCTCTGAATTCCAGTAGAGGACTTGATGTTTAATGCATGGACTCAATGTCCTGCCATGTGCCACTAGGTGTCTGGTCTTTTTGTTTGAGGCCTGGACTTGAGCAGTTGCCTTTTGTTGCTCCAGCACTCTTGCCACCATCTTTGAAGGCTTTGATTATATTCGACCCGCCCTCAGTAGTGATGCACACCTGGTTGCTTTCATTCAGACCCCATGAGACAAGTGCATCAGTCAAGGCTTGTGCAATCAATTCCCCTATGTAGTCTTCAGGAAAATATGTGGTTTCCACGCATATACTAATCAGACCCCATTCGCCGTCAATGAAATAAATAGGCAAGCCAATATAAAACTCACACGTTCAACTTAACCAGAAATTGGTTGTTTGGCAAAGCAGGAGACGAATAACAGCTCTTTTTTTATGGATTCCCTAGTGGGGGACGTGCTGTCTTTGAAAAGTGCTTGTGGCCCCAGGACAACATAGCATGGGTCAGCCACACTGAGAAGCCTTATGAAACTAGATTTTTCAACCAGTTGAGTGGTAGCAATGAACTATGTCACTGCATGGCTTGTGTCCTTGTTCCATTTGGATGTTTTATCACATTTTATCACATGCTGAGTGCCTCTCCATTCTTGATTGGCTTTATGTTTTGTTTTTATTAGATGTAGAAGATACAGGTCTTGACTCTCTTAATGCTGCATGGTTAACATGCCATGCACCGTGTAATGGTGTACTGACATCAGTCAGACAAACAAACAAACAAACAAACAAACAAACAAACAAACAAAAAACTGCCATACTGATGAGCTGACTTTTTTTTAATCAGCATTTTCCTCATGGCCTGCACTCGTGTTCTTCCTTCACACTTTTTCTGCTGTCAGTGCCACCAAACTTACACCTGTTAAATGACTGGCTTGCATCTCACTTGTTCCATGCTCCACTATAAAGCATGACAGAGCCAGGGCGCGAACATGCTCGGGGATTGTTCACCTAACCTTGCATATTCATCATGTGCTTTCCTAGTGGTTTGCATTTGAGTGAAACTATTCTACCACATCAGTTTTTATTGCTAGTTATGAAGTGTCTATCACAACACATATCGCTATCTTGTTCATCTCTCAGGGTTAGGCAGGAGCTAAGTCATGAAGGCCTAGATGGGATGCACCAGTGAAAAAGTGCAAGAGACAGACGTGGGGTCAGAGGTGTGGTCCCACCCTCATCAGGGGACTTCCTCAGGACATCCGCAAGGGCAGAGAGGAGAGGGCCCCAGGAAGCCCCAGAAGGAGAAAGAATGAGGAGGTGAGGAGAACAGGAAGAGAAGAGGTTCTGTCTGTGCAGAAGTCTAAGGGCAGTGCTGTGAGTAGACTGAAAATGAACGGTAATCAGGAGGACTATGGCTTAGGCTTATTGCTGACTAAGTGAAACTAAATGCAAGAACTTACCCTCAGTACTTTCTCTTTCTCTCTCTCTCCTTCTCCTATTTATGACCACTTTGTTCACATTCGTTTCTTCAGTCTACACTGCCCACTTTTAGTCCTGTAACATACATTATACATTACCAGAATGGCAAATCTTTACTTATTTTTACCATCTTGCTACTGTGCAATGCAATTGAACTGCTGCAATTCGACTGCTGGTGTAAAGAAATGAGAAGTGCTGGGCACAGGGCTTCTCTTTTGAATATAACAGAAAACGAGGAAAAACGTGCGCAATTGGTTGCTGTGTTTGAGTTGATTTACATATTAATCACATAGCAGCCAGATTTCAGTCCGACTAGCTGAAGACACATCTGACTACTAAGTGTAAGTGTGGTTAAAATTCTATCAGACGACAACCCACATAGTAGTCACATGAAACGACCAAGTGTAAAAGGGGCCTTACTGAGAAGGTGATGTTGATATTGCCCATACTGAAACATGTCTAAAATATAGAAACTGGAACTAGATCTACCTGGATTAGTATTACAGAAAAATGTAACAATTATACATACAGAAAAGTGAATAAAATGTGGACTTTTGAAAGATCCTGATACCAATATCATTCCAAAATCATGCATTCTTCTTTAAGTCTGCACAATATATAAAGTGTATTACAATGCTAGTCTTCCTAATACAGATGTCACAAAAATGAGCCCTCTTAACCCCTAGGCCTCTTTACTGTTGCGAGCATCTTGACCAATCACATCTGCAGATGTATATTTATTTCTGTGGGTTTTTTCTTTAATAAATCCTGTGATGTTTCCATGTAATCCAACAAAGTAAGCATATTACTAAACTACATGTGTTTTAATATATTGGAAGGAGCATCAAAATAAGTAAGGATAGAAATTGCAGACAGACAGAGTCTACTTATACACATTTTTTGTCTTTAAGGAGCAGAAACAAAAATGATCTAATTCTAGATGTTTGATTAGATTTGGGAGACTTTCGTTGGTACTGATGAGAGTTCTCTTTCAGAGTAGAGCTGCAGACGGACAGAGAGCAACTGTCTGCCACCACACGGATTTGGCCACAGTGCCCTCCAGAAGGAAACATACTGGCCAAGTTGAGAAGTCTCAAACTGTGGTTACTGGACTGGCCCACACAGGGATGCAGACCAAATCTATAGAAGCCACGGTGCTACAGCCACCTAATACAGTGAATTTTTCTTTGGGTGTGTGCCTCGTTCAAACCTACAAAATAATACACCCATCCACACCCTATGTTTACACACAATCCAGAACTAATTTGTAGTATGCAATTTTTAAAATGTTTACATGCACAAAGTATGAAGCCTAAAACAAACACACAAACAAACAAAAACACCCTTTCCACACTAATGCCATGAAATCTAGACTACATAGGTGTGAGACTAGCTTAAAAAAGGGAAGCAGACAGTTAAGTGGCTTTGAAGTCCATTTATTTGACTGCAACCACATTTAAATGATTCTCATACATAATGACCGTATTAAATGACACGCAAAGTGAGGCATGCTCATTAGAAACATTCCATGAATTCAGTTTGCAGTTCTAAACCGCAGAATGTTAACTTAGACATAATACTAGTATCACATACTTATTCCAGCAAGAATGAATTTCTATCAATAAAAGACTAGGGTGGCTACCTTAAGCTACATTTAACTGTTTTAATCTTCGCTTTCTTCTCTTTCTTTCTGTGTGGGAATATAAGCAGGACTTCCACTGGCTAGAATTCTATGGCCCAGAGCTAATAAAAGAGCAGAATGATAGCACTACCTGGCCTGTCTACTTATTAACTGCTCTAAAATCATCACTGGCTACGTGCCAGAACACATTACCCCATTCGATCAGGCTCGTTTTTGAACCCAAACCATCGATTAACCCACGGCTAAAGACAGAAGAGGCTTTGCTCAGACATGCTACCACACTACTATCACAATGACGAGCCAAAGCTTGCAGCCTAGTCATAATATAATGGCTATCTTTTCAAAACAGTTGAGCAAGGGAGGCGCTCAAAACGGCATACAGTTCTGCAACTGCACAGACAAAGGCCATTGAAAAACACTGAAATGCTGAGAGCTGGATATATATAGACCAGCCTGCTGGTTGCCAAAAGATAGAGGATACATTGTGCTGAAACAATTCAAAGCTCAAGATTCATGAACATTAGGAGAGGTAGGTAGCGAACTGTTCAGGGTTAGTGAATTTTGTTTTTAAACTGATGGGGTTGCAGAATGTCATGGAGTGTCTTTAGGTGTAAGATGAACACACTTTTACAAGCAGGAGAGCAACTAGCACAGTCAATGACACAAACACACAGACACAAACACACACACAGACATACGCGCATACAGACACACACACACCTCAGGCTTCAAAGCCACCAGCAACTCACTTCTAAGTGAATGCTTGCCACTGACACCTCCATCTGGTTGCACTGTAAACAAGGTCATATTCCTTTCTGATAAGCTCCTACGTGAAATAGATTAAACTCAAGATTTAGGCCCCCCTTTAGCAAAGTGACCAGCTGAAGTCTTCCTTGGGGACAAGACACAGATTACCCAACAGTTCCATCAAATCCAGTTAAGCTTGCTGAACATGGTTAGTGTACATAGAATCAGGCAACATAAAAGCCTGAAGAAACATCAATTGTGCAGGAGGGTACAGGTTTCACTGCTCAGTTGTAACGCTTTAGTACTGACCATTCCCAGACACCATGCTCAAAACAAACCTTGAACTGCAGCTCTTGGTATGATATTTGTGGAACAAAGCAGCGCTGCTCCAATATTTCATCCAACTTTACAAACGATTTTGACAGAATATTCTTATTATTAAGACAAAGGAGAACAAGTCTCCTGCATTTCTAATCTTCAGCTTCCACTGCATCATCATGGACTTAGGCGTAGAACTGAACAGACACTGCATAAACAAACTTTCTGTATTCATTGTAGTGATTACAGACACAGCTTTAATCAGATCTGATACTGGATTTACCTACGAGTTCCCACTGGGCAAGGAAATTAAACTAGTCAGTCTTCTGACCACTAAGGAGAGAGTCGGTACTCTTCTAAACAAACACTTGAAAACAAAGCACAGTGACTTGGTTTACTGACTTGGAACAGCAGAGTAAACAGTGCCCAGTGTCCGAACAGCCGGTGTCGCCTCAGTCCTCATTTACATACGTTCACAGTGAGCTACAACCACTGCATCCACAATGAAGCCCCTCTAAAGAAGCCCCCAGGCTGAAGGTTTCTTGTGACCTTACTGTGACTCGCACCCCCTCCCCCATTTCCACACTTACCAACATCCCCATCACGTCTGACCAAAGCTGAGAGAAACTGTCCGCCACGGCACTGGCTGCCTGCGCCTCCTCGGGACAGGCTTGATCCGCTTCCATTGTGTACTGAAGGAATTCCTGTATTATTAATAACAGTATTTTAACCCGACACCATAAACGCTACTCAGGTGTAGAGTTAAACGGCTGAATCCTTTTAGAAGATGCGGCGTTGTTTATTTCACTCCGGCAAGGTGCTCTAATTACCATTCCTAATTACCATTCCTCTGGACGCAAACCCTCAGCAGTTCAGACGGATAAAATGAAGTTTGCCTTTAGTGTTAAATGACACGGACGGTCCAAAAAGTCCAGGCTCGATTCTGTGGTATTCCATTTGAATTCGGTTAGTTTCCGTTAAATCATAGCAGTTTTAACCGAGCTACAGTCCTGTGGTTTGGTTACAGAAACTTTTGCACTACTTTGACATTCCCACTCCAACTTTCTCCTTAGCCCGAAGCCGAGCGCTGCGCTTTGGCTCTCCGCTGGCGCAAACCAAGTGGAGATTCAGGGAGCGCGCTCTGCGCAGTGGCGCAAACACACGAGCCCAGACAGTCACACGTTTTCAAAACAGATTAAAGACAAATAGAACCCGTGGTAGATACTCCGTAGGCAGAAAAAAGCGTCGTACGCCGCCTGAATCGTCTTTTTTTGTTGATGAATTTTCCACGGTCCCTCCTCCAGGGTGAGTGAACTTTCCCTGGACTCTTTTCTCCTCCCCAAAACAGGAGCAGGTCGCGCTCGGTTGCAGCGAGAAGAAACGCTTAACCAAGCCGCAGGGTTACAGAGTGAACATCGGTAAAGAACTTTTTAGTATCTGCACCAACCTTGATGACATTAAGGCCAGTTGAACAGGCACTGTCCCCTGTGTTGCTTTTCCAGCCCTGCTTTCGCACCGCCAGTGGAACACAAAGGAACAAAGCGACGTCATTGTCCTCACGAAACAAAACAGCGCGTGAGAGAAATATTTCGGGACCATGACGTAATCCATCCCTGTTCACGTTACCCCCGCGCCCGAGGGGAGCTGCCTGGTAGAAAACTTGACTGGATCACGGACTGATCTTGTTCATCTTATTTCTAAAGTGCAACAGCCAGTTATTCAAGCCCTTTGCTGTTTGGTGTTATGCATGCCTGCACCGGCCCCAGCTTGTGCATTAGGCCCTAAGCTGCAGGCAAACAGTGCAAAGTGTCTGCAGGATAAACTCTGGACACTATGTAAACCAAACCAAATTAGTGCTAACTTTCTTTTCCTCAGGTAAAGCGTCCCACGATATGCTCCCGTCAGCACAGGTCAGTGCTTATGTCTGTGACCTTCTGAAAGCAATCCTTTATTATGTCTGAGCTTGTATGATACAGGTCTTTAGAAGCTTTGAGTTGGAACTAAAGTTTAACTAGACAGAGTGAAATGGAACAGCATAAACTCTGTGCTGAAAGTGATTTATATTTCTGCTGTCATGCCTGGCCATTGTAATGAAGAAACTGCCTCTCAGTCTCCCTCTTAGGCTCCGTCGTCAGAGACATTCCCCAAAGCAGCAGCAACAGCTGTATACTCGCGTGACAAATGCCAGAATAGAGAGAGAGAGACAGTAATGCAGAAAGTGTGCATGTGAGAACAGTGGGAGAATTCCTCATTAGTCACACATGTAGCAAGGAGAATTTTATACCGACTTTCTCTTTCCAAACAAAACACATGCTCTAGCATTCAAAGCTGAGAGTCTATATTCCGCTATGTGAATCTACAGTCTTAGTGTAATAATTAACAGAACAAAAGAATACAGATATTTTTTTTACATGTTCTTTGCTTATCTCACATTTTCTCTAGGTTTTTCTGTAAATGGAATCCTGATTGATTGCTGTTAACATAACGGGAAAGAGATCAAAGAACATCAAGTCAGTCATGTTCTTGCTGCAACTGGACCCTAGATAAAGCATTATGAGGATTACATGACTAGTGCATTTCTGCCTTCAGAAGAAAATCTCTCTCTCTTTCTCTCCCTCCCTCTCCTTCTAATCCACACAGAGCTCCAAGGCAATGGGAGGGGGGAATGACTTTCGCAGACTGGGCCTCTGCGACAGCTGCTGAACAGGCTTGGTGCTAACAGTCTAAACACATGTTCTCTCCCTCATGCTTGCACACACACTCATGTAGACAAACATGTGTATCATCCCTCCAAGGAATATCTGTCTGTTAACCCTACAGGGGAATAGTTAATACTGAAGGTGGAAACTAAAATAATAGAGTTAAAGGGGTAGACCAGCATTGTACCTCTATATGCCCCTGTAGTATGCACTCAGCTACCAAATACAGTGATTTCACTGTGCTTAGAAGACTGTTAACACCAGTGAAACAGAAGCCAATGAGCAGGTGAGGCCTTATGTGTTTTTTGTTGTCTTACTAAATGGAAAAAGGGGAAACATAAAAATACTTAATATGTCAGATACTTAATATGACAAAGCTTAGTGGAATATAGTCCAATCAGTGAGACCTAAGTGATAAGACAACAGAGGAGTGCCCCTTCTGCCCTGTTCATACAGAGGGGTCATTGCTTTGTGGGTGATCTCTGCTAAATAATCAAATACCCTTTCCAATAGGATGAAGGTGTATTGTAAAGAAACTCCATATTTCTTAATATGTAGGCCTTTTGTACGTACAACATAAGTGTTAAAATCAAGAACACACACAGAACCTCGGCCAAAAGAATGTAGAAAGTAATGAAAAACTGCAAAACAAAGACAGGAAGTGGCTCGTCCACACACTTTCACAAACCTAAGCAGCTAGCACAGCTGCAACTAATCCACACCACCTATAAATACGTCCAACATTAAACATGGGAAAAGCCCAGCAAGTCCATGGCCTGAGAATATAATGCGTCTATTTTAGGGTTATGCATTGAGGTCAGAATGAATATAGTCTTAGACATGTGGGGAAGATTAACCTCCTGCTACCTGGCCATGGCTGTCTGAACGAATGCATCTTTTAAATCCATTCAGTCTATGCCAAAACCATAAACTATCATAATGCGTGCAATCAAAACACCTGGCAAAAATACAACTGGTCTATACAAACCTAAGCAGCTGATTTCACCATTTTTTTTTTACTGTTCCTCATGGTTGACCATCTGTCTTGTTTTTTGTTTTTCACAATCAGTATGCATCATACTGTCCACCTATCCTTCTTTCTCCTTGCACCTGCAAGGATGATGGTGCTGGTGGTTGTGTGTCTCACACACACAGTGGCTCTCTTGCGAAGGCCTGATTACTATTCCACTGATGTGGCTGCTCAGTGGCGGAACCCCGTGGGCTGCTTTGGCACACCTCCTTGCACCAGTTCAGTTCCAGTGGAACAGCAGTGGACACACTGAGCATGAAACACTTGGCACACCTGCACTTCCCATATATAATGATGGCACCATTCTGGATATGCCAGTACCAGCAGAAAATGCTGCCTCAGATAACAGAAGGGAAACAAAAACAACAAAAAAGAGAAAAGTTTGTTTCATAAATCTGTCCTAAAATTTTACAGGATTTCTTGTGGTGTAACATAAAGTCCATGTGATCACATTAGCAGCAATGTTAACATAGAAACAACCACCAGCTAGCCAGTATATACTGCAGAAATTGTACTTTTACCAATTTACAGGTCAATTCAGCGTAAAAAGTTATTAAAAATTTTGCAGTCACTGCAACTTACTGTGGCATCAACAGTTAAATTGTAAAGTATTAGGAGATCACCAGTGCGAGAATTGTTTTCAGATTCCAGTATTTTTCAGGTACAGATATGCCAGTGCTGCTACATAAAATTAAGACATAATAATAACAACAGCAATAATAATAAAAACAACAATAATAATTCGTTATAATAATCTGTTATAATAAATTATTGTAACGTAATCCCCTTTTTAAAAATAGACAAACAAGGACGATGATGGCAAGAACTGGCATGCAAACAGTTCTTCCAGTGGCAAAGGAAAGTTTTTCACCTTGAAGAAGTTTTTCACTGACTGCAAGTGAGTGAGCTTGCTGGCATTTGAATATTTTTCTTTCAGAGGGATAAAACTTACTCACAGATATATCTAAACCTAACACTGATTTCTGTGGGGTTACAAATGCAGTAAAATGAACAAAATAAATAAAAAGCAGACATTTTATTGCAGAGGACCAATATCACGATTGTTCTGCTTTTCCAGAGTACAATAACTCTCATTAAATATAGGTTTGAAACGTCTGTAAAACCTAAACATCAGTATGATGCTGATATTTTCATGAAGAAGTCTGAAGCATATCTGCCAGTACAGGTATGATTCAGACATCATTGTGCATCACTACAAAATATAGAACTGTAAACTGAATTCAAGGTCCAGAAATGAAGACATCTGTTTTTTGTGCAGTTTGAGCATGTACTTTTATTAAGTCAATTGTTTAGACTAAATTATCTCATTTAATATTATTATGAGTATAATGAGCTGATACTGGTTTCAGTAATGAAATTGGAAAAGGAAAGGTGACATCCTGCCATCTGTAGTAGTACATACTTGCAGTTTCCAAGCCCCAGGGATCTGCTGCCATTCACAGTTCCAACCATCCCCTGTTGCCACACACCTGATCCAGCTCATCAGCTAATTTTCAAGCTTTTAATGAGCTGGATCAGGTGTGGTGAAGGCAGAGAATCCCTGAAACTGTGCAGGGCAGGGGCTTCCCAAGACTGAGACTGGAAATCACTAGAATACATACCTATAAGCTGCTCTATTCCCATAGAGATGTTTTTCAGTAAAGGGACAGTGGGTAAGTACAAACATATGAGCCAAGATGACAGACCTGTCCTCTGGCTAGGAAAAGTCAGCAGGGAGGTCAGTAACTCAGACTTGATTATAGCCTGCTCAGGGGCATGGGCCCGCATGGAGCAGTGCTGTCATAATGCACTTGCAGATGGAGCTAGAACCTGGTATGCAAAGAGAGAGGGAGAGAGGTGACACATTCACACATTAGAACTTTCCACAGACTGAAATACCCCTCAAGCACATACAAGCAGCAATTTCTGTGAAGTGTGTGTGCACTCATTTTGATACACGCAAACTTGAATACTACAAATAGGCAAGACATATATGTGACCAATTCATGTTAACACGCCTCTTTTACCTAGAAAGTCTAGAGAGAATTTTGAGTGACTTGTCAGCTCATGAGCCACTTAAACACTCCCTACTTTTATTGTTGGCTCTCAAGTACTTTCACATTACGCCCAGTTTAGTATAAATATGGCCACATTTTGCACAATGAAGACGAAGTTAATTTCAAACACTTTGAAACAGACATGTGTGTTTGTATTTCTGGGTCAGGGCAGGGTGGGGAGGGGGTGGCTTGGGACCTCAAACCCAGCTGTGTGCAACACAATGCACAACCACATTTGGGTTGCACAAATGTGTATTCACACAGTTGCAGGTAGCAAATATATAAATAAGAGCTTCTGTAGGTGTAGGCTCTTCTTATTCTCCAAATGAAACTGTTTTGCAGAGCACAATGGCATCCACTACTGACAAACAACTATACGCTTAGCAAAAATGGTACCAGTGACCGAGCCAGGAATACATTTTAGGTGTATAAGGAAATACCCCTAAAATATAGCATATTGGTATGATCGGTAAAGCTTGTGCATTTTGGAGAGACGCCACACAATATTGGAGGCAGTGGTGGTATTCAGAATTGGTCATTTCTTACTAGCACAGTTAACCATCACCCAACGTTGACCTATTACCAGCATTAAATTACTTTTAATACAGCTACACTGAAAATACTAGTAATAGGGGCAAAATAATAACACAGGAACTGTCTATCCTTGATTACTTTCCAGTTTCAAACGCTCTCTTTAGATAGCTGCTGAGAAGCTTTCAAACAGAAATGGGGAAAATGCATGATCCCGTCTGGTTACTCCTGTTTCTTACTATAGCAGCTCATATCCAATACTACATACCGTGTTTAAACAAACTTAGGGATGTGCTCATTAGATGTTTTGGACTGTTAAGTATGGAGGAATCCCAACATAGTATCAGAGTTATAAAAACAGTAGAAAACTTCTTGATGCTATATAGAACCATTTAAAAAAACTATTTCAGGAGTAATTTGAGACATTTTCATTCATAGAGAAGAAGCATTTAAACAGGAAAATGCTTTTGGTAGTGTTAAAGTTTTAGTTTTTTCTTCTTTTGCAAAGGGACCTTGAGGAGCTATTTGAAAAAATACAATACAGAATGTAGACAAGCTCACATAGTAGTCTCACCCTAGGCTCCTACATTGAAAATAGGCTGAGCTGTTACCTTACAATCTCTGTTATAAGAAAGTATCATATTTCATTAAAAAAAAAATCAATTGGTATATACTGTTCCTGAGTAATAGTTGACATGACCTAGAGCAGCTGAGATTTTGCAAGTAAATAAAAAAAAAGTAGGTCAATAAATACATACATACATGTAGTAGTAGTAGTTTTCTCATGACAGAAAGATTATGCAATAAAATTCAAATAATTTATTTTGGTCTTCACACAGCCAGGAAAAGTGAAGTGGTGGGTCACATATCTTAGTTGGGTGATCTCCAAAGGCTTTGTAATTAAACAGCAAACAGCCTTAGTGCCTTTTACTGAACACTATTAGGCTGCATTTACAATCTGTTCAGCTTGACTGCTCCATTTCCTTTCTCTCTCTCTGGGCCTGGTGTTCTCTGTTAGATCACATTTCCACTGGGATTTGAGTTCTGTGAACTTTCTCTAAAGAAAATGAATGCACTAATGTAAGTGCACAGCATGTTGTAGAAGAGAGTGTGCGTGCTAGAATGTGTGCCCAGAGGAGTGTCTGTCAAATGACTGGATTACAGAATTGTTTTAGTGTGGGGAAATGCAGAAATTCCAGCGTACTGCAGCAGGACACTGGCACAGATGTTTGGGAACAGACCACACCTCAAATCAACTGACAGCACACAAGTAATATGTGTGCATCCTTATAAGTCAGTGTGATGGGTTAAGATGTCTTGGATAACATCCTTGACTAGGTTTAAGCACTTCATTTGGTCATAATGTTAAAATGATGAATTAAATGATTCTGAGGGCACAGTCTGGGAGAAAAACACTCCAGGCCTCTTTAGGTAGTTTTGTTTTTTTCCTCCGACACACAGACGGGAGCTCAACACTCCCCTCTGCTGGTAGCTTTTGTATATGCACCAGCTTATAGTTTTTTCAATCAGAATTATTAGCACAAAATCTGTACTTTGTGAACATGTATACCTATTTATGTATCATTGCTGTCTTGTTTATTTTTTATTTTAACTTAATTAGTGCCAGCTGCTTTTTACATTGTGTGAGAATGCAGAGTGTCAATAAATATGGTCCAAAATTACTAGAAACTAAATCTGATTTTTCCTTTGCTATAACATCACCATTCACTAGCGATATGTAAGTGGGTAATGCCCTTACAAACAGTAAAACTGAATAAGATGTCTAAAGAAGTACTGTAAAGCTGAATGTGTAGGCTATGTATTCTGCAGGAAAGGTGCTTATGAAATTCTGTAGCTATGCTACAGTAGGAGACAAGCAGACGGTCTGGAATGAGGGGTTAGACACATACACTACTGTCATCTTCCCTAATGATCACCTTGTTGCACCATGAGACCTGTTACAGTCTTGTTGTTTTCATCTACACAGCCACACCCACATCCCTCATGCACATCCAAAGTGGCCGTACACAGCATACACTGGAAAAGTGCTTTGGAACTGCTTCTGCACACATAACATGTGAACTGAAGCATAACCAGAGCTAGTACCACTAAACAACTGCAAATGTATGTTTGCTTAATATTTGCTTTTTTCCTTCATGTGCCATTTTGCAAAGGTCTTACTTATTCATCTTTACCATATCAAGCCATTAACTGTGTTCTCAGCATTTATAACAGAAGGCAATAGATAGTTGCTTAAGTATCAAAACTATGGTAATTGACCATATGCTCCAGATGTAGCAAATAGAGATTAAGTTGCTAGAAATCTTTCAAAAGGGGAATTCCACTGATTTTGATCCACTGAATTTCTTGTGTAATTCAATTACTGAGAGAAAAAAAAACATCCATTCAAAATGTTTTGATAAGAAATGGTACACTGGAGATAAAATAACTCAGATTTCTGTATAATGGTAGTGAGAGAAACTAAAAAAATTTTCTTACAACACCCTGCATGTACCTCTCCATCATAAATGGATTTTAAAAGTGTGCTTTAGGCCATAAACCTCTGAAACCACTCTCAAAAAACACTCTGAATGGTATTGTTTTCATTTTAATAGTGAATTATGCGGATAGCTTAAAAAAAAAGAGGAAATTCCTTTTACACTCTATCATTTTTGTCCCAGTGACCAGTGTTAACAACATTTACTGTCTTAACAGAATTAATGCTTGCCCACATTTGAGTCAATATGAGATTGAAAAGAGGTTTTTCTGCTGGTTTTCCACTGACTTCATCATGGACTAACGCTTAAGTTTCACATCGTTGAGGGGCCTTTTGTGAAATTAAATACATAAGGCAACAAGGCCAAAACAGCTCTACTAAGGCCAGTCTCTATGGGATTACATAGTCACATAAGACAGCTGCAAATGGTGATGTCTGCCAACAGATACAGGCCTAGCACAGAGACGGGACAACACTCCAACCCAAATAAATACACAGCCAGCGATGCTAATTTTCACTGATGTGCTGAATTGTGATTAGTGTCCTTTAGGATACGGGTTATAGCTGATTGGGGGGGGGAGGATGAAACAGAATGCTAGTGAGGGATTTGCTGAGGCTAAGTTCTGCATGGTTGTGGAGGAAATGCTCTGCTAGTCTACACTAAGTTCAGCTGGCAGGCCAGGACGGCCAACCCAGATGCGTAGTGTTTGCCTCTGTCCGCTTCCCACCCACAACAAACAGCCTTGTCACCATGGCAACCAATCCACTAGAGGGGTTACACGGCACAGAAATGTTTCACTGATCGCAGCTTTACATATTGCAGAGGCATATGTTTTAGCAAATTAAAACCCTTGACCAGCAATGACACACTGTCATTCAGCAGAAGACTAGAAAATGCACTGTGACATAGACATGTAGTCACCCTTTTGATTGCAGTTGTCACATGGGCACATTAAACCATGCACAGAAATTGGCTTCTGCTTAACAGAGCAGAATCTACCCTGTAAATATGAAAAAAAAACACAGACCTTTTCTTGACAGTAGGACATACTATGTTCACTTACATAACTAATTATTAACAGATGTAAAATATCTGACAAATTGTAACATTTGTACATGTCTGTTGTGAGATAAAAAATGTCTGCAAAATGGTCAATTCACACAATACACATGCAACTCTAATGAAGGTTTTATGCTGCATCAGAGCACTGGCCAGTCACTGGTCAGTGATTTCTGCCATCTAAAATAATAAAATAAATCTCAACAGCTTTTTTTCTCATTTTTCTGTGAGACACATAGGATTTCTTTGTGTGAATGTGTGTGTGTTTGTGTGTGTGTGTGTGTGTGTGTGTAGCAGAGAAACACTTCTTGCATGTTCATTTCACAGCCAAAACAGATTAGAGAGACCACAATTACCACTTGTGGCCTCTAGCTAACCAGTTAAGTGCACACATATAATTTAGCAAGTAACAAGCCAATGCTTTAATGAGAAGAGAAAGAAAGGTGGCAACCATTAAGAGAAAAATGAGAGAGGTCAGAGGGTCATCAGTGTTGTCAGTTGCCATCAATAACTATTTAATAAGCCTTTGAGCTCTAGCTGTGACTGCTGACCTCTCCACTACCTACAGTACTGGAAGAGAGAGAGAGAGAGAGAGAGAGAGCGAGCAGAAGAGGGACATGGAATCAGCTGGCGAGAAATTGAGTTGACTTCCAGCCAAACACAAGCAGAAGGCTACATGGTGAAGGAATGGGGGACAGACAGAAAGGGGGGAGAAAGGGTGGGAAGGTGAGAGAGACAGAGAGAGAGCACATGAAAGAGGTGAGAAAGAAGAGAGGAATGAGCGAAAGCAAAATAAAGATATGTGAGAGATGAGAGAAAGTGAGAGACAGACAGTAAAAAGGAAGAAAAAAGAGAGGGGGCAGTAACAAAGAAAGGGTGATTTACAGTGAGAGACAATGATAGAGAGAGGAGGGCTAGAGAATGAGAGGAAGGGTGAGGGAGAACAAGTAAGACAGAAAAAGAGAGAAAGTATAAGGAAGTCAAAAATCATGCAAGAGAAGTTAAGGAAAGAGAGAGTGCAAGAAAAAAATAAGGCTGCAACAAGGAAGCAGTGATGTTAAAAAAGACAGAATGAGACAGAATGAAATGGAAGAGAGAGAAAGAAGTGAGGGGAAGATAGTGACAGCATGCAATAGATTGGGAGAGCGAGATAGTCAGTGACTGTGAGAGACAGATGCGTTATTTATACAATATAACTGCAACCTTTTTTGTGTAAATTTCATATTCATGTTATGTTAATATATTGGCAATACAAATGTTAAATTGTCAATAAAGCAAATGAAAGAGAGAGACGAGACAAAGGAAATAAGACGAGAGAGAGAGAGAGAGAGAGAGAGAAAGAAAGACGGGACTGGCAGTAGTCAGTTTATGTGACAGGTATGGGTAGAGTGGTGTACAGCTGCAGTGCATACTTGCCCACTGGCATCCACTGGGCATCAAGGCCATTCTACAAAATACCACACCAGCTGCCACTTGCAGTCTGCCTGCATGTGTGTATGCATGTGTGTGGCCATTTTCTGCTTACATAGAGTTTGTTTGGTAGTGTGTGTATTGTGTGTGTATGTATGTGCGTGTGAGCATTTGTTTGTGTGTAGCTGTTTAGTACACAGTGTTTTGTAAACAGTGTGTGTGTGTGTGTGTGTGTGTGTGCGTGTGTGTGTGTGGTTTGGACTGAGCCTTGGAGGGACCATGGAGGGATGTTGCTATGGTAACAGCAATA
>JBBPCX010000160.1:17395399-17409335 GCA_037974365.1 Hydrocynus forskahlii
AGTATACTGGTGGTGCTGAATGCTGAGTGGTTGGAACTCCTTTATCTAGGCTCCTTGTATCTTTAGGCTCTTTGCAGCCCGTCAGTAAAACATTTGTTCTCATTTCTTTGATTTAATCCACTCAGTACACACCTTATGGACAGACAGTGATAAAATACGTGTAGAATAAGTGGTGGTGATTGTGTGTGTGTCTCTCAGGTGGGCAGAGAAGGAGCTGCATATGATGAAGCTTTTCTTCGAGGACCTTCTGCATTACATCCAGGAAGTGCGGGAGCAGAGGCACAAGTTTGCTCTGTGAGTCTGACAGCAGTCTGATCTGTTCTCTTCTGTTCAGTCACTGAGTTTGTGATACGCTGACTTTGATTAACTGTGTGACCTGAACTGAGCTCTATAGCTCTGTATTAATGTGTGCGTGTGTGTGCGTGTGTGTGCGTGTGTGTGCGTGTGTGTGCGTGTGTGTGTTTGTCTGTCAGGTATAGCCACAGTGCAGAGGTGCAGGTGCGGCTGCAGTTCCTCACCTGTGTGTTCTCCACGCTGGGCTCTCCAGATCACTTCAGTAAGTCTTTGTCTTTACTCTCTTTTTGTCTTCCCACACTCTCTGCTAGTCTTTTAATCACTCTCTCTTGCGTGCTGTATATGTATAACTTCTGCATACAAGCACTCTTATTTATTAGTTTTAGTTGATATGTGGGCTGTGTGTATATAGATATATGTATGTGTGTGTATGTACAAATGTGTGTGTGTATATATACATACATACGTACATACATATATATCCCTCTGGTCTTGTTGCAGGATTTTTGTGTCCACTTCAGTCTTTTTTTGATAATTTTAGCTTTGTTAATGCATATGGAATGAAATTTCCCAAGGGTCTGGAGTTTTTTCAGCTCTTTAATTTTTTAACTTCAACTCGTTAAATATAACAAAAATATGCTCCATACATCCAGTTGTAACACTCGACGCCCTCGTGGACACTTTTGGCCAATTGAAACCCATGAAAACTATATTTTTTAATTCCTTGTTATTTACACTGTTAAATCATACAATTTAGGTTAAAATGCTTTCATTCTAAACTCAACAGTTGAGAAATGTAGTTTTTAGTGTTTTCTACCAGATTATGTCATTTAACCATTTTTGGCCAAGTGAGCAATTTTATATAATAATCTTAGTTTCCATAGGGGAGTATGATGGCTTACTGCACTCCAATGGAGCAAATGAACGACACAATTTTGACATAGGTGTGACCTTAAGGATGTCAGATAATGGTTTTGTGTTTGTGCATGAAAATAAAATTCAGTTTTGTTGTTAATCAGTTACACATTTCAGATTTGTTCCATTTTTGGCCCCAGCAGCACTGAGAATATAGAAAATGGCCATTTTTTAGGTTGTTTACTTACAAGTGCATTGTGCAAACAAACTGGTATTTGAAGGATTTAAAAAAAACCCAAAGGAATAGATACTTGATACCTATGACAAGAACTGATGCTCATTACAAACTTTATGTAGTAAAAATATCAAAAAAGTATATAACAATATATAAAAATTATATATAAATATATGGCCAATATAAAAATATTATATAAAATTGCTTGCTTGGCCAAAAATTAAAGTATTTTAACCTAAATTGTATGATTTAATAGTGTAAATAACAAGAAATTAAAAAATGTAGTTTTCATGGGTTTCAACTGGCCAAAAGTGGCCATGAGGAAGCTGAATGTATAGTAAAAACGAAGAGGGCCAGAGGGTTAAGAATTCAGACAAGAGATGTTTTGAAATATCACCTCAAGAGCACCAACAGGAGGTATGGTGTCCAATACTAATAATGTATACAGATAAAAACATTTGCATTATCTTTTAATGTAAATGCAAAGTCCAGCCCGCTGCTCCTGAGGGCCGATATTTGAAATATTTGCCTGCAAGCCTGCTTCTTACCTGAGATATGAGGAAGATCCATGCAACCCAAACAGCACATAAAAGAGAGAGAGAAAAGTCAGTTAAATACCAAATTTTGTATAAGCAAGTTCAGAATAAAATAGAACTTTTGTCTTTATAGATAGATAGAAAGATAGATAGATAGATAGATAAAACTAGCAGAGGGGACTGAAATTAAATGCTGTTTTATGACCATTCATGTTTATTGTAACACGCCTCCAGTTAATGGTGTTAGTAATTGGGAATAGATTTCATTTAATTGCAGCAATTAGCACTTGCCGGCTGTGTTAATTCTACATTAAATGTGGGTCAGAGGTGAAGAAATTACTTTATCAACAAACATATTAGTCAAATAGTCAAATTAGTCAAAAGGCTATATTTAGACAAACCAAATGCTCAGCCTTCATTTATAAGGCATTTCTTTTCATCATTCTTTAAATCTGACTGGACTGACTTTGGGCTGGTCTTGGCATTATGCAAACAGTACAAGATAGAAGCCAGTGCATTACACCATATCATCTATCCATCCATTTTCTGACCCTGTTGCTAGAGTCTAAATTAAACCACATATTGAAAGGCTACAACTAGAGAGATGTAGAACATGCGCAGGATATTCTGAGGGATATTAAAGAAAGCTTAGTTATTTTTAAGATGTTATTGCATTTTATTTAGCCATGCATCTCTACAGCTACTGTGTCCATAAACCTGGCTGCTGGAGCTTGCTAATTAGGTTCCTAAGAAGAGAGTCCAAAGGCTCTTTTGATCGTCCCACAAAGCAGAGTGCCGCTCTCTGTAGAACAAACAGACGGCCACAAACTGAACCAGCCTGGCAAACCAAACCCACCACTGAAAAGTGTTAGTTGGACAATTTATTTCTGATTACATCTATAAAACAAATAAACCAAGACTATGCCCACTGTAAATGACATTTACATGTTGATCAGAACAACTTTAACAAGTCATTTAGAAATTTTTATATTCAATTCCCATACTCTTTTAACCTCAGAGTCTTTCATTTTTTCTGCCTTGTAAGCTGCATGCACCCATCAAATTCAGTTGCAAAAATGGCCTCGCCATATGGCCTCTCCACTATTCGTCTACACAAATGCGGGCATTGTTATTTTTTTAAGCTGTGCCACACTGATGTAGAGTGTTGTAGTCATGAGTTTACTACATTCACCATATTCCCTTTTATTGCTCTAGAGTCACATTCACTGTTCCTTTGTTTCCAAAAACTGTTGCTTGTTGAAGATGGGCTTATGCTGATTGTTGTACATGTCAGCTGGTTGTTCTTTATCACACACACACTCAACAACATCAGTCACAGAAAAAACACCAAGGAACAGTTTCCTGTAATACACACAAATACACCACACATCTAACAAAATTCAGCCCAATTCTAGTACAACATGCTTGTATCAGGTTGTGAGTATGCTGCAAGTATGCCTCAGAGGTCTTTTCTGCCATGCATCTGAGAATTTGAGTATTTGGCTGAAATAAATAGGGAAGAGGGGGAGAGAGAGAGGGAAAGAGAGAGAGACAGAGAGAGAGATGTAATGAATATTTAACAATTATGCTGATCAGAAGTGTTCCAGTAGATTCCTCTCACACTCTCTCACCAAACCTTCCAACATTCTTTTTGACAGGCACATGGCACACGTCCTGATTATTCACACTGCCCAATTATTCAGGGTCAGAAACACTTTGTCTTTCATTACAAAAATATTTAAATGCATGAACTGTGTGGAGCTGCAGGCTGGGCGCAGCATCAGAAAGCAACATGGTGCTGCTTCTTGTTGACACAAACATGTCTCTTCTCATTCCTTATCTGAGTTCATTCCCTCAATTTACATTTTAGTATGTTCTAGAATGTGAACATTCTGAAATGTAGTATGTTCCTAAATGCAGATGTTCTTCAAAGCGGTATGTCAGGTATGTGTTTTTTTATGTAGTATTTTATAGGATGTAGTATGATGTCAAATGCAATATACTCTAAAATGTAGTATGTTACAGAATGTATTACATCCTATTATGTAGGTATTATATAATGCAAAATGTTACAGAATATGGGTGTTTCAGAATGCACTATTACTGTGGGTGTTGTAGAATGTAGCATGGGCTTGAATGCAGAGATTCTTGGATGTAGTATGTTCAAGAATTTGCATGCTCTATGAAGCAGTACATTCTAGACTGTGTATTTTCTGCAGTGTAGTTCTAGAACATAATACATTCCAAAACGTGGATATGTGTATGTGTATTATGTTGCATGTTTTGGAAGAATGTGGTGTGTGGATGTACTAAAAAGTTAGTATGGTCTATAATGCAGATATTCAACAATGTAGGATGTTCTAGGATGTATTATGTTTTAGAATGTGCATGATCTAGAATATATTAGGTTACAGATTAGTGAACATGGCAGAACGTAGTATGTTCTAGAGGGTAATGTGTCACAGAATGTGGTAGGATGCAGTCTGTCCTAAACTGTCTGTGTTCTCAAACTTCATATACTGTCGAACAGGGTTGTATTTTTTCAGTATATTTGACACCCCTGTTATAGAATATGAATGTTCTAGGCCAGAATTCATTCTGTACTGTGAGTGTTCTAGGACGTAGTAAGTTCTAGAGTGCAGATATTCTGGATGTATTATGTTAAGTTGTGAAATTTCTATGATGAAGTATTTTATATGCACGAATATAAATGTTCTAGGATAAACTTTAGCATGTAGTGAAATATTCCAGCACCACACTGAACCTGTATCAAACTATACACTTGATCTGTTTTAGTAGAAATATCTAACAGGTGTGATAAGTGTGCAGAATTATTGGGCCAGTCATACAAGCTGGAGTAAAAAGGAAGGACATTTTTAAACTTTTCTTGTTTTAATATGATGAGATTTTTAAGGCTTTAATTTATACTTTGTAAACACATATAGACTATAAACTGGCACATTCACGTGTACACACACATGCACGCACGCACCGGGACTAAGACTGACCTCTGAGGACAACAAATGTAAAGACCAAGCACTTGTGATGAAGAAGGCAGAGAAGCAGAAAATTAAAGAACTAAGCCTGGTGTGTGTGTATGTACAAGTGTGTGTTGCATCACTGAGCATAGCATACATTATTCATTCATAAATCAGTGTGGTATGGGGATAAATCCATGGTAGCAGAAAGCCCTATAGCTCTTCCACACTTTTAGTTCAGTTCACAGCCTGTGAAGCCTGTAGAACTGCACTGCAAATCTCATACTAATGTTGGTTTAGTGTGTGGGAACAACCTGCCAAACTATCCAATTCTTGCAACATCTGCACAATTAGATATGAAATGAAGTCAGTGACACACACTACGTTAGTGTCTAATTTACTTTTACAGTGTCTGTAATTCTCGACTTTACAGATTTTAAGTGGCTATTTAGTCATCAGATTTGAGTCAGTGAAATACACACATATGGTGGGTCATCTCAGAATAGACTTTCAGTAATCAAACACAGGCAAAAATCCTGACACACATTCTGGTGCACTGACATGCTGTCAGAATGCTGTCTCACTCAGCCAGTGAAAACAAACTCAGATTCTCACCAAGACATCAAAAGGACTGACTGAGAAACAGTAATATGTCTGAACATTTGAACATACAGTGCCTTTCAAACGTATTCAGCCACCTTAAAAGTAATCAGATATGTCAAAAAATATCAAGACACATTCATATTTTGTGATGAATAATATTTACTGACCTTTAAAATGGATTCATTAGTCATATTGCATTTACATGAATAAAATATTTGGTGACAAAAAAAAAACACTCTTTGTATAAGTACTCCTGGGCTGTAGATGCTACGGAGGTTCACACAGATACAGCCCTAATTTGCTTACAACTGGCCTCTGCCATTGAGTTATTAAAAAGTTCATCTGTTTTGTTCAAATACCATTGGTTAGATTGTATATCTAAAGGAATCAAGACAAGAGACACAGAGACACAAGAGACACAGAGACACTGCTATAGACACATGCAAGTAAGAAAACACTCCCTAGACAACATCGTCCTTCAAAACTTAGCATCAGAGTAGGAAAAGTTGATTTGTGAAGGAAGCCACAGGGGCCAACAATCATTTTAAAGGAGCTACGGAATTCTGAATGGCTGAAATTGGAAGGACTGGCCTGCATAGTATGATTAAGAAATGCTGAACAAAAACACATGAAGACTGACCTTCACACTAATCTATTTCAGAAATATATAGTCATAGGCTGGATGCAACACAGCCCTTTCAAGGCCGGCGTCTACACTCCGACCCACAGAAGGAGGATGGATGGCTTGTATAATTGAGTTTATATTTGGGGACCTTGAGCAGAGACAGATTTCCATTTATCTGCAGTGGCATCGTAATTTAGAATGAAAACAAACAGGCCGCCGGCAGTACAGAGACACTCTTCTCTTACAGACTGCTTATTAAGGCAGCACTTCGAATACAAGCACAAACTCGAGTCAAACCAAAGATGCAAATCACAGGAGAGCCTCAGAAGAACTTGGCTGAGTCTGCTGTGCTTTGTTGTGTGAAATGTATGTGCGAGGGAAAAGTGATTAATTACAGAACTGAGTGTAATAAAGCAGAGGGCTGACAGTAGATGTCCACTAGCACTTTTTCTTACTGCGTTCTGCTGTACCGGGGCCCTCTGCTTGCTGCTGGTGGGCATTTCTGTGTCATTTTGTTTTAATGTGACATAGAAGCTCAATGAGAATGAAATCTCGTTTATATATTTTCAGACTGTATATTGGTTGTTTATGCAAATTAGCTCACTCCAGCTCACTTAGCAAGTAATCTTAGAGCGCCTTATGGTTTAAATTGTGCTTTCTCACCCAAACAAGGAAAACAATCCAATCAAATGTCTTACCATACAGTCAAGAAGGTATCATATAAAACAAGACATTCTCATGATCCTGCCAATCTGTTCTTGATTTCAACAACAAAAAGAGAGCCATTATTTTCCCTCTGTATTGTCTACCACAGCCCAAACTGGCTAAATGCAATGCAGTAGCTGCACTCGCTTAAAGTTGAAAGTTGAATGAAGCTGAACCTGAGCGAAGAGACAGATTTTGCCGCACTACAAACCATCTTCCAGCATGAGATGCAGCAAAGGATATGTCAAGTAGACTCGTACTGTGATAGACACAATGCATTTTATCTTAGCTTAGCAGTGAAAACTTTCTGTTTTTCGGGATCCTTAAACATCCTGAATCACATTCTTTCACTGACCAGTTTCCGTTTTGCAAAAGTGGGTCTTCACTAACTTTACTCATCAAAAACACTCTGTGATTGCCTTCCCTTGCTGAGATTTACGAAGAGAATAAATGAATAAAAAGATTTAAAAATCACCCCAAAATCTCTCACGCACATCCTATCTCCCGCCCCAGAATAATGCAAACCACCTCATACTAAAATTTGTATGTACTACTTTGGGGATTTTTTTTCCCACAGAAATTCCAGCTAGCACAGGGGTGCTGTAATGTAATTACTTGCAATTAGATTTTCTATTTGACCAGCCTCCATTTGCATACTCATACAGGGTTTGTTCTCTTGGCATTTATGATGAAAAATGGTCATTTTAGCACACTATCAAATTAGCACACTGCCAAATGTACAGCGTTTATTTTCCCATTAAGTAATTAAAGTAATTAAGATCAAAGACCTATCGACTGATGACTGGGTTTTTTTTTTAGGTGAACCTCTTGTCAGAGGACCACATACATCTTTTACTAATGTTAAATGGATCGTAATTCTGATTATCATGTCAGAAACAGAAACATCAGTACTTTTTGAGATCAGGTCAGGATCCTAGATGGCCCAATTACAATCATATACAAAAGTTTTGGGGCGCCCAGTGAAATGACGTTTTGGTGAAAATAAGTACAATCTACAGCAAATGCTCTTCTGAACATTTATTGCACAATTACTGCTTATTCGCAGAAGTCAACACACTGGAGAAAAAATAAAATGTGGCCTGTGCAAAAGTTATGGCACATTTTATATTTAATGGTGTAATTCCATTAAATATGCAGTGAAATATGGGGAAATATTTAGAATCAGAACCAGAAAATGTTTGTTCCCTACATGTGTTAGCTAACATTTAATAAAGAGTATTTTTACTGTAAATGCTATTATCTTCTACAACATCAATATTACAAAAGCTAGTGTTGGGACCAAATTGTCATAATTACATGAATCTATGTAACTGCTGGCCATATGACAAAGAATGTCCAACATGACTTTAGTTCCACAGCATGGTAAAGAGTAAGAATGGTCGTTTACTCTAATGACGGCTCTATTTTTGGAATTGATATGTTAAAACATTGTTTAACAGAGTGTAAGAGCTGCCTCCTGAGTGTATGTGCAGCAGGAATAGCATTCACAGGCCTGTCTAGAGCATTAAATTAGGTCACTCACATTTTATGACAGGCAGTTAATAGTTTTCTCTGCTGCTGTATAAACGAAATGGTGAATACAGTAAGAAGAAGAAGTAGGCTGCAACATTCTTTACTCTGCCAACAGCCTGTTTGGCATTTCAGAGGAGCACAGCTGCCAGAAAAATGGCAGTGACGAAAACCTCCTTTTATCAATTTAAAACGCGGCAAAAACCACCACCCTGTAATTTGATAGTCTCTTCCCAGTAATTTACAGGCGAGCTTCTACATGTGCAAAGTTTAAGGCCTGCTCCTGCATGGTCGCTTGAAGTGAGCTGGTGCATCTCGACAAGGTTGAGGATTAAGCCATTTATGGTTAAGAAGAGCTGAAATGACATTTGTCTCCTCCTGTCTAAGAGCAGCTCCTCCTTCGGCCAGAAGCTGACCGCAGATCAGAGATAATGACAGACTGCAGGAGCCAAACCTTTCCACAGAAAGAATGGAAAATTCAGCACTCCGTCTCATTCCTTGGCAAGACTTCATTTAATAGAACAAGTCTGGCAGTGCCTCGAAGTACACTACAGAAAAAGCAGTGAGCAGTGAACATACAGTAAAATCCACTGTCAAGCCTGATGAGATATTTCAACAAATATGCCCATTGTTCCAAATAAAAATCAGACAACAGATGTACAAAATGTTCTGTTCTAAAAAGATAAAAGTTCCATACATAGGTCCATCAGGCTACCACAGAATGTCTGATTTTTCATAATCAACAAACCTGTAACCTTTTATTGTCATGCACAGAGATGTGTAAAAAAACCCCTGAAGATTTAACGCACTGTAAAACTGCCCCCTAACCGCCTTATGAAATTACACTTCACTTCTACATTATATGCCCTCACACATAATGCAGAATGCACGCCCACGTCACCAGGGTATGATTGAGTTTACGAATGCTGTTCACTGATGTGGTTGGCGGTATGTTCAGTTCAAGAATATGATTTTTTGTGGATCTGTAGTAACTTTTTCTTCTCTAAACTATTGGTGTTATTTCCCCCATCATCTCCACAACCTGCTTAACAAGCTTAACAAACAAAAACTGTTTTGTCATGTTAATCCTAATTATGTGGACTTATTATGTAGACTGGGTATACTCAGACCCTGTTGCTGGATATTGTTACTTTTCCAGAGGGTTTAATGCTTCTTAAGGCAACTGGTGGCCCTTGCGATCACAAAATTGTAGGTTGAAATTCAGGACTCCGAGTGGTACCACTGAGGTACCCTTGAAAAGGGTACTGTCCGCAAACTGTCCTCCCAGGGTGCCCGCTCCCCCCCTTGGCAACAGCCCACTGCTTCACTTGGTGAATGGGTTAAATGCAGAGAAAAAATTTCACATTGTGTGCTGTGGTGTGCTCACGCATAACTATAAGGGGCCACTTTTTTTCAAGCCCTTCAATTAATATGTAAAAAAAAACTACTCTGAAGAATTAACACTTTGTTACACTTCTACCTTATGGAAGTCAGTTTAGCTCATGAGATCTACTTCAAGCTCTGCTTAATAAACTTTTGCATCCCCTGCCCCCTTCTCTAACTCTGATTCATGGTGGACTGAGGAAAGTCAGTATTCGTACAAAAGGCAATATTAATTTCTGGTCTGGCATCTTCACTCATTCCACTTCTTGGCTCTTACTGAAACTTGGATAACACCGGAAAATTCGGCAACACCAGCAGCTCTCTCCTCTCTCTCTCAGCTATGCTTACTCTACTCACACTTACTCACACTTTTGATTCACCTCACTAAAATATTCCATTGTATCACTGTAACTCATCCCAACAGACTCCACGTCACTGTTGTTTATCGTCCCCCTTGGGGCAGCAGGAACCTCCATTGGATAACTGGACATCTTTCTCAGCTCATTACCAGATGATGGCTTTGACCCATAATGCAGGTTATGTCCTTGACCTTGTCTTCTCCAGAGCCACTCCTGCACTTAACATTTTGGCTACCCCTCTCCATCTCTCTGACCATCATTTTTCATTGTTCACATTCTCTATCCAGACATACTCCAACCACTCTACCACCATCTCTCCATCTGCTCTTTCCTCTTCCATCCACATGGACTTGGTCAACTTTACAACTGCTATAATGTTTCCCCCCCCCCCATGCTCTGGACTCTAAGGGTATCTTCTTTTTCTATAACAAACTAGATAAAACTTGAATGCCCTGGCAGGGGCAAATAGCTTTGGTTTTATATTTGATTTGATTACATTAATGTTTAAGTTGAGACTTCCAGAAATATTTGAACTGCAACTGTGTAACCGTGTTTACAGGGAACACTGCTGTTAAAAAGCTCCGTATTTGTTTTAAGTGTTTTCAAACCAAATGTTATTGCAGTTTTGCCCATATAGCAGTACTTTAAAAATAAAAGTGCACAATACACTACTTTGAATTAATTATTTAATTTTGCCATATAACAATGTGATTAATCGCGATAGCTACATGCAAAATTAAATAATTAATTCAAAATTTATATTAAAAAAAAAAAATAAATAAATAAAAATATATATATATGTGTGTGTGTGTGTGTATGTGTGTGTGTGTGTGTGTGTGTATATATGTGTATATATGTGTATATATGTGTATATATACATATATACTTATATTATAAAACTGTAAGTACAAGCCACTATAGTCTTTAAAATGTTACTGACCTAGTGAATTCAGATTAAACTAAAATCACAAAGGTAATACTCTGGTCTCCTCATGTAAAAGAAATTCAGAAAATATTTTAGTGAGGTGAATTGTCTTGGATAAAAGCAGGCCGTGGTGGTAGGGGGCTTGATCTTTGCCTCAGTGTACAAAGCATCTCAGTGAGGACACCGAAGTCCAGGTGGTCATCTATCTATGGACACACATCAGAGTGACAGGGCCATCTGTTCTTTTGTGCTAATCTACATTTCACCACATAAGATGGGAGAAGGAGGGTGAACACTTGAGTAATGTCTTTACCCTGTCAGTGCTATCATGAGGATACCAAGAGGGTGAGAGACTTCATAGACATTCACATATGAATAACTGTATGTAGGTACTCAGTTAATTGTCAAACCTTACTTAAACTCTTTACATTAAATATATAAAGTGTGTAGCACTCCAGTTCTGTTTTTTTTAATCCCGAAGGAAACCCTGTTGTGTGAAGTCAAGACCAAGCTAACAGGTTTTCAGTAACAGCGACTAAAATTTGCTTTTGTACAATGCACTACAACTAATAACGGGACTACCAAAGTCTTGACACTCGGCTTGCACTCCATTTGAGAGACTTAACTTGGACTCATATAACCTGACTAAAGAGTGTAAAATGAAAACCCAAAAGGTGTTGTTATGTTATTTTATTTGTGTGATGATGTAATGATGATTTAAGTCAAGTTAATTCAACATTTTTTTTTTCAGTGTACCAAAAACATGCATCACTGAAGCATTTGTTTAGACTGGGTATACTCAGACCCATTGAGGGTTTTTGTTTGCAAATACAGGGAAAATGTACTGAGATTCTGTAATAAGGTTCCAAAAGCACTTGCTAATGTAGACTTAGGAATGTAATGAAAGCACTATTTGTACTTTTGGGGCTTAACAGAAGACACAATCAATAATAGCTCAATAAAGACAAAACAAGATGAAAAATAAGTATTTGGCCTGTATATAAGAGAGCTGTATTGGCTTCACTAAAAGAAGAACACTGAGTGTAAGTGTCAGGATGCTTGTATTAAATTACTGCAGTTCATTGCAGAAGTTCCAGGTCAAGCACTCGAGCGAATGAAACCTCAGAATAAAAGCCTTTTCACAAAGACCCTGAACCAAAAAAGTTTCTAAAAGAACACATGCATATTAATACCTTCTGTCATATCAAGTCTAAAGCTGATTGGCTACAACTGATACATTTGATAATCAGAGGCATACAATTGATAATCAGAGGCAGCTCAATTTTCAGTGTTGTATGGATGGGTCGAAAATCAGGCTGGCTCCATTGTCATGATTGCAGTCCAAACAAACGGCAACCATACAGCTCATCCTGCTCCTGGAAGAGCACAAAACATGCACTAAACCACATGCTGACTATGAACACACAGAGGTAGAGAAATTACATGGAGAACCATAGCTGAAAAGGTAGTGCATATCTCAGGAGTGAATGTTTTTAGCTGCCTTTTGTACATCTCCCAGTATGCTTATACCTTTGTATAGAATGAAGTGACCTCAGTGTATCTGTACCATTTAGTTGCAGAGCTTTAAAGAAAAGTGATAAGTTTGTCATTGCCATGACGTTAACACCCTACACCCCAAATGCCACAGTAAATACCCTTTATTTACTTAATTTACATTCATATATATTGAATTTCTATTTATATTCATTTAAACTAGTACTGCTTTCCTGTACTGTAATAGTGTTGCTCTTGTGTTATTTTGCACTCTCTTTCTCTTGCTCTCTTTGCACTCTATGTTTTTGCCTGCACTTGTGTAGCCTTGTGATGTTCAGTTTTTTGTTCTTGTGGTGCACGACAATCCAGGAGAGACGTTGTTTTGATTCACTGCGTATTGTATACGGCTGAATTAACAATAAAGCTTTGTAACATGACTTAAGAATGAGAAGTGAGAATCAGTTTTGGAGTTCCCAGGGTTTAAAAACCAAAACCATCAGATTTGGTATTGGTTGTTTCACTACATTGAAAACTGTATCTAATTCTTTTTTTTTTTTTAAACAAACATTTGGGGTGAAAAGACCCTAATCATAATGAAAACAAATGTTTTTTTGTGACTTTTCATTCTAAAAAAAACAAAAACAAAACATAGAAATGCAGTTTTATAATAATCACCACATAATAGTGATAAAACAACAAACAGTAATCTCCTCTATATTTTGCCCTGATTTTTTTGTTTGTTTGTTTTGTTTTTTTAATTTTCTGCCCAATTCAGTCATCTTTAGTTGAACCCAATAGCTAGGACTCTTCAAATCACACAATATCACCAACATTGGGAGGGTAAAGGATAGCACATAGGGATTGAACCTGCGATCTCCCAATGTCAGGGCCACTTAGACAGTTGCACCACACGGAAGCCCCCACTGCCTTACTTTTATTACATACAACCTTAATTATTCCACCTATGTATAGTGTATAGTTTTTCTAGGGATTAAGAGCTCATTACTTGGCCTAGATTATCTGGCCTGATTCATGGAGGACATATTACAGGAAGGAATACCCCCTGTTCACACGCAGTGTGATATCAGTAATGTTATGAGTAAAGTTTGTGATGCCAATACAAGTGGCTTGTGCTGTTTACGTCCTGTCTCTCTCACTGCCTGATGTTCTCCTTCTGCTCATCTGTATGCTCTTCTCTTCCGAGTCCTTCTCGTCTGAGGCCTTTTGGAAGGATCAATATTTTAGGATTGAAGGTTGTTGGAAAAACAGAAGAATCTGCATGCATCTCTGTGTGAAATGTCAGTTACATATAGCTAGGAGCGAACACACACACACACACACACACACACACACACACACACACACACACACACACACACACACACACCCCCCTCTCCTGATCACCTTCTATCAA
>JBBPCX010000160.1:17409435-17431060 GCA_037974365.1 Hydrocynus forskahlii
TCAGCACTATGACATTATGCTAATGAAGTACAACAAAGGTTAAAAATGACAGCAATTTTTGATACCCTCACCCAACCGTGCTGAATTTGTGTTCTGGAGAAAAGAAGGGAGACCAGGAAGAAGGATAAACTGAAAACAGAGACTGAAAAGGAACTCTGAAAACAGTTCTGCTTTAGGAAACACACTCAAAAAGGTCAGTGAGATACTAGAATCAAACAGAGCCTCAAACAGGTGAATCTCTCATTTAAAAAAAAAAAAGGTTACTGAAAAACAGAAACTGTGTTGCATATTTCTTTTTCCTTCCTGTCCCTGAAGGCTTTTTTAATTATTTTCAACCACTCAGTCCTCACAGGATTACTGGTGTGAAGCATTATGCAAAATGGATGAGAGCAGTTTATACCGCCTGCTAAGCTCATTCAATTTTCACATACAAACTTCACCCATGTCAGAATGCTGATAGATAATGGATGAGCGATCTAGATACAGAGAGAGGAGGCAGGAGGCAATAGGATACAATCAATTGAACATTTTACTTGGCCTAAATTATATGCAGAGTTAGCCTATTTTATAGCGCTATGGCTTAATATGCACGGTTGTGTGACTGGGTATTATTTGATAACCATACACTGGCAAAGCAAAATAGGATTGGAAGTGTTTGGCTGGCAGTTGTTTTTTATGAAAGTACCAACCACCAATCACTTTGACCTCACAGATATGCAAATGCACCCATAAGCCACCCACACAAGCTGTTTCTCATGGCTCAGTCTGTATCAGTCCAGGCAGAACATGCCATGTGACCTAAAGAACCTCACACAAGAATGCAAAAGAACATTACTAAGAAGCAAGAAAAAAGTAAACAGAAGAAAAGAGTGAGGAAGGCATAGTAGGCTATACCAGTAGCTGGTATTTTATAACATCAGCTGCCAGGGTAAAAAATAGACAGATATAATATATCTGCCTGGACCAGACTGATGTATTGGGTGCCTGTTGTCTTAACAGAATGAAACACATAATTGACCGAGGACCCCATTAAAAATTGCCCCAGTGAACAACATAATAGCGATTTAATTTAAACTAATGAATCCGAACACAAAACATCATGGTTGAAAAAAATGGAAATATTTAAAATATATATATATAAACCTAGCCTTGAACATATGAATAATATAACTACACCGATATCACATCTATTAGTAAAGCACTGTTTAACTAAACCTATTGGAGAATAACATCTAAATCTAAAATATACATTTAAAACCATACCAGCCGTTATTATTGATTATCTGAACTTTTACCACCTTAAAACTTATATATCTATCCATCCATTTGACAGAAACATAGTGTTGCTGTTCAAACACAACCTTGTATCAAAAATGTAACTTTACAGGACAGAGAAGGGGAAACCCTTGAAATGAACAAACCCAGTTAATGTAACAAGATGTATTGTTCATCATGACAGCAGCTATATAAAATAATGAAATATAAAATAATGAAAAGGGGAAAGAAAAATGACAAAAATGGAAATACAAGGTTTTGTTCTAACAGAGATGACATGCTCATTATCTCTGTCTCTGAAAGTTAGATTCTGTCGGAGAGAATATTTGGAAGACTCCAAATAGAAGAAGAAAAAGGGGTATATCATGAAAAAAACAGAGGAGTTCATGTTCAGTTCAGCCTGTAGAAGAAGTTGAGTGATAAAGGTGTTGAATGTTTCTCAGTGCTCAGAAATACAAATCAATACTTGAGCCTTCCATTCTCAGCAGCATTCTGCATAAGCAATGATTCACTCTTCTATTTCTTTTGTCAAATGAACAAAATGTCCCTCTGTGGCGAATCAATGATAAGATGCTGCTCACAGGTATTAAGAGATGAGGATGACCCCTTTCTGCAAGATTCTGCATGGCAAACCACATATGACACTAGTTAACTACTGAACTGAATGTAAATGAAACTAAATGCAGCAGTGTGGAAGTAATCTATACTATAATATAAACATGCTCAGACTACATATGCTCTTCAATAGAGAATTCAAACCATGGGGGGTGTCTGCCTTCCAGTGGTGGAGCAGACTGTCACCATAGAGATGCCTTGATATGACTTACTGAGTGAGTGAGTGTGTGTGTGTGTGAGAGAGAGAGAGAGAGAGAGAGAGAGAGAGAGAGAGAGAGAGAGAGAGAGAGAGAGAGAGAGAGAGAGAGAGAGCAACATATCTTGGAAATACACCTGAATACAAAGCTTGATTTAGCCTCAACCTACAGGCTGCTGTTGGGTGGGATTATGCCAGATTATGCATCAAAGGCACTGCTTGCCATTTCTAATGCATTTCTGATACAATTCTCAAACACTTCTCCCCACCCAGCTAAGACAATTCTGCATTCACAATGACGTTTTAGTATTTGTCAAGAAACCCATAAGTGTGCATTGCCAGTTTGTCCTGGGCATGCTTATGGGGAAGGATTAACATCTTTCCACAAATGACCAGGAATCATGTGAGTTAGGAGCTGCTGATCTTCAAAGAAAGAAAAGGCCAGCTGTGAGCTGTCCAGAGAGATCTTTAAAGCTGGACTGCCCTGCTCTTGACTCTACAGTTTTATTAGGCTACATGAAACACTCGCAAATACTGTTCTAATTACTTAGTCCACAATTTAATCATTGAAAGTGGCCTCAAATGAATTGAACTCGTCTTTGCCATTCAAGCTGTCAGTTCAGAACATGCTTCAGAACATGCTAAAGGCTCTTATAAAATCATTCACTATGCAAACAGTTTCATATCGCGCACCAGTCTAGGCACTATTTCAGCAATTCATTCCTGGAAAATACGCTATGAGCAGACTTTCATACAGTTCTGAGTTAACACTTTCCTGCCTTTCTTCTTTTTTATATGGTTCATTTTTGTAGATTTTCTGTGTCTAATTTGGGCAGGGGCAGGGGTTAATGGAGAGCGAAAGAGCTATAGTGGCATCAAATGGAAAACGATACCCTTTTGGAACTCAGAAAAAGAGCAGGAATTATCAGCCTGCTGTGAGCTTTTGGTTCTGGAATTAAAGTACCTAATGATAGTAATGCTACCACATAATGATACACTAACACAAAGCAGCACACACATTGTCTAAAATAGGAGCCAATGTAGAACACACACACACACACACTAGCTGTAGTGCATATTTATTAACTTAGTAGCCAGTTTCTCAAATACCCACAGAAATATTAATGTGAAATTGCAAATTGATTCCAGTCTTAACAGTATGCAGGGCCATTTCTGAACATTTGTGGGGCATACACAGCATAAGCAGCACAGTATTTATGGAGCTCCCACCCCATTTATATTATTTTGGGGAAAAAATACAATAAATAAAAAATAAATAAATAAACACTGGGAAGCTGTATACTACTAACAGCAAGAAATGGATGAGAGCATCTGCCACATGCTGTAAATGTAAATGGCTCTGTTAGCATAGTTGTGGATTCATGTGTTCATGGGTACTGTACAGGTATAAGACAGTTTGACTTATTTGGCCAGAAATATAGATTGCATTATATGTAAACAAAGATTTGTGGTTAATTGCAGCCACAAGAGCATCTGTCAATTTATGTCTCTTTGTACAGCATAGTAAACAATAAACCAATCAGCAACAACACTAAAACCACAGGTAAAGAGAATAATATTGATTATGGTGTTACAATGACACCTTTTAAGGTGTGGGTTTTACTAGACAGCGAGTGAACAATTCTGAAATGTGTTAGCAGCAGGAAAAATGCCCACAACATTAGGCTGAATAATATTAGGCAGGTGATTTTAATTATATGGCTGATGGGTGTATACCGAAGAGAAATACAGTAGTCACGACTAGAATGATGACCGTGCTCAAGCTAGATCTGAAAAATACCCCCAAAGGAGGCTGCTTCAACACTTACCCACCGTTGTGAGCAAAGCCCTCAAATGTGTGCATTCGCTTACCTGAAAGAGAAAAGAAAAGAAAATTCAATGATCAGGCATTCAATAATAGAAGCATTTGAATTCACATGGCTGTGCACATATATGATGTGTTTCTTTCTTTAGAGAGAGACAGAATGCCTTTGGAAAACCTTGTTCTGAATCTGACATTAACCACTACGAAAATAATAATTAAAAATGAAAAGATTAATTTTAATAATAAAAGAAGTGCATGCAGTCCATCAAGAAAGATTATAATCACCATAGTATTAATTTTCCTAATCCACACAGTTGGACTGCACACACACACACACACACACACACACACACACACACACACACACACACACACACACACACTGCTTTCTTGGTTTTGCACGGCATTAGAAAAAGGAGAATTCCAATTTTTTTAAAATTCTGCATTATTAAATGGTTAGTAAACAAAGTTATTCAGAGTAGTAGTCTGATATATTGTTAATGGTAAAATAGTTAAAAATACACATTTTAGGTTCAAAGCCTGTATGCTTATATATACATTTGAATTTTTTTTAAAACAAGAAACAAACAGGAAAAAATTGAATTCCTCTTTAATGTCTCTAAAACACAGAAAGATTTAAGTGAAATACTTTGAGATATTATTTTACAGAGGAAGCTGTGAGTTAAGGCTGTGGCCCACAGTATATATTTGTAAATACATTCACGACCAATGGGCATTTTATTTATGTATGTATTTATTTTTTTTTCCAATAGGCAAAAACTATATTCAGATTTAATACTGTTTTATGACAACACTATACACATAACTCAAGACATGTTTAGATTCACTGATCAGTCTGGATTTAGCAAGGAAAATGTTTGCATTTCAGATTTCTTGTTCCTTGGTTCCTGTTACCACTGCTGTAAAGAAATCTGAGCAAGTTATAGTAAAATGCATCATTTCACTTCAAATCACTCTGATGAGAGACTTACATTTCATCAACTGAAATGCAATGATCATTAACTGAAATCAACTGAAACACAATGAAATGCAATAATGCAATAATTTTGACAAAGGCAAAGGCAGATTGTGGCTAGTCTACACAGCACAGTGGGGAAAGCACATGTACATACAAAGCAGAGACAGCAGCTTGCCTCAAAAGAGAGAAAGTGGGTTATCAGATCCATACAGACAGGGATATTAGAGGAAGGTATCAAAGAGGTGGAAGATGTTTTCCCCTTTTCATTTCACTGTTCAATTTCTGTTGGAGATAACAGAGGCTCTCTAGTGCGTGTGCAGGTTTTAAAACATCATTTAGTAGACCTTCTCTTCATTCCATGTACTTTGCTCTCTTTAAGCATGAAGTGTTAGAGTTGCCTGGGCCCTGAGATATTTCTGCCCTGCAATCTGGCATAAGAATTATTCCACAACGGAGACACACATCTCACTCGACCACCATTGCTTTATGTACACTGTGCTCTAGTTAGGACCAATCTCTTCGGGTGTGAAGTAGTGTGCTCTTAACAAACACTCTTGTTTGTCTTATTACAAACAAATCCTTGGCATAGCCTGTAGAGACCGAAGGCAGCACATAGAAGACATTGATTTGCCACTTAACCGCTAATGTGCTAATGCTTAGTGTGAAATGTACTAAAAACAGTGAGGGGCCGCTGGACCCTGAGGGAACTGAAACACAGTGAAAGGCTTCTGCATCCTCTAGGTGACTTATCTCTAAATCCTTGATCAATAATTAAGGAGCAGACACACACTAATGAGGCTATAACAGGCATTTAGGATATAATGCTTCAGCTAGACACTGAGACCTTCCACCCTCATACCTTCAGCCATGGCAAACTATCAATATCAATCAGTATTTTCAGTCTCTACTTTTTCTTCCGTCCACCTCCTTTTGTCAACCCAGTTCTTATTTATTTTTTTTTGTCTTTAAGATTCCTCTGGAATAAATTGATCATTTTCTGTATGAACTTTGCAAATACTGTCTATGTCTCGACTAGAATACCAAGCATTTCCTTTCTACTGTCTGACTGTGTATCAACCCCTGCCCTGTAATTCTGGATTTGTGTTTTTGCCCGATGATTCTGTTTGTTTCTGACTGTATCACGTTTATGGATTACCTTGCCTGTTCTCTCGACTATTCTTCAGCCTGTTGTGATTCTGCTGTGAACGCTTCACTGACTGTTTTAGCTTGTTCTGAACTACGTAACGTGTTCATCCCCAGTATCAATACATCCAGTAAATCCATTGACTGCATTTGGTTTTGTATCTGTAATCATTACAGAGCCTTTGTAATTCACATTCCTGTAAGTATGTACAGATATGAAGGAACAGAGAAACTATGAGTAAGTTCATAGCCAGTCCAGAAATGTGAACATGTATGTCACGACTCAAGAAATAGCCTGACTGATCACCTCTCTCCAGTCTCACAGCCTCTGGCTCCAAAATGTTTGAATCCAAATTGTCTGGAAAGCTCCACATAGCACATCCATATGTCTTCTAATGGAGGAGTGTGACAAGAGTGCTAAGCACTATAGCTGACCTAATCTATCAAGCTGCCATATTCTCTCTATGATCTTTCTCTCTTTCTCTCTCTGACAGACAGTAATGGTGCTCGTTAATCAGAGTGGAACCCATTTGGATATGCTTGGATGAGAGTTCACGTTATACAAAGGGTGAAAATATATTCGTATGCACACATCAGCAACTCCAAGAGGTCCTTCCCTCATATGCTCCAAACAATATCTACTTTGTGAGTACACTGGTGGTATGCGCCACAGCAAAATACAGAAGGTAGAAAGAAGAAGAGAAACAAGACTAACAAGCATGTCATAGCATCTCCAAAACAGCAGCTCATTTTAATATTATGGCTGATCATTGTTACAAGAGCTTTCCTGTCTACAAGCATTGACAGCTCTGCACAAATTCATAGAGTGCTGAAAGACTGCCACTCAACGGCTGCAATACAGAGTTCCAAACTGCCTCTGGAAGCAATGTCAGCACAACAGCTGTTCATCAGGTGCTTAATTGATTGGGTTTCCTTGGCTGAGCAGCCATGCATGAGCATAAGATCACCATGCACAAGCATCGAAAGGAGTGGAGTAAAACACATACCACTGGAGCAGTGGAAACACGTTCTCTAAAGTGATGAATCGTTATTCACCACCTGGCAGTCCGAGAGACTAACCTGGGTTTGCAAAAGGTTCATCGAATGCATAACAACAGTACATTTTGGAGGGGGTAGAATAATGGTTTGGGGCTTTTTCATGGTTTCTTTTGGAACCCCAATATTTCCAGTGAAGATAAATCTTTATTCTAAGGTATACAGTGAGATTGTATCGTCCAGTTTCAGCTCCCTGCAGGTTCCATATTCCAAAATCTAGCAAATCTTCAAGAGTGACTGCTCTTATTGCATCAAAGAGGAGTGCAACATTAAATTAATGTATAAGGGTTTTGGAATGAGATCACATACAGTTGCGATGTTTGTCCAGATGTTTTTGACATGCAATGTATAAATGTTTCATTTTAATGTTTTCTCACACATATTGCACTGATTTATTTTTGCTCAACTTTATGCCACAACACTGCTATCAGTGTTTACTGCCACAGGTATCCAGGGATCAATGAATCCACTGATACTCTGAAGAGTGTGACCTGAATTCAGAATGGTAGGTATAATCAATACATACAAATGCCATCCATTGAAAGAGTATGACTGAATAAGAAATATAGGCCTACCGTAAAAAAAAAAAAAGGAAAAGGAAAAAAAAACCCAAAAAGCTGACTAGGTGCTAGATGCCTTATGACACTAGGTATTTAAGCTATGAGTGTGAGTGTGTGTATGTGTGTGTTTTATGCTGTTAAAATTTTAGCAAAGCTGTAATATACTGCACGTGTTTCAGATTAGGCAAGAATATTCAACTTCACCACAGTGCTGGCACATCAGTGAAAATAATCCAAACAATTACTCAACTGTAATTGTTAATACTGCTTATTTAGATAGCAACTTGTAGTTTTATTGGTTTATACAACACACAATTAGCACAGTATGTTGATTTTGTACACTGACACTTAAACAGGCTCCCAAAATGCAAACGAAATAAGGCAGCAGCTAAATGGCCCTCATTTACAACAGAAAAAAAAACACTCAAATGGAGTGTTTCATTTCAATGTGTTGAGACTTGAAACAACAGTGATTTTGTAAAGTGTGTAGGTGTGTTTAAATAGTGCAATCGGATGGGTGTTTGTCTTTAAAGGGCTGTTTAGAGCGGAAAGCATTTTCACATAAATTGTTGGGCACTGTGATAAATGTCTGGGCTTTTTTATTTATTCTGGAAAGATCTTAAGCTTTTTCCTCATCCTACCTCCTATTTTTTGTTATAATTAGATTGACAGGTATGAAAAAGTATAATAACACTTCAAATAGTGTTTTTAAAATCCTTTATTGTTACTAGAAAAGAGACATTTTTTCAAAAATACTAACACAGCACACATGCACAAAACCTTCTACATTTCACTCAAAAAAGTACACATCTTTGTGGATAACACTAAATAAAGACAAGCCCCATTTCTACCGCTGATGTTATTGTCTCTTTTGGTGTGTGTACGTATGTGTGTGTGTTTACTGGAGATTTTCGCATCACTGAGCAGAAATAGTGGGATTGCTGGCCGTGTAGATCCTCCTCTCTGTCCCCCAGCAATTCTTTGAAGAACAAAACAACCCACATCAGTTCTTCAGAGAACAGAGCTTCAGTATTAAACAACGGCACACAGCAGATTAATCATGATACTAAACCTAGTCACTGTGTTGTTCAGAACTACGAGGCAAAATTACAAATGGAAGAGATCAATAAAGATACAAGTGCAAAATGCCAAACCCATAAACTGATCCTAAGAGCTGCATTGCAGTTTTATGCTGATTCTGCTTTTCTCCTCAAGAACATGCTGTATAGCTTGAGGCGCCTGCTAGCATTTTGCCTTTCTCTCATTTCTTCCTCCACCCATTTCACCCATTACATTTTCAAACAGCCATATATGGCAGCTGGTCTATACGGAGTCACAAGAACGGGTGAAAAGCCAGGTCAAAATCAGATGAAAGACTGAGAGGTTAAACGTCATGTGTGCCAGGAATCAGTAAGATTAGTATTCATCAATAAAGAGATTTATGGGGCAATCGATAGTAAAGCAATCACAATTTCAGAAGGGCTTCATAGATTGAGATTTGTCAATATCTCAGATTTTGAACTGGGGAATGTTTCCTAATGTCAGATGTCAGAGCTGTGGTCCTCTAGATCTATGACCCTACATCAATTTGTGCACTGGAATTTGTCCCTTTGTGTCTTTACACCTGGTTTGTTCTTTACAGTCCACAACTGAATTTGAGTTTTTGTGACATATGGTTCAGCTGGTTTCACAATGCACTTTAAGTGCACCAAATAATACACATGGGTGTTCAGTGATTGGTCAAAAACCGACGAGCATAGGATGTGCTTTTCATGTTTGCCTGCTATTTTTTTAACAGCTACTGACTTATTACTGTAAAATTCAAATGTGTCTCTCTACTCTTTCACTGCATGAAAATTGAATTTCAAAATAAACCATACAAACCTTGCATCTGTGTTTTTTTATGATTAGATTTGAATTTATCAGGTTGCTAATGCTTGGCCAAAAATATATTGTGTGGTCCATCATATTGTGTGGTCCCACCAGTAGTGAACTGAACCACAGTTGACTTGGAAAGAGTCTAGACCCATTACAGATCAAACTAAATCTATGCTTCTACCCATATTTAGCGCAAAAGTGCTCAAGGTCACCCCCAGACATTCTTGTTACAAGATCATGTCTGGTCCCGCAAGACTTCACATTGATTATCCCAGTCAAATATAATGTTAAATCTGCCAGCATAACAAAAATTCATACAATTTAAAATAAATACCGTCCTCACGGAACACTGTTCTTTTGGCCTTTTTTCTGCTCTGGAAAATAGCAGGAAAAGCTGTGAACTTTATGGAGGCTCTCCTGGCTATTCAGTGCAGCTGAACTGATCTGTGAGTGCAAAAGGCTCTCTGATTCAAATCTTGTTTCCCCCAGTTCTCATCAGCAGAAGCATTCTTCCACACCATCGCCAGTGGAGTAGGGAAGAAACTCTGATGCTGAGCCAGAAAAATCAGGAAAGTGTAAATCTCACAGTTACAAGAAATGTCCAGGGGTGACTTCAGGGCGGCTGGTAACGGAAATGGAGCCACATGCAAGTGCTTATAAGAGGCATACCCTGAAACATGATGTGCCCCCTCCAATCTTACTCCTTGTTTAAAACATGCACTGGTTCTTGAGTCATCCCCAACTGTCAAAATACACACAGCAGGGGGTGTGGACCAAGCCAAGCCAAAGGAAGTGACATGCACTGTGGCGCATCGCTATCTGCGGGATGTGAATAAAACATTTAGACAGCTTGTTGCACACCCAATGCACAAACTACACAAACCACAATGACAAGTCTTGCATGCATAGTCATGCCTGTGAAACACACAACCTCTATTACAGACAACAGTCAGGTATTAACAGTCGGGGGGGGGGGGGGTAAAAACGTTCTATTTCCGGAAAAAAAATAGTGACGACTGTGATGCAGTGCCACAGCTCCACCCTTGCTGGAGCCATTTCTCACACTCAGTTTACAGTCTTGTTTGCAGATGTGTGCTAAGAGCTAAACACAGTGGAGCATGTGGAGCACCTGAACCTTCTAATCTGTAAGTGGAAAGAAACAGCCTCCATAATTTCTGTCTTTTCTAAAACAGAAACAGAACAATAAAGAAATTGTGCCTCACTCTTTGTCCCTTGATTCCTAGTATTGTACAAGATTGGATTCCAGTGGTGATGCAGAAGAGTAGATTCAGTAGAGACAGACTGTGTGGTGAGACTGAAATACAGGGAAAAATATAAAGGGATTCAAAATTCAAGTTTTTTGCTTGACTTGAATCTTGAATCAGTTTAAATTTTTACCTGTATTTAAGTATTTTTTTATTTACCTTCATTTTGTTATCTGATTCCTAATGTTGTACAAGACTGGATTCCAGTAGGATGCGGAAGAGAACATTCATGAAGAGACAGAATGTGTGGGGAGACCGAAATACAGGTGAAAATTCAATGGGGACAGTAATAACAGCTACTGAGTAATCGGCATAGATCTGCTAGCTTTCTAGTTAATGCAGTGAAATTAAGCTTTATGTATGTCCCTATAACATTCTGGATACATATGCATGCTCACACAGCATACATTTCTTCCACACACATGCTCACACATACACACTTGAAATTGACATCCCAGCAATGGCATTGTGGCAAGGGCAAACATCCCCAGATGCTGGAGTCTCACACAGCCACTGACCTATACTTCTTGAAGACTGCCTGTAGGGTACACACGCGGTCAGACAAAGAGTCACGCTTGACTTGTGACACCTCTCTTCTCACCTGTGTGTAGTGCCACTTGTCAAAAACAAACCCTGAATTTCTCTGGATAGGTCCCCTGTGTACTGTTCACTCCAGTCTCCTCATCCCTGAGCATCAATAAAACACCACAGGAACACATACTCATTCCTGGATGGCTCAAATTCATGGCCATCTGTAAACATCTTCTAGAGAAAGAACTCTTTGGTTTTTACATGCCTTTGTTCTTCCAAATTTGCTGATAAGTTCTCGTCAGCAAAGCAAGACCACTTGACTAATCTGAGAATTGCTTTAGTAGGAAGGATGCCACTCAAAGTAGATGAGTTACAGCAATCAAAAGCAACCAAACTCCCATGCATCCATGTATAGGATCACACATCTCAAATAAGTGGTAACCTGACATATTTTATGTAAGTCACATTACCATTGTGTGATATCACAATGTCACAATACACATTTACACCTCTACTGGTCAATATTATTTTTACCACTTGCTGGGGCATGGTGATGTAGTCAAAAAACAGAATATTGTGTTTGTCACAGCAGTTTGATGTAAAAAAACAGGTTCTAGAAAATATCTAGATTTATGAAGCATACTAATGACACTTTAAACAGCATTTGCTGTCCTGCATCACAAACCAGTTCCAAATGCCTGTGAACTCTGTCTGAACTGATGTCAGCTTCATTAACTCAGTTAAGAGCCATTAAAACTACTCCAAGATCAGGTGGCTAATGGCTTGACTGTTTGATTGTTTAATTGAGGAAATCTTCTCAGGAGTGCAGTTGCCCAGCAATGGAACTAAACAAAAATATGAAACAGTTCCTCTGGAACGCACAAGTGCTATGAGCCGAATGGTGTTTTGTTTCTATGATGTAGGTGATTGCATTGCATTGCAAACTTTTGATGGATTGATCCTGGAAAAAGGAGAAGCTAATCATCACTGAGATAGAGAAGTGGTGGGGACAAATATAATCTCTAATCATTCCACAGGTAGAAACAGCTTCCAGCTATATGTAGAGCAATTTCTCGCTCCACTGATACCAGCAAAAAATGTTTGAAATGTGCTAGCATACTGACACAAGCACATACATGTACATGGGATTAGGCACTTGTAGGTTAATGGTATCAGAGTACGCCCGCAAAATTTTATTTATAAAAATTAGGGATGCACCGAAACCGAAAACCAAAAATGAGGAAACACTTGGCTGAAAACCGAAACCCAAAACCCCCCCAAAATATTATTATTAAATTATTTAAAGAATAAATCTGTTACAAAACTATGAAAATATTTATTTAGCATTCAAACAATGCACAATATCAAATAAAATTTGAAATAAAATATTTTACTTGGCCCCACTCATGAACAGCCTAAAAGCAAGATGGCTGAAATATACAATTAAATAATTTATCTTCTCTCATAAAACTAGTGAATTCAAGTGCATTTTAATATTCTGAATGAAGTGCATGAACAAAGTGCATTCAGAACAAGTGCTTTAAAAACTGTTGAGAGATATAACAACATTCTCTGTAGGCCTATAACAAAATATCGTATTAAAACAAAGACTGGCATAGCCCATATATGAACTGTAATCACTGGATGTGGGTGTGCTCGAAGAGTCTTGCCTCTTCTGTGCTCGATCGGGATATTTTGATTTTATATGATAAATTAATCCCAATGTTGAGAAAGTCTTTGTCGATGCACCCCCTCTAGAAATTTCGGCATTCCACGCTTTACAAACGGCTTTCCACGTGTCTTTCTTAGACATAACGAAATGCGCGCACACGGCAGACGAGGATAGCCTGCGGAATCCTGTCAATTTGCTGAACAGCATAAAAAATGATTCACAATTTTGTTTAAAATGACCAAATACATTAACTAACAAGGGTTATTTTGATTTCAGGTTGATTTTATACTTTCTTTGCTCACCTTCCCCTAGTTTCCCCCACCTTTTCCGCTAACACACACTCACAAACACTCACATACACATACATACACACATACACACACACACTTTTTTATTAGAGTGTGACTACCTGCTGATCAACAGAAGGACTTAAATGGCAAATTTTATACTGCAAATATTTTAGTGCCTAATTCCTAACCTATTCATAGCAGAGCCAAGCAAAACATTCTCACCAAGGGCTATAAGAAGGTGGGCAGGGTAGAAAATGAAGGTTGGCAGATTAGTCTTATCCACACATGAATGCTCCTGAACCTCATAATTGGCACCATTATTTCACTCAAGCTTCAGACATACAGTTATTCTAGCTCCTTTCTGCATGGGTGCATCATAAGTGCATTCTTCAATCTTTACGTAAAGCAATGACAACCCACAGGTCTCCAGAGAAAATGTTGGTCCAGGCGCTTGGCGGTATTTTTTTTAACTGTTTAAACTTAAAATTAACTCAAGATGCATTAAGGGACCAGATGTAAACGAGGTCCTTATGACTCCTTACAACTTCAGTGTGAAAGACTGGTGATAACCTACTGAATAGGCAAATGTATGTAAATGTGTTGGTTGTGGTGACATCACGAAAACTAATTCAAAACGGCCTGTTTTGCAGACTGGCGTGGGAATGGTATACTTTAAACTTCACAGTGTTTATGCTCTACATCAACATTTTAAATTGAAAAATAACAAATAAAAATAAGGGAAAATTGTTTAACCATGACATAGCCCTTCAATATATTTTCCAGGGTGTCTTTAGTTGTTCCACAAACTTCACCTGGGAAACTACAGCAGTGCTATTGAACAGATGTTCCCGGAGTGACAGACAGCAGGGTGATGTCACTTACTATTTTTCACTCTCTTCATCTTTGGCTTTCTCTCATTTATCTTCATTTCACTTAACAAAGAAAGAGAGAGAATGAGAGAGAGAGAAAGAGAGAGAGAGAGAGAGAGAGAGAGAGAGAGAGAGACTGACAGAATTGTGGCCACTATTAGATACCTTGTTTGTATGTTCAGTCTGTTATTACAATTAAAGCTAAAACTTAGATGGAATTTTTTTTTTTTTTAATTCCTGACTTAATGACCATTTCTGTGGAACTGGAACATTTCTCATGCACACAAACACACAAAGTATAAATGAGTGAAACAAAGTAAGAGAGTAGATGAATCTCAAATTGTTGGCAGGTTGTAAGCTGTGCCAGGCTGGTGCGCTTTAGGGGAGCACACATGGGGAATTAGAGGAACCGGCTGTGTTCTGAGAAACTGGTCCAACCAGAAGCTCTCACTAATGATCCTCACACAGTAAAAACAGAGGAGACTAGTTTTGTATTGAGAATATAGTGGAAAAAGATTTTACTCATAAGTAATACCACCGTCCACCCTGATACCCCTCTATAGACCACTGATAGATGACTGTTCCATCTCTACGCATCATTTTCTAGTCTAATTTCAAGGAGCTCTTTTTTAGCCAGCAGGTCTTTTATTAGTTCAGTGAAGATGCACAAAACTGTCTCTATATTTGATGTTGGTGGTGTGGCCATGTGCTGGCTAGACTTGTATTTCCTTAAGTTCATCAGGACCTAAACGTAGCTGTACTGCCACTGTTTTAAAGGGGTCTGTGGGAGCAAAAGTAGATGATTAAGAGTTCCCACACAATTATTTTGCCTTGTAATACACATACATGCACCACATTTACCAGTTCTTGCCTACAGTGAAAATAACATCAAAATGCTTTTACAGATTCACTGCAACTAAAATACTAATTTGTGGAGAATAATTCTACACATTGACATAACTGCGACAACTGAAATTCAAATTTAGTGACATCACAATGCAACAAAGATACATAATTGCATCAACTAAAATACAGTGGTCTGAACTGGTCGGGCCTATAAACTCACTACTGATGAATTACAGCTCCGGAAAAAAATAAGAGACCACTGGGACCACAGGGTTTCATCCCACTAACTTGCATAACTGCTGAAACAGGAACATGGGTTTAATTACATCATGTTTTTACTAATCAACGTTACAGTTACAACTGAAACATACATTTGGTCACACTATAATATACTTCTTTTTAAAGTCGATTAAAACCCAACTATGCCTAAAATGTATTTACCCTTTTCTACTGAGTTTGTTATAAAAAGCCGGTGATCTCCTTTCACAGACAACACACCCCATTGATCTAAGGATATGTTGATCATGTTGAGTAGGTTGTGCATAGTGATCAGCTGTTTGTTTGGGTTAAAAACAGCCTAAAGCTGGTGTTGCTTATTGTCTCTTGATGAACAAAACGTTTTAGCTTCCCTGAAGCCTATGTCTATTCTGCCTCTCAGTACCCAGTCTAGCACTGAAATAATCCTGAAATGAACTTTCTATCACCCCTACACACAGCCCCACTCCACCCCACCTCACCAACACACACACACATACACTTCAATCTAACCTACTTATTTATAAATGTACCATATGGTATTGAGGGTAGTTGCAATATGCAGAGATCACTTTAGCAAAACAAAATCTTGGATGAAGACATGACAGCAGTCATTGCATTTTCTGAAATTAAACTGATAACACATAACATTAAAAATACTCCAAACTGAAAATCAATTTATTATCACGCACAGTCAGTTTCTGTCTGCTTTTTCACCACAGATCTATGAATCTTATTAGTCAGGGTTACAGTGTGACTTGAAGAGAGAGTTTTGATCTCTGCAGCTCAAACCCTTTCTCACTAGAGACGGGCAAGTGCATTGCTATTCACTGCAGTAGCACAGCTATCTACATAAGCAATTCACAGAACACCTTGTGGCAGCACCTTCACCATCTATTTCGATTTCTGAGGAGAGAGAAAGAGCAATAGAGGGAGATGGGAAGGGAAAGAGGGGCAAGAGAATTAGAGGAGCAGTCAGGGAGAGGATATGAATAAGAATGAAAGAGGGAAAAGAGCAATTACCAGAACAAACGGGGGAATTTCAATAAACCAGGCAGCCGTGCTCTGCTTGAACAGTGTGCATACACACATGTGCTGTTATTACTAGCCTGATGGAGGTTTTCAATTTACCTAAGGATCACTGCTGTTAAATATGTTATGCCTACATGTAACTCTGACCCGAACCTCAGTAAGAAAAGGAAATCTTTGAGTGCTTTGCTTCTCATGTTCTCAATGTTGTTTTTTTTTTTTTTTTTTTTTTTTTTTTTTTTTTTTTTTTTTTTTTTTTTTTTTTGCATAAAGCTCCTATAATGTCAGATTTTTCAGGTGGACTGCACAAATTTAGTAAAACAATTAATGTACGCCCATCAGACACTTCTGTGTGACCTCTCAGACAAAGAAGTGCTGTGATTCCGCCATGTGCCTCAAAGCAGGCACTGAAGATAAGGTAGGCGCTATGAACGATAACTGAAGCATTTGAGGCGGCCTAAAACATAATGGAATTTTACAGTTAGAAGCGCCTGTGTTTTTTACCTGTGAATACACAGATGAAGAGTAATTCTGGACATTCTCCAACGTTCCAGTAATTCTAAGCTGCAGGAATGAAATGAGAGTACATTCTGCCAAATAATTTTCTCAATTCCAAAAATCAAAACTTGATAGCAAATGATAGTGTGCTGACTAGTAATGTATTCTGCAAACACAACAAGCATTTCCAAAAGTTTTAACAGAGTTTACAGTTTCCACCTCTGCAACTCAAACCCTTTCTCACCTAAGACAAGCAAGTGCATCGCTATTCACTGCAGCTGCACAGCTATCTACATGAACAGTTCACAGAACACCTGGCAGCACCTTCACCATCTATTTTCTCCGTTATATTTATTCTCGAGAATAAATTCCAGAGCATGCTGGCTAGCTGCTGTCTGCAGTGATGTATTTAGTCAACATGACTTAGCTCCACAATAAAGTGGTTTTCGCAGCTTAATTTTTTTTGCTGATGGTTTAAAAAAACACTTTTTTCTGTTCTTCTACACTCATCACTCACACACACAAACAACTCAGTGTCCCTAGATCGGGAATGATACAGATTACTATGAAAGGAATTGTTTTCAGTTGTGTTTTACCTTACCAGTTTCCACTTAGCATAAGGACAAACATGTACAGGGGGTCCTCGAATTACGACAAAGATCTGTTCCTTCGACAGTGATGTAACCCGAATTTTGGTGTTAGTCAAAACACACCATAGCCTAAGTCACTTACCTACCCTAATACAGTTGTAAAATCATAAAAACACAACTAAGCCACAGAAAAAGGAAAACTCCCTCACTCATACACAGCATTACTCAGTATTCTACCACCGCATGCAACCAAAGTAGTCTTCCCATGTAGTCCGTAAGTACGAGGCTAGCGGTGTAATTCGAGTGGGAGTGAGTGTCGTAAACTCTAAACGACTGGGTGTTTCATTAGTTGATTAAACAAACTGCAAAGTTTGGCACAAATTTTTCAGTTCTTGTGTGTTGTGGAAATCCATTTTCCCCCAACAGGCTGTCTAGACTCTTAGCCCTATATGTACACATAACCACAGCCAGATACACTGCTCAAAACTCATCAACGATTACCAAATAGCATTTTAGCATAATGATTCAAAAGAACTTGACACACCCTGCACACATGCACTCTTACATACTTAGCACACACACTTATTCCAGAAAGCCACTCGGTAGTCATAATACACTAGTGGGAACTTTAGGGGATGACAGAAAGGTTAACATTCCAAAACACAGCAGGTCCTGAGTTAGTATTTACAGCTGTGTTGTCTTGCACCTGAATAATTAAAACACTCATTATGTTATAACAAACATTCATTCACTATGTTGGTCTTTGATTTTCTTTTATTTAGTATTCAGAAACCCACCATTGCACACCCCTTTTCTGGGAATGGATGAAATTAGTGTCAACAAAAATATTAAAAGGGGCAACAATCAAACAACAATCAAACAAAGAGAAATAGCCAAATGCACATTCATAGTTGCAGATGTAGTTCTGACCAGGGACGGATTACGGGCCGGGCCAGCGGGGCCGCTGCCCAGGGGCCCTTGGGGTGCAGGGGGCCCGTGGGGCCCCTAGCCCAAAACAATTTGCAACGCTTATCAACAAAAGATAGTTTTGTCAACATTATTCTGCTTTTACAACACGGTACGCCGCACTAGTTTGGACCCACAAGTGGCATGATGACGTAGCAACTAGCTATCCCAGACAATGCTGGCGTTTTTTTTGTGTTTTTTTTGAGGGGGGGCCCTCGCGAACGTTTTGCCCAGGGGCCCACACAACCCATAATCCGTTCCTGGTTCTGACTGGTGATTAATGACAGGTAAGGAAGCCAAGTGCATTCTCAGTGACTTATTTAACCACCACGGTAGCTGAATCCGAAAATAGATAAACGGCCATGAATCCCCAAAACACTAAAATAACACACTCAAGGAGGAACAGTTCTTGGAGCACGGAGTGATGAAGCATGACTTACATATTTATTCAGTAAATCAGTTTAAGTGACTAAAATGCATTACAGAGATTTTACATATTGAACTTAATTCTGTATCATCACTTCTATCTAGGCAAAAATTCTCATCGGTCTTCTTATCTGATAACATTACAGCACATATGTCTCTCAGTATATATGGGTTGGGATGTACAAACTACTGGAAAATCTTCATAAAAAAGCTATTGTGTGACTGGGAGAGTCCAATCTTGTGAGTGGAACTGAGCATGTCTAAATTGGAGCGAGAATGTGGTTAATTATGAAAAAAACACATACTGTTTTATTGTTTACATCTTTGGAACCTGTTAAATGTTTGCACCAGCCCTTGTGTTGTCTAATAATAAAGTATTATAAAAGTATTAGTTACACAGTTTGAAGCAGTTCTGATCAGTGTTAGCAGATGTAAACAGAATGACCATGTATATCCTCACTTTTCAAAGAAAGAGACTTAAAGCAGGAGTCTTGTTCATAATTTATTAGACTTTATAATTGAATATTGATTGTCATTAATCATTTGAAAGACAAGCTGCAGATTTAAATGTGTATGTGCATGTGTATGTGCCACAAGCTCCTACCCTGAGCTAGCACTGCACGCTACAGTGCTAAACCATTAGCTCTTGTCATTGTGATGAATAGCTTTTTAAGTGGGTTTGCAGCCAATTGTGCTTAGGTTCAGGAATGGGGCATGAAGTCAATGTGATTTACACAGCATGGGACCCCTAGACTAGGGTTCACTACAACTCACGGCAATCAGCCTGGTTTAGCATGGCATCTTATTAGCACAAAAGAAGAAGCAATATAGTGGATAGAAACAATCACTTACAGATTTTGAGGGCATAATTAACAATAATGTCTTCATGCCAATGAGCTAAATGCCAGGGACCAGGGAAAAGTTATTCTATGGCATTAGCAGAGGTTATACCCTGGAAAACTGCTGATAGTTGCCATATATTCATCCTAATTGACAACATGGTAAATGGTTTCATGTCAGTACATAATTTAGTTTCATCATTACTGTGGCGATGCAAGGGATGTTATGATATTGCCTGAAAATATATCGTCTAAGCTATTATAAGGCTTGCTGCTATTAGAGTTGTAGACAAATTGCCTATGGGTTTTCAGTCTTCAAGCATTTCATGGTTTTATATGCATTTAGAAATATTAATATCCAGAAAAGGTACTTCTGGTCATTCTTGTAAATGCAGTAAAATAACAAACACAAGTACAGGGGTTATAAAGAGCAGTTAGAGCAATTTACTGGACTCGGCAGCAATATAAAATACCTGTTTAGTAGAGTTCGGACAATAACTCATTCACAGTGGGTGAGCAAAAATGAAATCTCTGCTTTTCCTTTATGGCTGGTCACAGATTAGACCTTCTGTTACTACCATCTTTTTCCAGTTCAGGCTCGGTGGATGCCAGACACAAATTGGCAGCAAATAAACAAAAAAAGAAAGAAAAACAATTGTCCTCTAATGACACAGCACTCGCAACACAACCAGACAAAATTATTAGAAAGAAATGAAAGAGATGAGAGATTGAAACAAGTGTGATGTAGAGGAAGAGGGCATAAAATGGAACTGATGTTGAAGACTGGAAAGGGTAAGGAGAAGAGTAATAAGAACAGGACATCAGCATTTGCAATTCCTTTCCAGTTGTGGTTGTGTGATTTTGCGTGCTATTCAAATTCCTTTGATTCACCAACATATAATTATTCCAACCAAGCTTGGCGAATAAAGCATGCAAAACATCTGGAGTTACAATCCTGCATTAACCATAATCATCAGCTAATAGAATTCCTCCTTATCTGCGCTACTCTCTTCTTGGAATTATGATGGTGACTTCTTGTAATAATTCAGCGCTATTTTTCATCGTACAATGAAAGAATGATATTGTATTGTATTGTATTGTATTATTTTAACAATCTGGGACTTTGGAGTTTGGTGTACCATGGCATTACATACATAAAACCAAACTCTCTACAACTGTACAACTATAAAGCACCCAACCACTTGTACACAGCAGTCCTTCACGCTTCAAAGTTTCTTTGAAGTAGCCATGTGCCAATGAACAACTGAAAGGGTTTTATTGAGAGTATTTACTGAACGTAATCTTGCTGTGCACAGGGTTTGGAGCCTTGCAGGGCTCTGGGCATCGTACCAATGGGTCGAGAGTTTCACTCGTGTGTTTTAATCTGCCTGCACAACACCAAGCGTGAGAAAATTACAGCATGGTGATCAGCAGAAAATGAGCTCAGCTGTGTGAGCTGGCCAGAGAGATTAGTGCTAAATTACAGGAGTGAATAAAAAACACTCTCATGTGACCTAAAGCTGTTTACTAGTCTTGATTCTTGGCATTGTGAATTCCACAGTGAGGCAGAAAACAAAGCCCTCTCAAGCTGGAAAAGAAATGAGGAGAGCTTAAAATTTCCAAATCAAACATTGCATAGGCTATGTGCCCATATCTTGATAGGATTTGCATCAGATCTTACATATGTGATCGGATATGTATCAGCTTTATGGCCAAGTGACCTTCATGAGAAAGTTTGTGCTTTCTATTGCAAATATTACAATACTAAGATGAAAAGACTGGATAAAAAAAAAATACAAATTGAGTATTGGATTGAATAAGGTTTGTAATGTGCATGCAGCCTTACATGAATGAATAAAACAAAACTGATGATCAAGATAGCAGATGCTGAAGTACATAAATACAGACAGTAACATCTCCCAGCCAAGAGCAAATCAGAAAAAGAATGTTCAATTCAATTCAATTCAGTTTTATTTATATAGCGCTTTTTACAACCAGGTTGTCACAAAGCAGCTTTACAGA
>JBBPCX010000160.1:17435034-17450123 GCA_037974365.1 Hydrocynus forskahlii
CAGTGTGCCTGATAGTCAGCGACTTCCTCCATGTTTCTTGAGTTTATTGTTGTTTGACGTTTGCGCGCTTCCACACGCAAATCATGAAGGTTGTGTCACTGTCCAAATATTTTTGGGCCTAACTGTATAGAGTATTTTAATAGAATGCAATGAAATATTTGAAAATGATTTTCTCAGTGGTCAACTTTAGTCTTATCCTGATTTCTTAAAAAAAAATCACAAAGTTGCGTGCTTGAGAAAGTTCACTTTTAAGGTAACATAACATTATATTTTCGGTAGATGCAGACCGCTATGTATTTTTATCCCAGACACATACGTACATGCACATACACTCTGTGGATCTCTATTGTATAACACTGCCAAAATGCATAGGTTTTTGTGTTTTTACAGAAATCATGTGTGGTGTCTGAATCAGAATCAGAGAAGCGCGTCATTAGCAGAGAGCTCCACTTAAGCCCTTTTAAACAGACCTGAGTACTGAGCCCAAATCGACAGCGTGGAATATAGTGCCATTCGGCATTAATTAGCTGAACACACAGTGTGCAAATAATAGGGACCCTGCATTCCTTTCCTTGAAAACTTGAAAGCTGCTAGCTATGGTAAAAGCTTTTAGCAGTAGCATCTGACAGGGGCCACTTAGCCTTATAACCCTTACTCACACGTGCACTATCACGCACGCATATGCACATGCACTTTGAAACCAATGTCATATGTAAATGAAATGTCATGAAGCATAAAACACACTCAGACCTCCAGCAGACCCTATTTCAACTTATGTGAACCTATCACACATGTGATACATATCAGAGACTATTAAAGGAGACTATTAACCGAGTCTGTTCTGTGAAGGGATTTTGAAGAGATATTTTTGCATATTCTGTGATGGAGTGGACGAAGCATCTGGAATCAAGCCAGCGACTACTTAGTAGAGCAATAACGAGGAAAGAAAAAGCTTTGATACAATATTATGCCCATCTGTTTGAGTGTTTGCCTTAAAGCCCACAGCCCAAGAACACTGTACAAATTGACAAATACTAATTGTGCAGATCAATAACAAATCTTTAAAAAATCTTGCACTGTATTACAACTGCAGTACAGGTACATATATGTAATCACACCAGGGCTGTCACTATCAATTATATATTGTAATTAAGTGACATAGTGATTACTTTGGTGATTAGTCAAGTAATTGGATACATGCAAAACATTTCATTTTACTTTGTATAGATGAAACGTAACTACATACATGATTTTTTCTTCTTTTACAAGGATGCTTACAAAGGCAACTTGAGTGTTATGGGGAATGTTCAGACTGCTAAATGTGGCTAATACCCTATCTACATTTCAAACTGCAAAGTAATCACACCTCAGACAAAGACACATTAAATTATACCTACTATAAGTGTTTAAATTGCCATGTGACTATTTTTCCTATCCTATAGTAGGGGCTCAGTTTTGTTACAGAACCGTTACAAAATACAAACAAAATTCAACCATTACCAGCTACAAGAGTCTGGGATGCCCTGAACTGGTCACAAAATACAGTAACAGTTCAAACCTTACTGTGGCCTTCTCCTCTTTAACAATTGCTTGATATCACTGAGAAGACCCAACATCCTTACATCCTTTCTGTTTGGGCTTTTTTTCTACAGAAGAATAGCTTCTTATATATATATTTGCTGCCCAGGGTGAACCTCTACCTCACGCCGCGCTCATTGGCCCTGGGATAGGCTCCGGGTACCTGCGGCCCTAGTGAGGAATAAGCAGTTACAGAAAATGAGTGAGAGTGAGTATGTACTATATGTATATATTTTTTTCTTTTTTTTCTTATACACACAGTTGTGCACACACTGCAGTGTATCCGAATAAGATTATGCATGAACTTTCATGGTCAAGGAATATATCAGAATATCTGACACACTGTAAAATGAACCAAATTATTCTTTTCTGAATTTTCCATTCTCAAATTAGACAGACGTGTGTTCTAATTAAATCCGTTTTGCATACAGTGTAAAGAGAGGAAATGAATAAAAGAGAAAAGGCGGTGGTGTTTCTACAATATCTGACAGATACTGTCAGCAGATCTCTTGCCTGTCAAATAAATATTATTCAGGTTTATTATGTCTCATCAGGTAATGCTAAGAAGATGAAGGTAGTATCAGGAGTTTGTATTGCCACGGAGTTTACTATTTCACAGAATGAAGCTGATCATTCCTACCATCTCCATGCAGGTGCCATTGCAGCTTAGTGGTATCATGCCGGCATACTGCTAATTCAGTTAAATGCAAGCACATTTTTCACAATTTGTGACCAGCTGCTATTTTGGTATCCAGAAATTAACACATCTTTATGCATGGAACACCAGACATGTAACATACAGCAAACTCTACAGTTAACAGAATCAACACAATGTCCAACACAACAAATTTTATAAAACTAAACTAAAGCCCACTGTTAGCAAACCATTTTTTTTCGCCTTTACATTGTGCATTCCTGTTTATAGTTTTATTTATTTCTTTCTTATTGACTGTCTGATCCACTGACTCATTAATTTACTGACTCAATCACACATTTAGCGGGCTGAAGATTCTCCACAAGGGGTGCTCTTAGCACTCAAGTAGTCATGCATTATGCTAGCTTATCTAGTCTCTTTAGATTTGTTTAACTATGTCACCAGTAGTCATAAAGAAATGATGAAAATTATTTGGGTGGTGGATCATTCTTCCCACAGCAGTGACACTTTAAGTGTGTGTGTGTGTGTGTGTGTGTGTGTGTGTGTGTGTGTGTGTGTGCTGCAAAGAATGGATTGCACACACACATTTCAGTCACTGCTAGACTGAGAACAGTCTATTAACCAAAAATATCTAGTCACCAGTCTCCTGTAACCTAAAACACACCATTGATTTATTAGGACTTATTAGGAACAAGAGTATGGATAACACAAACTGTGCAGCATCAGAGGAATTATCATCAGTAACTTTACAATGTGGACCAGCAGGATAGCTGTGTCTAATACAGTGGATAGTAACAAGAGCTGTGTTCATTCACTCGTTCACTACATAGTGTTTGCTATATAGGGGGGTTAACTAGTGAACAAGGGGAGGTGACGTTTAGTTATTTCAGACACTCGGGATGTTCAGTTTTTACTAACTGTTGCTGAAATAGTGCGCCAGATCTTGGCAATTGATCTCTGTTGCATAAACACATGCCTCGTCTCTCCATGTGGACTTATGACATGGCTAAGCCTGATATCATTAAAACGATATGTGCTTTAAAGACAAAAGAATTCATACCGTTGGTTCCACGGGACTCAATTAATTACCATAACGTTATGATAAACTTGAACAACAAAACACTACTCACATTTGTGCATGATGTTCTCCACTGCTGCTCCTCTTCTTGACTTCCGCGGGATAAAAAGTAGTGTAGAGTGCGTTCGAAAAGTGCACTCATTCAGTAAAAGAAACGCGCAGTGCTTGATTGTACATGTGTATTCATGTGATGTACAGTGTCTGGACTAGGGGTGGGAATCAAAACCCAGATCCGATTTAGAACCGGTTCTAATTTTGCGAAGCACCGGAATCGTTTACCCCCTGACGTTATCGGTTCCTTTAACGATTCTTTCTGACTTTTTCCTGTGTCATGCACGATGACGTCACACTCCACTGCTCAAATGATCATGGGGCGGAGAAAGTGGTCCACGGCTTGGTTGCATCAAAACAAACGACAGTTGCGTTTGTAACCATTTTAACTAGCAAGGGTGGTGACACTACCAACATGTTAAAAAATTATGATCAGTTAAAAAATATTCATTTTATGTTATATTCATTTTATGTAAAATATTCATTTTGTTGCCTTCTCAGCCTTGGCTTTAGTTGCTGCTAGCCAGACGTCTTTGGCTCATTACTCTCGGCCACAGAGCGGCTCCAAAAATGAGACAATCCAAAAAGAACATTAGAGTGGCAAGAATCACTCACAAACAGAACAGCTATGTAAAACTCCAAACACTCCCTAGAGGGTTAATTACCCAGAATGCAACAGGCTCATCCTGTAACACTGTTATGGAATCGATAAGGAATCGAATCGATGTGAAGAAACGATATTGGCACTGACATCAAAGATTTTTTATCAATTCCCATCCCCAGTCTGGACACTAGAATTTGGCGTGTTGCGCGGCGATTTGGTAGTGCACTAACTAGCGGGAAAATTGACAGTTGGAACAACACTACAAAATGGCTGATTCACTACATAATGCCCTACATGGTGAACGAGTGCACTTTTCGAACACAGCTTAGATTCAGTCCAGCAGTTGTGCCGGACATCAAGCAGAGCAGCACAGTAACTTAATTACACATCAGAACACAGCACAATCTGATTAGTCTAAAAGCTCTACAGACATTGAGAGATAAGGGATGGAAGAAACACACACACACACACACACACACACACAGCATATAACAGACAATCTTACCCAAAGTGACATACAATGGTGGACCTAGACCTATATAAACATCACATCTCTTCATGTCCTGTTTGGTTAGACATTATGCCTAGGAAATGTGTAAAGGTGTTTAGCACAAACGATAATACCCTTCCTGTGTGTGTGTGTGTGTGTGTGTGTGGTAAATAAGACATCTCTTTTCTTAATGAAGATGAATGCCATGAGGCAAGAGCCATAAATTCCACACATAAATCAGTGCTAACGACCATTTATCCACAAAGCTAGTGTAAATACTTTGGTGAGCGCGAGTGTGTGTGCATGCAAGCTCTTGCATCAGATGCGCTTTTAATTATGGTGAAAAATGATAGAGGAGCTAAAATATGAATGTGGCATGGTGTGGGCAGCACATCACAGTATCAATCAGTCTAATTGGCTAAATAACTTAACATATTCAAGTAGCACATCTCTACGGATCAACAGCTCCAATAATCAATGCAGGAAGCAGAATAAACAGCACCCAACAGGCAAAATGAGTCTGGTATTTAGACACACACACATACATACGCACACACATACACACATGCACACACACAGACACATCAGGGCAAATGAGTCTGGTATTTAGCTACAGATCTGTTCATTATCCAGTGACTCAAATGAATATCAAACAGAGGGGGAGAACATTAGTGAAGGCTACATCAAGGGAGTTGAGACTCTGTGCATTTGTTTATGTGTGTGTTTATGTGTGTGTGTGTGTGTGTGTGTGTGTGTGTGTGTTTGTGTGTGTGTGTGTGTGTGTTTGTGTGTATGCTGTTGGCTTGAAGCCAGAATGCATCTCAGAGACTCCACATGGCTCAGTGTCAGGATGATGCAGGTTTCTGAGAGCTTGGAGAATTAGAGGATAGAAGGCAGACAGAGCTGGGGAAGACAAAGAAGAGCATAAATACTAAGCAAGTAAACATAAGGTGATGTTATTAGTAGCTAAAAAACTAATTCATAAATCTTTCCCTCTTTCATACTACTTTTCATTTAAAGGGGTGAAATATGGTATTTTGCTCGTTCATTTCCTGCTTTCGATGTTTATCAATGGTTATGTATCAAAAATAAATACATATTTTCATGAACATTCTTCAAACTGTTTCTTTCTTTTAGAACGGAAGCCTGATATGTAATTGGCTTCTGTTCTGAAGTCTCAGAATCAGTCCAGGCTGAAACATGTCCTATAACCTCAGCATAAAAGGACTGGGAAAATAAATGAATAAAAAAATAAAAATAAAATAAAACCCAAATATGTGAATACTTGTAAATGCATTTGTTTTCTGTGATTCCACACAATTCCATGTCTGAACTACATTGACTTTGCAGTGAATAGTAAGCTTTGAACAATGGTGACATGATACATAACTTAAATGAGTGGTAAGACTTGCTTTATTATATATGCCTATATATACACCTGGTTGCTTTGCATTGTTTATTAACTATTTGTTCTTATGACTTTGTGGAACAAGCAGCAAAACTATAGGAACAATTCAGATACTTTCACATCTGGTACCTCTCGGTCCCGCCCCCAATGAAGTCCTTCGCCCGAATATTAGGGGATATATACGGCTCGGGGCGTGAAGGTAGGAATGAGAGGTAGTGTGTCTGGTCGTTAGGTACCTAAGCAGCCCAAGTGTGAGTCGTGGAGGCTTCATCAGCTCCATAGCTGGGTGGCTGGGTATCTAACGACATGTCCACCTGTAGATAATTGTCTGTGGTGAGATTGGCTGAGAGTGAGTATATATATACATACATGTCATATACATGGAAACACTGTGCTCCGTGTGTGGAGTTCATGTTTGTGTTTGCAGACTTGAAAGTGTGACGGGCAAGCACCCTGCTGGAACCTGCGCGGAACCTGAGCCTGACTTTGCTCCTGTGCAACAGCAGTGTTTAAAGAGACTGATGAACACGCAGAGATCCTGCAGTCATTAGTTTAATTGTATGTAACGTGACTCGGAGTGAAGGTCCTCCGTGAAGTTTGTATTTGATCGAGACATGGCAGATATATTCAGTACAGAGTTTCTGCGCTCTGCTGGTTCAGTGAAATATGAGGAATTACACAAAACACTTATAAATACCTCACATCTCTTGGTAGGGCGATTGTTTGGGTAGGAACTCGTTTTACATTTTACAGCATATCAAATTTCACTTTTAATTATATCATACCAGTCAAAAGTTGCTGCACATCACAGGCTTTTACCACTTACTACTTAATTTCATAAACTGCAGATGTTTGTTCCTGTTATGCATCGGAAAGTTGTTCAGTGAACAACTATAAATTAAAATATGTCAAATCAAACAAGCTTCCTTTGTAACATGGAAAAAATATGTAATAGTGTGTGCCTAACATCTCAGTGTGTGACAAACCTTTTCACTGGCAGTGTAGCTAATTAACATAGCAAATAAACAAATACTTAAACAGCCCAAGAATAAAAACACAATGTTCAGGCAGGAGTATGTTCTCCTAACCTCAAGTTTATATGTGAATGAAATGGAGCAACTAACTAAATTTGCTCCAACATAAGCACAGATGAGGATTTAAATACTGATTTGGTTCATGCTCCAGCCAACTAAACCAACATGAAAAAGAAAGAAAGAATGACAGGAGAAGTTTTTCCTCAATCCAAATGGAGGAAATCATATGCACTGTGCATTTGTGTTTTCTTACTTTCAGCACACCTGGTTCAACTCTTTAGGTACTTTGTGTCCTGAATTGGGCATGTTAGAACAAAGAAGAAAAACATGCAGAGTGCATGGATTTCCTATGACTAGAATAAAGGGCTACTGGGTTTGAATTAGGACAATGGAAGGATGAAGCCAAAGCAAATTATAGTCCACTGTGGCTTAAGCCTGCTGAGTGGTACGACATTTCAGCTTGTCATCATCTGTGCTACAGAAATCCTTCTTATCGATTAGTGGGTCTCCAAAACTATATTACAGCTAGATGTTTATGTTTGGCTTGGTAGTTGCACTGAATCAATCAACATCAGCCCAGGAAGGCAATTTTTTCTCACACGTTTGATGCTTGATGATTCTTTCATTCAAATACAGCTTCTAAATGGCAAGCCTGATTGACTGCGCTGTTAATAAAAGTTATTTCCAGCTACTCTCATAGTGAATCTATTAATCACCAAAGTCACTGAGTCTGAAGTATCATTTCCAAAAAATTAATGGAACTGGAATCTGTCTCAATCAAGAGCCAGCTGAGAACAAAAGAGCATTGTTAACCCTCTACTTCTCGATATTGCCCTAAGGCTTATGTCCTATCTCTAGTAATTGTTTTCTAAATTTAAATGCAACCAATCAGAATATTCAAAAACTGTGCCTAAGAACAGTCCAATAAGGTGTTGGAGTCACTATCAAGCATCATGGCCACTGGAGCACATGGTGTGAGATAAAGGTGAGCTTATTTGTTTTGGTTTTCTTATTTAATATGACATCATCTGTTAATAATAATAATAATAAAAAATGTGTGTATAAAGGTCTAGAGAAGCCTTTTGTCAGCTTTATGAACCTTTCTGCATGTGCAGAAACTCAGGGCAACCTTGTGTGATAAGGGTTACTTTTCAAGGATGCTTTAACTGACTATGTGCTCGGATGCTATCCAGTATTATTACATGTATTTGTTCACAGTATAAGCTGTAAATATTTTTTTGTGTTCATTTTTTTAATTTTATTTATTTCACTTTTGGCAGAAAGCGCACAAAATAGGGGTTAAATATCAAGTGGTAGTTTTGTGTTTTTGTTTTTGTTGGAAACTTACTTTTATACATATTTTAAACACTGAGCGCACAAGTGAGGATGAAGTTGAAGAATACGGAGATATAACGCAACACACTAGAGGATACAAATATGTGCCTATGTCAAAATCTAATGTGTAAATATGTCTTATATGTTTTTTGTCTAATGATTTGTTAACATTTCAACAATATTTTGTGAATTTATATTGTTCTTTGAACATTGTCATGATCTATGAATTCATTACTTTCTCTATGATTCCTTACTATCATCACACAGCATTGCCCTTAGGCAACGAAAAATTTATATTTTGGGTCAGGTGGGTCAACCCTCCAACAAAAAGTTTTATGAAATATCCCTGAATGAATCATGAAAAGATGCATAATAATTTTTCTCATGTACCATCAAAATGTGTGCAGTAGAGGGTCAAGTACTTAGTATTTTATGGATAATTATGTAGTCCTCAGTATGTAGTCATTTCTGGCTCACATTTTACATATACATAGTTACATGTATACGTAAAATGTGGCAGATGAACTGGCAGATGAATGTGGCAATTATGTATTAGCGGAAGTACCAGCTTTAGAGAAAAATAGATAAATACAGAAGGTGCAGAAATTGTATCAACCAATCAGTATTCAGCATGCACCTTTCCAGTACTGTAATTCATTCCATACTGGTATATTTAATGGTAAGTCCTCTGTATGACTAAGACAACAAGGCTGTAAAATAGTGTACTGTTGTTACTAGAGTTGGGCTGGTGGTCGCTGATGGCAGTCAGTCATCTTGATGCTAAGCCTAGCCTCATGATATCTTGTTTTTATATCTCGTCCTATAGAGATTAAATGCTTGTCGGAATCATATCTCAAAGTTGGTTCTGTTTCAGGGATACACATTTTACTTATATGTTCTTCTTCTTCTTTTGTTGTTAAATGCCATAACCCTAGCAGTTACACAGAAGCGATCTATTCTCATATCTTTATCATGTACTTAATGTAACCAGGCAAATTACAATGTTCATACTTGTATGTCCTCTGTAATGTGAGGAAAAAAATACAATAATGTATACTGCTGGATGCAGTAATTCATCTGTAACTACCAGTTACCTTGTTTTGTAGTATGTAAAGCATAACCACACATACATATTGTTACAGAAGTGATCTAGGTTCATCCACACCAGAACTGTACATGGTAAGTGGTGTATATCCTGTCGTGGAGGATGAAGACAAATGAGTTACACCCAGACATTTATATATAGAGAACTTCTGCACAGGATACAGCAAAGGATCAAACGACTAAATCCACAGTAACAACACAATTGTGATTCAATAGTGATTCAAACACCTACTTAATACTCAGTAATTAATCAAAAGCGGACAATTCTCCTGTTTATTTTAAATTATGGTTACAACTTTACTGGTTGTGCAAATAAAATACATGTCCCATTTACTATTTATTGCTGTGATTTAACCCACTTGATCTTATAATTTATAATATAATACATATTGCATATTAAGTATTACATAATAACCAAGTAATGCATAATAACCTCTTAAGTAAGCACTGCTGGATACACCTGGAGATCTGCAAATAAATCACTGTGTAGATCCTTATTGTATCATAAAATAAAGTGCTAACAGCCTATAAATAAGTAAACAAGCAGAGAACTTTCAAAAGCAATAGCACTGAAAACTACAATGTCCCTCAAGCGCCTCCACTGTAACCACAATTCACAAAATGCAAGAATGAGAATGAGAGCAAAGCAGCTACAAGCTTTAGAACATACTCTCACTGCATGTTAGTGATGAAAACTGGAAACTGTTTTCAATATTTTCATGTTAACCCTGCAGTCATGTGATTTCCAAATTCAGGTCCGTTAACCCAGAATTTACATGCTGAAAATAATGTTATTGTACTATTGGTAGCAATATCATCTCAAAATTCAAGATTCTTTATTAGTCACATAAAGAATCTTGAATCTTGAGTGAAGAAAATTAACTTCAACAGAATATTTCACTCATACAGCTATAAAAAATACTCTTCTTTTTAAGGAGAAAAATCTTTCTTTAGATTCAACCTTCTTTCCTGTAAAGTGTTTTCTATAAACCACTTCAGAGAAACATTGGATTGTTTCCACTGCAGTGATATACTTAAACAAGTTAAATAATGATGTTTTACTTTATAATGAATTTGATTTTAATTTATTGTCAGTTTGAATACAAGAACACAGACTCTTTCCAAGGCTGGATAAACAGTATATTCAATATTTAACTCAACACTACCCTATGAGAAACAAAGAAAAAATCACTTATTAGTAGTTATCAGTAGTTTGTAAAAACTTTTTTAGGACAAAAAAAGAAACAGGAAAAAGAAAACAAACAACAAGGTTTGTTGTCCAAAGTATGTGTGTGTGTGTGTGTGTGTGTGTGAGATAACAGATAACATCACAGCAATGCAATGATGTGCGAAAGCATGGCATGTTTGTTGTAAATGTGTCACTGTTTGTAATGTAATACAGATTGTGTAGCGTATACCCTGTTTACCCTCTCTGTTGTTTGACCCATATAGAAGTTGGCAGGCAGTACCGATCTCTACCTGAGGCTATGTGCGGTGCAGTGTAGTCATCTGCCTCTTGGCCTTTTCCACTACTGCTAGAACCAAAACATGGGCCTCTGAGTCAGAGAATGAGTGTGAAAATTAAGGCAGGCATATCAAGGCAGTCACTTATTTAATTCATAAAAATAAGTAGGACAGCTTGCCATGACCATCACTATTCTAGTCTACATGATCATTTAAAAGCTGCTACATATACTGCAATATAGCATGAATTTTGTACTCTGCAGAATTTCTGAAAACCACTAGCATACGTTAAGATCGACTAGTATACAGCTTGTGGAAAGTGCCCAAAAATGTGTGTGTTTCACATAATAACTGCTGCCATTATGAGGACTAAATAGCCTTTCTACTGCTGCCCTCTTGGTTGCAGCTTTGAGGCCTTGCAGTAAGGATTTTAACTTTTTATGAATCTCTCACAGATATTCAATATGAAAATACATTCAGAACAAACCAAAGCTTCTAGACAGGTTGGAACAATCTGGCTGAGCATAATAAGACTCCTTCATATCCTCTTGTTGTAATCATACATACACCTTTATACAGCCTAAATTAACCCAGCCTATTAATTTTACCAGCCTATAATTAAAGAGCAAATTTCCCAAACTGACTCAGTCCATTTTTTGTGATTTTTTTAGGTAACACTACTACTGGCATAATTTTACATTACCTCTTTATGTGCAATAGTATAACCGACCAAAACTCATTCAGTCCTTGCATACTACATGGTATAAGATTAGGTGAATTTCCAAAACTCACTCAGTCCACTCGCGCAGTCATGAGTGGTACTTACTTACCCTGGTCTCCCAGGCGGTAGATCATAAACAAAGATGGCAGATGCTGTGTCATCACATATTTACTATATAAATAGTAAACTTGTACATAATTTTGTGACATTGAATAACAATTAACTTAAAAATTGTTTTCATTATATTTTTTAAACAAATTCCCCCATACTAAAAGGTGCAGGAGTTGCACTTTAGAAACAGGCATTGCAAAATGACAAGTAGCTGTAAAATGTCAATTAAAAAAATTATTTCCTGTAAGAATTGCTTTCCAATAGTTAAAACAAGCAAAACGCGATTTTCTGAAAAAAAATGCTTTTAGACTGAGTGAGTTTTGGAAATTTGCTCTTCAATTGTGTTCCTCAAAAAAACAGTGGTGGACTCACTAGAAAGTCACAAATGTCAGTGGTATGCTCTGTTCTTTACCGGCATATGTCACAGAAGCTGCCACACTGAACACCATTTTCATGCCCATGCTGATAAATGCCACATGCCATTTCTTGACACAAGTCACTATTCCTCAAATGAACATACTTGGCAACATATTTAAGCATTTTATCTACATAGTTACACTGCTGTGGTGTACCTTTTTTGATAACTGCCAGCTAGTTATCTAATTAAGCACTCATAAAGTATACTGTGGTAGAATATGTAGTGGTAGTATCCAAGTGGGTAAACCCTTGCCTGTGAACCCAATGACCACAAAGTTGCAGGTTCAAATCCTCACTTTCTACCACTGTGTCCTTGAACAAGACACTTAACCCTCAGTTGCTCCAGGGGGACTGTCCCTGTAACTACTGACTGTAAGTTGCTCTGGATAAGGTCTACTACCAAATGCCACTTTACCTTTACCTTATATATCAAATAGGTATTGCGGTCATGGTATAAACAAGAGATGAGAAAACTGATGCCAACCGTGTGTTCGAATTCTGACCAACATGCATGCATATCAAAGGTCATTTCTTTGTGTCAAGTATATCACATGATGTCAACAATAATTGTGCTATAATTTAAATGAGATATAGAAAACAATTAAGTGGCATATTCCAGAGTGACTGGCATATTTTATTTAGTATATATGCATATTCCAGAATAGTCACATTAAGCATGTATTTTTTTCAAGCTAGTGGAGCAAATGAAGAACATACCAGCCCACAAAATGCTATTAAAATCACACCCTGGGAAGGATCACAACAGTACCAAGTCAAATTATATAGTCTACAATCACCAGAAGATACCAAGATGCTGGCCTCAGTGAACCTGCAAAGGTGCTTGAATATATTGTCAAATGATCAAATCGTTAAATTTTGAGGCCTTTTCTCTCAGTCTCTCGGGCGAGCGCATTTACATGTAATAGTGCAGTGATAGCTCTCTTTCTGCCTTCTGATACCATCATTATACACAATGAAATGAAAGCTGAAAAAATAATACAAGGCGATGAATAATGTCAGAAATATGCAAATATAAGTAACACTTCACTGATGATATAGTAGGAGATATATTAATCAAAAGTGTTGGAAAGCATTTTTGAATTACATGGTATGACTGCCAAGTTGCACAGAAATTAAAGTACCTCACATCATACAGCATGAATGTTTATCTGTGTGAAGCCAGTCTTGCAGGTATAGTAAACTGAGTGCCTGCCAATTTCTCTTGTATGGTACAATGCACATGGCACATGGTATTGATGACCGTCCAAAAATGTATCTTACCTTTAGGTGCGGACACGTTGTAGATCCATCCCAGAACAGAAAGATTAAAAAAAATAATAAAAGAGAGAAAAAGAGACAGACATGGAGAGACAAAGAGAAAGAGACTAATTAGAGCAGGTTTAACCATCTTTATGTTCAGGTGTCTATATACACTGTTCAGACACAACATTAAAACCACAGGTGAAGTGAATAACATTAAGTATTTTATTACAGTGACACCTTTCAATGGGAATGATGTATTAGGCAACAAACTAAGTTAGTTGATGCATTGAAAGCAGAAAAAATAGGTAAGCATAAGGATCTGAGTGACTTTGACATGGGCCAGACTGTGATCGGTCAGAGCACTTCCAAACTGCCAGATCTTGAGGAATGTGCCTGGTGTGCAGTGGTTAATACCCACCAAAAACACTTTCACATAATTTGTAAGCATCCTGTTGAATGCTGTAATACTCAGCTATAATCAACATTAGGTTCTCCCTCAATGTAGACACAAGTTTAAGAAAAGAATGATGATGATGACGATACCAATTTCAGATTTCTTAACCTGAAAATTTTGTTTTGCCTCGAAAAAAAAATACTTGTTTGCTTGCTGAACTAGCAAATACTTACTTCACTCAGTGAAATGCAAATCAATAAACAGTAAGTCAGCAAACTTACGAATTCAGCAGGGGATCAAATAATTATTTCCCCCCACTGTATCTCTACCGAGATACATTAGTTTAATTAGTTATATTTAGCCATTAAGAAAGTATCATTATCCAGAACAAATTCATAAACCAAGAACCTATAAATTATTATGAAAGTTAACATTTCAGCCCAGCCCACAAGAGTCTTCACAACGGAGAGTATGCATGCAATGGGTATACCTCCAGAGAAGGTGCCTGACATTTGTGGTCGGGATGTCTATGAGCTGTAATTAGTGTGCTGTGACCTTTTTACTTATGGGTCTGTGCCAATCCTGCACATGTCCACCCACACACAGGAAGAAAGATACGTCCCTTCTATTAATGCAGGTTCCCATTGTCAGCAGTTTCTAGTCCGGATATGCTGAATACTCCCAGTAGTCTTGACAAGTAAGTAGAATTTGCTCACCCTTACACTGGAGTTTAAAAAGATGATCCATAACTAGATTTTTTTTTTTATTTGTTATATTTATTTGAAGTGACCTGCAAGCAGAATTGCACTTCTTTTCTGAAATCCTAAACACCTCAATCGTTAAGGGACAAGTTTGGGAAATCTGCAAAGAAAATCTTTGATACATTGCTTCTACATGCATGTAACATATATCATTCATATCAGCAAACAAGAAAGGTTGTATAAATAATATATTGATTGAATCATTATTTAAATTATTTAATGTTTGCAAGCTCCTTAGTGGTAGGAATTCCAACACTGTGGTAATACAAGCCTAACTACCTAATCATGTGACCTTTAACTTCTTTATTATATGCCCACACACACAACAAAAATGTCACATCTCCTGAAACCCAGAGTCTCCGTCATCTGTGTTGCTGTGGCAACCTCTAAGAGTCGAAACTCAAAGGGCCACTTGCAGAAACAAACAGGGCTGACATCCCATAATGAGTAGCTAAGAACATGTAGTATTGATCATACAACAGCCATCAGCATAAACAGCAGAGTGTGACGCTGCATGTAAATGCAGCTCTGTGTGTGTGTGTGCGTGTATGTGTGTGTGTGTGTGTGTGTGTGTGTGTGTGTGTGTGTGTGTGTGTGTATGTGTGTGTGTGTGTGTGTGTG
>JBBPCX010000160.1:17457563-17471758 GCA_037974365.1 Hydrocynus forskahlii
ATAAGCCATCCAAAATCCAAGACCATAAGTATTATCTTCTAATCAGACTAACTCAAAGCCCAGGGCCACTCAATGATCATTACAGTATATAGTTACAAAATTCATGAATAATCTATTAGCTGTAATGAATCTTCACCATAATCTTATATGATTTATGAATATTCATGTGCTATCTGAGGCAGAAGATGAACCGCTGCTCTGAGGCCTCCAGTGTTTCAGCAGGAAGTTTCTAAGTTTTCCAAAACATCAGAGAGACTGCAAATCTCTCGCAAAGTTGATTCATCAACACAGCATCTCAGAATCTCAGATCACTTTCTGTTACTCTATATGTGTGGGTGTGAGTTCTTGATAATAGCAGAATTAAGTGGGACTCTGAGGATTCCTTTATTTTTCCTTGAGAGGTTCTCCATTCTGTAGCTGTTTTTGTCAGGTTCCTGTTCCAGGGGACTCAGTATAAACCCTTGTGTTGATGTTTGTTATCTGTCTCAGCACTCTCTAAAAGTGCACCATAAAACCTAAATCACACCTTAATGTCCTCTTGAGTGTCTATTGATTTTGTCCTTGGGTTTGGTTCCCCTTAATGCTGTAGCTATCAAAACACTAAAGGGTCTGTTCGCTCTGTAAACGACGTAGATGGAAGAATCCATTTACCAGGATGGGATATGCACTTTATTGAAGGTAAAATTGTATGCATGGTGGAACTCCAAGGCCGTGTGTAACAAGCTTTCACCTGATATAAATCTCAGTTTTATATTTTTGAGGGCAATCATTTCTCTCTCCTTTGTTTTCCAATACTTTCTTGCAAAGCATGTAAAACGATTACTTCTACATAACCTGACCTCCATTGAACACAGGTAAAGCTATTTGCTCATTACCGTCTTAAAAATCACATCATAAGATCTGGCAAAGGATATGGAACAAAACAATTTGCCTGCTCCTGGTGTTGTCCTGAATGTAATTCAAAGAAAAAAGATCAACTTAAGGGCATGTATGATGCCCTCTGGGAAAGACTGATGGAGAGATGACAGCAGCAGGCTGAATTCTCTTTTTTGATTTTTGTAATTAAGTCTGCATAAGTACCAACTCTGCTTGGCTCAGCTACAAGCCTCGGACAAGTAAGTCAACTTAATGTTATATAATTTTGTTGCTTTGCTGTATATGGTTACCTAGCTTTTTACCCCTTAGAATGTGGCTGTAACATTAGCTCTGCAGCTAACAGCCCAGTTAGCAGGCTACTGCCGTAAATGTAAAGGTACATAGCATCAGGTATGTGTGTGAATACACACATTAATTCGAGTGTTGTACTTGTTTGTTATTTGGATAACCGTGCTGCTGTTAGTGTTACGGCGCGCATGATATCTGCCTTTCCCCTCACTGAAATGACTGAGTGAGCACCTCTGCAAACCAGGGTGATCAGATGAGCTGCCCCTCCCCCATCCTCCACCTTGCCCCGCCTCTCTCCTCCTCGCCCCGCCTCTCTCCTCCTCATTATCATTTAAAGCTATAGATACAGAAACGGCACGAGCTAGTGAAATCTCATTGTGGGACTGGCTCGAAGTGGCTGTAATTCCGCACCAAGGCTGAATTTCAGAAAGAGACTTCAGATACAGTATTAGGGGACCACTAAGACCTATATAAAAGCATAAAAAATCAGCATGTCATGGGACCTTTAAAGAATATCCACACAATGTAACTGCATATTATTTCTTTATCTACAGAAGTATTTCTTTATTTTCTACGAACCACATATAAAAGCAAGAATCATTTAGAAACCTTTATTTTTAAGAGTTTGTCTAAAGTTTGTTGCTTGCTGACTATTAGACAAACTAGAGTAGAAGAATACTAAAGACCAAATTCATCATAGAATTCTGCCTAATTCGCCGTCCATGCTAAAAGCACAGGAATGCGGGTGGACTAAGGCACTGGTATAAATCAATTACACTCCAAATTAGGGTCAGTTCCAACTAATGATAGTACAATATAGAACAACAGACAATGAATAAATTAGGGCATAATGCAGAATGACATGCAGCAGCACTTGCCTGGTGTTTTTTTTTCCCTTTTTCTTTTCTGAGTTAACTGTTTTGCACATCAGTGCAACACAAACATGACGTAGAACAATCCCAACTTTTAGTTATAAACACAATGACAGAAAGACAGCTGTGTGCTGTCCTAACATGATTACACAAAAAAATTCAAATCTTCACACAAACACACACACACACACTTCAAACTTCCATTTTACTACATCTTTTCTGTTGATTAGGAAAGACAAATTCTACAGTTTCTACAATGTTGGAAATGTAGATATAAAAAGTGCATCTGATTTCAGCACTTACAGTTATTACATTGAACGTTGTTCAAGTGTAAGCTTCAGTCAGCATCTCATCTTTTTGGGTCAACTGTAGCATGAGGAAATATGACCACCCTATAGTGAGTTATTTTTATAGTATTAGAGGAAACCATGCAAAATCACTTATCAAAGTAACATTAATACAAGTGAGAACAGGGCATAAGCGGATAAATAAAAAGAGAAAGAGTCCTGATTTAGAGTTCAGTGAATAAAAGGTTAATGAGATTCTGAAAAGAAAGCCAGGCCTCAGGTGGATCTCTGGTAATTTCAGAAACAAAAGTGATTATTGAAAAGCAGAAACAGTAATGCAAATCTTCCAGCCCTAAAGGCTTTTTAAAATTATTTTCCACCACTCAATCCTCGCAGGATTACTGGTGTGTAGCATCATACAAAATGTATGAGAGCAGTTTATACCACCTGCTAAGCTCATTCAAATTTCATGTACATCCATGTCAGAATGCTGATAGATAATGGATGAGTGCTGCTTGAGAGGTGGAATGTGAATTAACAAATTGAACATTTCCTCAACACAGTTGTGTTCAAACACAAGCAAGAAGTGCTCCATGTTCTTGGTACTACAGATATCGCTTTTCAAATTATGCAGCTTTAGCATTTAGCCTTAGAGTGTAAGTAATTTTTGATTATTGTTCTAAACTGCCTCATAAATCTCACATGGCCTAATATAGGTAAAAATATAGGTACTTCCAAGGTGAGACATAACAAACATAACGCAAATTAGGGGTGTAACAATACAGTGTATTATATCGTATTGTAACATTCAAGGCAAGGGTGGTTCTCAATTCGACACACATCAAACAACACATTGAAAAGACAGTAGTGAGTAAAGTACACATTAAAATGCTTCTTATATTGCATGAAATGTGAACATTCCTATTCATATAACTGATCAAGTCTGTATGATCTTTTAAGTGCCATATTTTCGATTGAATACATTTGATAAAAGTGCCACTTAAGATCAGGAGGGAGCTCAAATCTTAGGTGGTCTCTTGAGTCACTGATCTTTTTGCAGGAGGTTGCCACGTGAGTCATGGAGAAAACTGAAAGCCTGGCTTTGCGCGTTTTTCTTTTATTCTGCACATAATAAAGGCAGAGTTGCGCTGTAATCTGCTCTATAATAACACACTCAGGTAAGTGGCCAGAGCTTTGTAAATAGTCAAGTTACACACAGACCCACACTTGATAACCATGCCCAGCGGTGAGCCTGCTAGTGGCTTGGGCTGGTAGCAGTGATACTGTGATACCATATGCAGACCAATGATAAAGCACACTTGGCATATGACCATGTGTGAATCAGAACCTAATTGAGATGGTTGGAGGTAGGAAGAAGGAGATAAGAGGAGAGATGTACTGCTGTAGTCCAGCAGTACAATTTTTTAAGAAGCTAAACCACATCAGCAGAGTACAGCTTAGCTTACGCCAACAATTGTATTTCAATTTTTCTTCTTAAAACCACTGAAGAAACGATGAATGAATTAATACAAATAAAAGGGGCCATTAGGAATAGTGTAAAATATAAAGCGTCATGCTTGCATTGCTTTTTTTCCTACTATTTAGTATTATTTACAAAATTTCAATAATCAGCAACAGCTACTACATTGTTAGTGCACACACTGCCAAATTTTGCACTGATAATTTAGAAAAGCTAATGTTATGGGAAGCTCCTCTCTCTCCAGCCCTATAGCCTTAATGTACTCTTTTCACATAATCTAGGCAAAATGTCCACACACACCCACACAGTATACTTTGCAAGAGAAGTATAACCAGTTTCTTATAATCATTCTCATTCAGTCACACCGAATTGGCAAATGAGCAACATCTCAGTAGCATTAGCAGCACTTTGGGCACTCTGGCTCCTTTGGAGGATTTCTGGGAATAATTTGGATGAGGACAGAGGTTAATGGTGACTGAAAGAGCTCACCAAGGCAACAAATGTGAAATGATAGCCTCTAAAACACCAGCACACTGAGAGCTTTCAAACCTGGGACTGAGGGACCTAACGATGATGATGCTGCTACACAAAGGCCCTATGTTTACACATAACCCTACAGACATTATCTAATAGAGGGCCTAGCTGAGAGAACACCACACATACTCCAAGACTAAAAATCAACACTTTCAAAAATGAAACAATTCATTTTTTTCAGAATCTAAGGGTTTACATTGTTCAAACTGATCTCAACTAGCCATGTTTTAATCAGGCTAAACTTAGGGTGACTAGTCAGATTAAGATAACCATATCGCTGTTCACAGCCTAGTTACATCTTTAGCCTTAGTCACACTTATATCCAACTGTTGATGTGCATGTAAACGTGGTCACCGATACTCCACATTACTTGATTATGCATCATGCCAACTACCATAAACTTTGTCACCTTTCATTAGAAAATATTCATTGCCAGTATAAATGTATAAGTTTACCTGCATAGCTAATGCTTGACTGAAAATGCTCAGATTTTGTGAGAAAACAAGTAGTAATCTTAATCAAATTATAGTATATTCAGAGATATTTGGTTGTCATCCCTGACAGTACTTAACATTTTGAAGCTCATTTCAATAATATCACTTGTTCCACATATTTTCATCTGCATGACACTGGTCATATATGTCTTGTACTGATTACTGTAACTCTGTCCTCTCTGGTCTTCCACACAAACTCCTCCATGAACTTCAACCGGTTCAGAATGCAGCTGCCCATATCATTACCAGAACCCCTTCAGTAGAACATATTACACCTGTTCTCCAGCAACTTCAGTGGGTTCCGGTCAAATACTGTATCAACTTCAGGATTCTGCTTCTCACTTTTAATACACCTTATAACTAGGGATGCACCGAAAGTTCGGACACCGAAAATTTTCGGCTGAAAATTGTAAAAAATGCATTTTCGGTTTCGGCCAAATTTTTTTTTAACGCGACCAAAATGGTGATGATGGAATGATGATGAAACTGCAGCCGATATTTCTAAGAAAGACAAGCAGAAAGCCATTTGTAAAGTGCGCAATGCCGAAATTTTTAGAGGGGGGGCATCCACAAAGACTTTCTCAACGTCGGAATTAATTTATCATCTAAAATCAAAACATCCCGATCGCCATGCAGAGTATGAAGCACAGAAGAGGCAAGACCCTTTGAGCACAACCTCTCGAAGGGCAGCCTAGTGGTTAGGGCGTTCGCCCTGTGATCTGGAAGTTGTGGGTTCAATTCCCAAGACCGCTAGGCACCTCTGAGCAAGGTACCGTCCCCACACACTGCTCCCTGGGCGCTGTGTTCCTGGCTGCCCTCTGCTTCACTTGGTGAATGGGTTAAATGCTGAGGTTGAATTTTGTGCTGCTCACGTATGACAGAATGGTCACTTTCTGCCTGTGTTTTTGAAAAGGCAAGAAAGTTTTCCAGTGATCACAGTTAATATATGTCAGTCTTCTATGTCAGGCTTTGTTTTAATACACTATTTTGTTATAGACCTACAGAGTATGTAGCTGTATCTTTCAACAGTTTTTAAAAGCACTTGTTCTGAATGCAATTTGTTCATGCACTTCGTTCAGAATATTAAAATACACTTGAATTCACTAATTTTATGAGAGAAGATATTTAATTGTATAATATTTCAGCCACCTTGCTTTTAGGCTATTCATGAGTGGGGCCAAGTAAAATATTTTATTTCAAATGTTATTTGATATTGTGCATTGTTTGAATGCTAAATAAATATTTTCATAGATTTAATAATTTAAATCAATTAATAAAAAAATCATTTTGGTGCATCCCTACTTATAACCTAGCACCTCTGCGTCTTTCTGATCTACTTCAAATACCTTCTCATACTCTTAGATCATCCACTTCCATCTATCTTGCTATACCTTCAGCCTCCATTTGGGCAGAATGGGGTCCATCTGTAAAACCGACTCTTCTGAAGATTATTCCAGTCTTAAACTCCCTCCTTAAACACATCTCTTTAAGTTTGCTACTTCTATCTGACTCTAGCATTAAAGGTTTATGCTATTATATCATTTTATATTATTTCTCATTATGCTGCATTTTATGTCTTGTTACACTTACACTTTTACACAATACTGTATGTTTGATTTTACTATGTATTGTAAGGTGTCCTTACCCTGTACCCAGAACCCTGAAATGTGCCCATAAATAAAATGCATTATTATTATGATGATTATTATGATGATGATGGTGATTATTATTATTAATAACAGATTTATTCAAACAAAGGTTTCTATTTTCAATAGAGTAATGCTAATAAATCTGGAGGAAAGAAAGGATTTGTGTAAAATGAAGAAAGTTTGAAAATTGTTATAGAAAAACAAGATGAAAAAAATACAGTTTATATTTTTCCAACAGAGTATTTGGGGGAATTTGAAAGGCCATGCATTTTTTTATTATTAAAAAGCATTACTTGATTAATTAATTGATAGATTACACAATTGCTAAAATAATCAATACTGACAGTCCAAGTGTACACAACTGTAAGCAATGTACAGCTTTTCTTATATAAAATATCAGATTCAACTAATTAGGTAAGTCTTTCATGAGTTGAATCACATGTGTTAAAGCAGGACAGACTCCAGTATACAGTACAGGAATGCTTCGCAAATGCACTTCGTAAACGCTGTAGTATTTGCACCCACACAGCAATTTACAGTATTTGTAGACGCATGCAAATACAATAAAAGTTGCACTTCCTTTACTTTCGCTGGCTGTGTGTCAGCGGAAAGCACACCTACATTTCAGCACAATAGCAGGAAGAGGCTAACTCAATAGCTAACACAGTACAAGCTCAGAATCCTCAAGAGTCCACACAACACACTCACAACAGCAAGCCACAGAACAGAGTGGGCAGCTTTTGAGATTAAAGGGGAGCAATACAGGATCACAATCTACGAAAATAATACACATGGCTGGACTGTGAATTTATATATACTTTAAGACAAACATAAAAATCTTTATCTGGCTCACTTATGATCCACAGTTAAACATTCATATTATACCTAGCCTTTGAGCATCATTTAACCTTAAATGATTCTTCAAGCCTAAAGCTATTCATCAAATAATTTGCCATGTAATATAAAATTATGTCGGGCAGCAGTGTGAGGCATGCTACTGCCGCCATGATTTTGCATACTTTTTGTGTCTTCATTCATCAATGTTCTTGCTACACAATTTTGGATGTATTGAGTATTAAAAGAAAAAAATAGCTGCCATATAAAACACATTGAATTTAATTTCTCTAATCAATGTGGTATTAATATAGCACTGATATTTCTTGTAAGGTAAACATACTCTCAACAATGTAAATAATGAAAAAACTACCGGTAGTTGAAAATGGATTTTAATTTATTTTGGAAAGTAACCATTCAAATACAAAGATGATATTTGGCTTCTTATAATGTCAGCTATCTTGCTTGTTTAAACGTTATTTATACATCATATTAAACCTCACGATCTACCCTGATGGGCTTACTATTTTTAAAACATTTTATACGAAATACCATCAGAGTACGGTTTCCTAATCTTTGAACTGGATTATCTTGCTCCGTAGACCACAGTGGAACTACTGTAAGATGCTAGGAGCATGTTTACAACAGATGTTACATTTTACTTTTTCACATAAAATACATAAAGTAACATGAAAAATGTTGCTCAGTGAAAAACTGGCCAATTGTCTATATGTGTGCTTTCAAATGAAATTCAATACTCTTAGCTTGTATAATGACATACACTTGACTGTGTTGAGTGTATAATATCTACAAACAGCTCTACATTAAAAGTTGATCAAACTACAACAAAGATTACGGTTACACAAAGATTTCACTTGGTCTGAGGTGGTATGGTTGGATGGGGTTTACTCAACTACAAGTTAATCTAACCTATCTAATTTAGGGCAATTTGGAAGTAAGCTTATAGAGACTGGGGTGTGTGGAGAGGACTCATTGATTAGCCACTTTATCTTCAAATGTACCAATGACAGTGAGGAGCTGCTGGGCACATTGAGGGTTCTAGGGCTCCTGTGTGACTTATCTCTTAATCCCTGATCAATAATTAAGGAGCAGATACACACTAATGAGCCTCTAACAGCCAATTAGTAGATAATGCTTTAGGTATCCACAAAGACATATGACCCTCATACTCTGAAACATACTAGCCATGGCAAGCTATCAATCTCACAGTCTCTTTTGCTCAACAATGCCATTTTTCTCCCCAACCCCCTTTACACCTTCTCACAACTTCTACACATTTGGGTTTGAAATTCCCCTCCTGCCCAATTTTGAAGGCCTTTCTATGAGGAGGGACAAGAAACAGAAAAAGGGGAAGACTACAAAGATGAAGTTACATGTGAACAAGTCCTGCTAGCAGAAGCATGTGTTCCAAATGTGACAGAAATGTAACTGATCACCTCTCTGCACTCTCCCAGCCTTTGGCTTTGAAACATTTGAACTGAAACCATATGGAAAGCTCCAGATAGCACAGCCATATGTCTCCTAAAGGAGGAGTGTGACAATAGTACTAAGCACTGTAGCTGACCTAATCTATCAAGCTGTCACCCTCCCAATTTTCAATTCCTTTTTCTCTCCCCCTCTCTTGTAATGATGCTCATCTCTCAGGATCCAACAAAGAGACAAAGATATCTCCATCACTGCAGAATTTTGCAGAAAATATAATGGCCATTCCATGACACATATAAGGTAAACTGATCAGCTATTAATACTGCAACTTAATCTCATTTTACAATGAGCATTTTTTGATATACCCATCAATGTTGAATATAATGCTTGGTGGTTTCAATAAAATTCAAAATTATGGAATTTCCCAAATATATCACAATTTTTACGCTATAAGTTAGTATTATTAAAGCTAACGGCACCATGCTTCCAGAGTCCTATTAATATATCTTAAAGGAGTGCAATATAAAGCTGATGTTGCTTTGTTTTGTTTATTTGTTCTAATGGCATGACGACAGGGACATTGCTCTTTTATAAAAAACAACATTATAAAGAATATGATGTTCAAATATCTATCAGTCCCGTTAAAAAGAACTTGATGTGTGCTATGTAGCTTTGTCTGGCCACATACAAAGGCAAAAGATAACAAGACACAAACACAAGAGAAGAAGAAATAAGACTAATCTTCTCCCAGTCTTTCAAACTACATGCGTGTTGTGTGAATGAACTGATGCAGTGTTATCAAGTGCTAAAGTAAAAAGAAAAGAAGAAATTACTAATCTTTTGGCATTGGATTAATGACACTTAACTCCAGGTTAAGATGGACAACAGGCACTGCACATACTACAAGGAACTTTGACAAAAAACCTTCTTACTTATTGTAACACTACTATAATCATAAAACTGACCCTTATCCTGACTATAGTGGTCCAGAGAATCAGTAAATCTTCATTCTAAACTGTACCCACAACTGCTACCAGTGCATTGTATAGACACAATTTTAAAAAACTTTTGCTATACAAATTATATTATTACTTTCCACATTACGGCAGACAAATTACTGATTAGATATTGTTACACTATGAAGGGAATTTAATTGATGTTTTATACTTTCTATAAATTTTGGTTCAGTAAACAGTTATTAACAGCAATTTGATATGGAATGGTGACTTGAAAATAAATATTTTTTTTCCCTGATATAATTCTTTGTCAAGACTCCAGCAGGACAACAGACTAATACATAGCTCTCTCTCTCTCTCTCTCTCTCTCTCTCACACACACACACACACACACACACACACACACATTACATTGTTACATAAAAATGTCAGACTTTTTAAAAAACCCTGGATTCCGTGTAGGGCATACCTATTTACACACACATTCACACATTTCCCTGTAACCTTTTACTCCCTCTCAGATCAGTCACACTGCCTGAAACTCATTTCTGTGATCCACTGGCAAAGTGGAACACTCAACAAAAAGCCAGAAAGCAATTTTCTACATCCCTACATTGATAAATGGCCCTGATGGTCAAACATAGCCTGCTGAACTAATTCTCCATTTAACTCCATTTACTTTTTCAGTGTCCATGTACAGATCACTGTTGGATATCAGCTTCCCCTTTGTTAGATAGACTGTACACGGATGGCAGGTACAGTAAATGTCAGCTTTTCTTGGCAATTGGATTACAGTTTGGGAGTGCCCTTTCCTGACTGTATTAGCCTACCACTGCTCCAGACATGTTACACACTAGTGTGCTATCTGGGTGTGATTGAACTTGACGGGCACGGTTGATTGTGCATGTCCGCTGTGTCCCATCTGCTTATCTTAAAACAGCCACAACACTGTATCCTAATTCAATCTCGTGTGTGTGTGTGTGTGTGTGTGTGTGTGTGTCTGAGAGAGGAAGAGAGAGAGTGAGAGTTTAGAAAGAGTATGGTATGTTACAGTACACATTTGTAGTCATGTAGACTCATATCAGACATTCCTTTCCATTCTCATCTCTAAACTGGAAGTCACGGACTGTGAGCCCATTACTTGTGCCTAGCAATTCCAGATACCAGCACAACCTGATTTACAACTGCAGCATACAGAAACAAAGCTCACACAAAGCTTTCCAATGTGTCTTGCTACGACAATGACATTAAATACCAGGCCATGTGCTGCACTGTAAACACTGTCACCACAAACAAGACTCTAATCTATATACAACAGGGACTGACTAGGGCTGGATTAAGCAATCTTGTGTTCCTAGGCCATAAGAAATCTTAGCCCTCCCCCTTGATTGGAAAATGTATTGGATAAAAATGACAGCTGAATAGGGTTGCCAACTTTGTTGATGTCTGGAATGAGATTTTTAGGTGTCTTGAGTGAGATTATCCATTATCCATTGTCTAGTATCTATTTCACTGCTTGAAATAATTAGAACAAATTTGAACCACAGATAAAGTCATGATCATACCCTTTGTTGCCATGTATTTTTTAAACTATTACCTAAAACTACAATGATAGAAAACTGGAAAAAAATGTATTTGTTTATCATTGAGATTAAATTATTCAACAAATTCAGTACATTTAGCAATGGAAATTATTTTTATGCCTTTCAGCATATAGACTATGTTCAAAGCTGTGAGGCATATAAACCAGTATCTGAAAACAGAAGTTTTGCAACATTTTGCAACATAGGTGAATCTAGATTTTCCCCAGCGGAGGCTAACAGTATGTCCCGAGGGTTGGAGATTGTTTTCTGTCTTCCTAACTACAGCGTTTTTGGCACAGGCACACACCTCTTTATCCTCAGGCTACTGTGGAGATGACCCCCCGTGACAGGAGACAAAAACAGCCCAGCACTCGATAGATCACGCCTAACACGCCTCCCTCCCATCCTGCAGTTCTTCTTAGAATTTCTCTCTCTCTCTCTCTCTCTCTATCTCTTTCTGTCTCTATCTCTCTCTCTTTCTCTCCCTCTCTCTCTCTCTCTCTCTCGCCCAGCTTTATGCAGGATGGGCTGTATGTCACATTAAAGACCCTTTTGCCTAAGGACATGGAAAACTCATCTACACTGTCTTCCTCCGCAGGCATCTGTATAGTGTCTGAGTGCATGGCTCCAGGACTTTACACTACTGGGTACTTCATATTTCAACAAGGAGCCACAACATTTTGTACTAAAGTCTGCAGCATTTATCACTGCACTGGCAAAAAAGACAAGAGTATAACAGAAAAAAAGAAAGAAAGACAGAAAGAAAGAAAGAAAGAAAGAAAGAAAGAGAAAGAGAAGGAAGGAGATAGAAGAGGAGAAAGAAAGAAAAAGAGAAGGAATGAGATATAAAGGGAGAAAGACAGAAAGAAAGAAAGAAAAAGAGAAGGAAGGAGATAGAAGGGAGAAAGAAAGACAGAAAGAAAGAGGGTAAGAAAGAAAGAAAGAAAGAAAGAAAGAAAAGAAAGAAAGAAAGAAAGGGAAAAGGTGGTGTCTGCTAAAAACACAGGAAAAAAACATGTTAGATTTACGGTGCATTGACTTCCAGAATACTGGTTTTATGATGACAAAAGCCATTTGGAGCACATCCATGCATCGAATGTAAAATTCCTCAGGCTTATTCTATTTCTACACAACTCACAAGCCCCATCAATCACTTCAGAAGGAAGAAAACAGAGCGTCCCTCTGTCTGTCAGCATTGTTCCAAAACCCAAGCTCACATTTTCAGACAATGTTAAACAAAACCCAACCTCACACCATGAAGAACATGAAACAAAAAACACACCACGTCTTTCATCAGTGATGTTAGCTTTCCCCTGCTTTATCATACTTTTACAAGAGAGAGACAGAGAGAAAAGGAGGGAGTGTGCCTGTTTGTGTATGTGTGCATGCATGTATGTGTCAAATGATCCAGAAACATGGTAAGAGAGACATTGAGCTTCCACCACCCTGTTTAGGTCTTCCTTTAGATATGGCATAATCTTCCTATGACAGTACAGGGGCCCATATGGTAAGAAGAAAAATGTGGCAAAGAAAAAGTAAAGAGCTCTGAAATAGTAAAAGCGAAGAAACATTATAACAAAAGCTCAGAGGCTGCATCCTTGCTGATCATTCTGCTGATGAGGCCTTTCTTCTAACTCCCAGTCTGGAACAGGCTGTTTTGTGAGTGTGTGTGTGTGTGAGGGTGCAAATGAGAACTCAGGGCTAGGTCAGAGAGGCAGATTACATGTGAGGATGATGAGAGTCAAATCACAAAAATGAATGTTATTAAGCAAAAAAGAGCAATTCCCTTGAGAGATTGAATTTTTTTTAAATCATAGTATTTTTCCCCACTTCCAGCATAGAGGCCTCATTCATATCAGAGACTTCACAAATATTCGCATGCAAAGATTCACTCTTCAGATGAATAACTAAACAAGCTGTCAATAGATCAATAAAACTGTCCTGCCTGAAATATAATTATTTTATCATGGCAGGCCCAGTGTGTTATCAGCACTAGAGTTTGAGATTTATTGAGTACTTACGTATTATTCATATGTAAATACTTAGAATAAAATTGCCATACATTTTAAGAATAAGTCCTCAGCACTGTCCTTCATAGCTTTGCACTGTGGGTTCCGCTTTCAAACCAGCCTTGGCATAAGACATTTTTTAGAATGTTGTATATGAAAGAGCTCTATTAGGAGTTGTGCAAAAAGTCCATATATGCAATATGATTTAGAGGGGCAGGCTATATTCAGTTAATGTAATGTGCTTGCTGTATAGTAAGGAGTCCATGCGGCTTCAGATACATGTGTGGTTTTTAAGCTAATTAGTCAGTCTGGGCTGTGGAAGCAATTGGTCTCATTTGTGGTTCAGGCAGGGCTTTTATTGTCACTGCTGCAGGTTTGGAAAATCTGTGTGGGTTCATGTGAGCTATTCTACCATCATTCTTCTCTTTTTCCCACCTATCATTTTCTCTTTTCCATTTTATAATGTCAGTCTTGGACAAAATGCAGCATATGCAGAAGGTGGCCATGTGAAGATTGGATGTCAAGTAATGTTTTATTCTCTGTGTGGGAAAATGGGAGATGTGAGTGGTGTGGCTAAACACTCATCTGTTTTCTCTAAGGGTGCTTTCACACATGCCTCATTTAGTTCGGTTGAATCGCACTAGAGTTCGTTTTCTAGTTGGTGCGGTTCGTTTGGGCATGTGTGAATGTAACAATCGCACCCGAGTGCGCACCAAAAGTGGACAAAAAAAGCGTACCGAGACCTCCTTGTAGAAGTGGTCTCAGTACGCTTTCAAACGAACCCTGGAGCGGTTCGTTTGTGGTGAGAAAATGGTCCAAACTAGAACAGACCCAACTACAAAAAGTACTGCGCCTTTTTGCACTAATCCAGCTGCCGTAGTCAGCTG
>JBBPCX010000160.1:17485535-17503172 GCA_037974365.1 Hydrocynus forskahlii
ATGTATATATGTACATATACATACGTATATATATATCTGGAGAGAAATAAAATTATAAATTACAAAAAAATATAAATTAAGCATGATCCTCAAAAGAAATATCTTGTCATTCAACTATTCGCTGAAATTATGTACTGTGTCATACCATACTTCCTCAGACACCTACAGGGTCTTGGGCAGTGCACCCGAAGGTTGAGAAGTTGAGAAACAGCTTGTACAACAAACATAAGAAAATTACAATGTGGTGAGCAGCAGAAAATGACCTTCGCTGTGTCCACAGGCAACAGTCATTAGTGGTAAATTACACCAGCATGGTAAAGACCTTCACGTGAGCCATTAACCACACCAAGGCAGACAAATAAAACAAAGATTTAAACAAGGAAACCATTCACCATCTTCTAAAACCGAAAAGTCAACAGTCCGAGGAGGCGTTATTTACCACATTACATCAGTAGGAAGAGTGCTGAAATCCACACCAGCCCCAACATTTTACTGGATCTATTAGTTCTTACCATTCCTAGGTCAACAATGGCATATACGACATCATAGAATGTCATAAATGACAGACTAAATATCTTGGGAATCCTGCATGGTAGAAGCTTTTTTTTGCACATAAGGGGAGTGTTGTGCTGTAGCAATGAAAGTTCAAATGCAACTGTATCACTTTCAGAAGATTTGTAACCCAACCTTGAACTGCAGACTTTATGGATATCCCATAATAATAAATCTAACACCAAATGTCTTCTGTGGCTGTTTGTCCGTTTCTTTCTGTTGTAAACAGTTGTTGTTGGTATTGCTGTTAGTCATCCTCTGGCAATCCCATGATGAGACTGTTGACCACTGGATGTGAGTAGCAACTTTAATCTCATTAAATGCAAATGTTGTGTACAATGGAACAATACAACATTGACCCCATTTTCCCATATATAAATCTAGACAGAAATAATAGCGTATAATGTGCTTAAACCCCAGATAGTTACACTGACTATACTATTTGGGCATTAAATGGAAAGCATAAAAAGCCACAAAGCTGCATGTGATGTCTCTGGCTGTGAGGTGGATGCTCTTATCAGAAGCTGAAGCTCCATGGCAGTGCTGTTATTTACAGAGCAGAGACTAATGACCAGAGCACAGCCTGCTGTTTTATTAGCGCAAGGAAGTCTGTCAGAAACACATTTATCACTACAGGCCCCTCTCAATGCCATGTCCTCAAGGAGAGAGAAAGAGAGAGAGGAACAGCGAGAGAGAGAGGGAGAGAATAATTGAAGGCCTATAATGGACACTACAATCTTTAATGAAATATTTCAAACTGTGAATGTTGTTTTAAAGGCATGATAATTGAGCTCAGAAACACAATATTAAAAGAATGGCTGTTGGGCACTAAAGAACACCATTTACATCACACTGTAGGTTCAGACGCTGCCACTCATAACAGGCGCCTGACTGAGAACCTCATAATGTTCTAAAACTGACAGGATATTGAGAGTGTTTCCAAAAGAAAAGAGACAGGAAGAATGAACTTTTCAATTTCCAGCAACATCTACGAGGCTTCTTCCTGCTTGCTGTGTCTGGCAGGAGTCTGGATGGAACAAAAAGGACTGATTGAGCTCTACAAGTACAAAAACACACCCAATCAGCATGAAACTCAAGTGGAGCACAACAGTATTCTGTGTACTATATGCTATTTACCCTTGTGCCTGCAGTGATGTGCTCCTGGAGCTGTGTTACACAAACAAAAATATCTATTGAACCAAACAAGATTAGATGTCCTCTCCGTTTAGAAATGCAGAGATGGAATAACAGAAGCTAATCAGTTCATCTACATAATAAAGTTTTCAGTTTAACAAAATAAATAATCAGAGACTAGACTGCTGCACATCTCATGTCATAGTACATATAACTAGTAGCAGCCTATCATGGTATGATGTAAACAGAAATTCACAAGGCTAAAAGCAACATGCAAATATGGTCTCCTGCTCCTCCATGTTGAAAAATGGATACAGATTGAGGTACCACTTATGTATTACTAATAGATGTGTTTTTACACGTTACCAATGCAAACTTCTGTAACTAATAGTGATGCATTCACTGCAGAGCTAGAGTGCAGTAATACAGCCTATGTAATTACGTATTTGTATTAGGGCTGAAACGATTATTCGAGTAACTCGAACAATTCGATTACAAAAACTTTGCTTCGTTTAATTTATGTCACCAAAGCCCATCTATCTAAAATGTCTCTGCTACTGTATCACTCCCGCTGTGTTGACACTGCGCACTGCGTTGTCACTGTTTCACTCAGACTGTTGTAACTGACGCACATTTCAAAGATGGCACGTTTATTTTGATCTCTGTGGAAAAGATCCCGGTGTGCCTAAAAGGCAGACAGTGTCTAAAGTGTGTGACCATTTTACACTGCGTAAGGAGGACAACGTAGTGCAATGTATACACGGAACCTGGCCCACCACAACAGTACCTTATGTATGGGGACGGCGTGTTTTGAGATGTAACTTTTCAGTGCGTGCGTGCGTGTGTGTGTGCACCGCGCACGCGCGAGGGAGGGAGAGATGAGTGAGATTTGCCGTCTTGCTACTTGTCACTATCGACTCATAACACAGCCTACAAATAATTACAGATACTGCACGTTCTAACGAGCGCTAGAGTTCATATCAGTTAGCAATTGTAAAAACACGTTACCTCCGAGCCCGCGTGGAGAAGTACAGTTTACGTGAGGATACTTTCGGTTCAGCATTGCATTCTACTCTACCTACCTCATCTGAATACAGCTGGAAACTGATCTGTACTGTTTAAATTTGATTAGTAATACTTGAATTATTTTTATAGATATTTTTTGCTATTTTGGACCTTTATACTTTTTGTTATTCATTATTTATTCTCAGACCTGCTTTTACAGGGGGTACACCCCTTTTCCTTTTTTTATTAAGATAAAACTAAGGATAAATAGGCTAACCTATGTTTGTGAAGTTGTATTTAATCGTTTATTTTTTTTCATGTACATCATAATTGTTTCACGGTTCATTAAATGGGCTTAGTTCTGGAGCCACTAAACCCAATGTTCTTAAGTTTGATCTACTAAAAGTGTTGAGTTTGAATAAAAACCTTTTTTTGTGAGGAATAACAGCCAATAGCTTGCTCATTTTAAGAGGCCTTTCATGTTGCATAACACACTTATTGATATAGTTGTTTAAAAACACAAAAGTACGATTTATCCGATTACTCGAATAATCAATGGAAAAATCGACAGAATACTTAATTCCAAAAATATTCGATAGTTGCAGCCCTAATTTGTATTAAACTTCCTTGTTTTTACTCCTGTAATTACACAAGTACATTCTAAGTAAGTACATGACATTACATGAGTAAAAACTAAAGTTTATAAACAGGTTACATTTACATAAGTTGCACTCCTGTAATCCAGCTATAACTGTGAATACATTGTTGGTGAAACATTGCTAATTTTACTTCATAGTTATTAGAGATACCTAATATAAAATGGGACCAAATAAACAAATAAAATAAAAAACACAAAAATCACAAACACACACAAACACACACAGATACACACATGCAGATACACACAAATTCATTAGTTTGCAACAGTACACTGGTTTCACAGTATACCTGGTGAAAATGGATGGTTTGCTTATGCCCCCATGTCATAAATCCTACTGAACAGAGAATCATCTGTCAGACTCTGCAACTTGTGCCACCCATACACACATGCAATGGAAACAATTGCAAGGGGAGACTAGATTGATATCACCAATCTCCATCTCCCAAAAAGAAATTAAAACCAACATAATGGGATTATTTTCCAAATATTGGGGGATGTCCGTGAGGACAAATCTCCAGTTTGGAAAAATGTGGACGCAAAGTGGTTTCCAAATAAAGAAACACATTAAACATGATTGCCCCCATGAACACAATCTCCCCATGCAAGTATGTATCCTGTTTATTAACTTAACTTCTAACTTTGGTCTCTAATGAAAAAAATGGTGAACAATTAAACTTCAATCATAAAATGTGCTCATTTTACACAACCGAGCTCCTGGCTACATTTGTGTTTGTCAATCAGTTCAATAACACACAGACACACTGACACCTAGTTGACCTCATAAAGAAACACACACACACACACAAATACACACACAAACAAACTTTCCTGGGTCTGGGGGACTGATTTTTTTTACTCATTTATGATACTCAGAAGAGTTTGACATTCAATTATTCATTTATTTATTTGTAGAAAATGTTAAGTTTCAACTATTATTTGTTTGGCATTTGTTTGGCCAAAACCTCTCTCTTTCCTTTCGTTTAAAAGTCATTGTAACTGATGATGGTAATATCAGTAAATACTCTGCAGTAGTACACCGTGAAACTGTGATATTTTCTAGAACGATTATCATAGCATAAATATCTCATATTTTGGCAACCCTAGCATGTGCACACACACAGGAAATCCAAACTGACTTCAGCAGAAGCACTATGAACAGAATGGTTGAGCAGCATGCAGCTGTTTTTAAATCAATACAGTGACAGCAGAGCAGAGCAGAAAGCTCCAATGTCAAATCCCTGCGTGTCTGATCTAAGTCAATTCCAATCATTACTGAATGCCTAAACACACCACACACTCTCCTAATCTCTCTATCTCTGTAATTAGAATACATATGTATACGTATATGTGCGTGTGTATGTGTGTGTGTTTGTGTGAATGTATGTTTAGTACACACACTGGTTTATGTTTTCACAACACAAAATCAAGCTTTAGCCATTAAAGAATTATGGCATCCACATTTGAAACACTACAAAACAAACTGTAAATTACTATTCAGTAAGCAACTATGACATATTGTGATGAACCTTTATGACCTCCATGGAGGAGTTAAATAAAGGACAAATGAGGCAAAAGATAATTAAAGCCACTGAGGGCAACTGGGTTTGAGGATGACTAATTAGGCCTGATGGAATACTGTTTATCACTGAATGCAGCCTGTGTGCCCTGCTCTGGCTTTGGAGCCTCCCTATGATATAACACAGGAGGCGGTCCTAAACCTTGAGCTTCGCTAATTAGCTCTGATGTGATCACTGTAGGCGGACTGCTTAATCAGCTCTGAGGATGTAGCTGATGGCAAGAGAAGAAGGCCAGAAAAGGCACAGATGCCCCTCAGTTTTTCAAGCCTATGATCAATGTGTCGGCCTGGTACTTTTCCTGTGCATGGGACAAACAGGTATACTACCTGCCTAACACATTTGTTAATCATGTAAAAGGGACAAAGCCAAATGATGTAAATGTGTTTCCAACAATAAATCAGGTAAAGCAGGATTCAGAAATTATGTTGAGGTTTACGTGCTTTAAAGACATAATGTTGCTTATTCAGTTAAGGAGCATATAATGCTTAATTGTATAGGGTGTTAACTCCGCTGTGAGTGCCGTTCAACATCCAGCATATTACATTATGTTTTGGCTCACAATGCATAATGTATCTGAAATTAAATGCAGAATGAGGCATTAAAGGACACAGGATTATTAGAGTGTAGACATAAAGTCAACATAAAGTCTAAACTTTATTAGTTGATCAACTGTGTGTAATCAGTGCAGGCAGATTAAGAGTTTATCAATTACGCTAAGGAGGGTAATCAGAGAAGACGCTCTAATCCTAATCCGTGGCTGTGAATTAGACTGAGATAAGCATCACAGGGTCATGGCCTAAAGACCTGCAGCCAAGAGTGTGTGTGTGTGTGTGTGTGTGTGTGTGTGTATGTGTGTGTGTGTGTGTGTGTGTGTGTGTGTGTGTGTAAATTGGGATTTATGTGAGGGGCTGAGGTTGCAGGGTTACAGTGGTGCACATATGCTTGTGCGGAAGGAAAGCGAAAATGTTTGTAGCTGGCTGATCTTTCGATGGGGGTCATTTTTGTTGTGGTGGTGAACAGCATAGGATGAACAACACAGAGGGCTCTCTCTCTCACTCTTTTTCACTTGCTCACCCTCCAAAAAAGAAAAAAAGAAAAAATTTGAGGTCGTCTGGAAGCTGCTACAAAGACAAAGTGGTTATAGACATTATCTGAATTATTGAGAATGAGAACAATGTAAAAACATTAGGCACAATGTTTGATCAAAACAATTTGATCAAAGTGCAATTCTCTGATACCTTTGCAGACATCTACATATAATAGTAATCTAGTACATTTGTGTGTGTGTGAGCATATTGCTAAACAGCTCTGATAAATCAACATGAAGGTCAAAAAGCAGGTGCAGTGTTTGACCTGCTGACCCCCTATGGCCAAAAGGTGATGAATTGCCTCACCGTGAGCACAGTGTTGGGAGCAGAGCCCATTTGCCCCCTAAGTGTGTGGATTATTGAAGGCTAGAGAAAAACATGCAAGCACCATCTTCATCTCTGACATTCTACTACTAAATATCCTCTTATTTTGAGGATTATTTCTACGCAATTCGCAGCTCAACACAGCTCACCTTTTTTACAGCAACATACTCCTCTCCATGCTTCCGTTCCTCTTACCTCTCTCACTCCCTCCTTCCTAACCTTTCATCTTCCTCCACTTAGAGGACCATAGCCAAACCTCATCTGAGCCCAAGGTCACAAGCACAACACACAGCCTGTATCTCCCGCTCTGTCCATCCTCCCCCTAATCCCCTCTCATCGGAAACAGCAGCCCATTAGTAATCTGGCGAATGGAGCATTCCAGCAGGGTCATTGATGCCCTGCACAACCTAATGCTAGCATTGATGTATCTATCATTACGAAGCTGGAAACACTAATAAAGATGTGGAATAATGGAAGACCTCTCTGGACCTCATTAATTCATAGTCCGATATTAGAGTCAATCACTGGACAACATCTGGTGCAGCGAGGAATGCTGATCATTAATGGCTTTGTCGTTCACTAGTCTGCTGCAGTAAATCAGCACAAATGCCCTAACATGGTTTAATAAACAATCTGATGTTAGAAAATGAATGCCTTTTCCTACACAAATTCATACACAATGAAAAAGGTTAACATTTAAAGTTTAGACCTGCTTAAACCTGGTGACCAGTTTAATCCCACACAGCAGGGAAAGATATAGTTAACATATCAGCATTCACATAAAAATATTTACCCTTCTTGACTGGATTACATTAGTCAAACCAGGACTGAGAATTTTATTCGTGAACACTTGCTATTTAAGTGTTCTACACAGAGGCTGCAACCTATTGCACACCAGATCCGTCAGGCAAGCGGCTATTACTGTACTATATTAAACAAAGAGCCAGACCAAAAATAATTTGTATAAGATAAACATTACTAACCAGGTCTAAAAGTATTTCATCTCATAGCTAAGCTCAAAACAAAGAGTTTGAGAAGAGTTAATTAGCTGAAAGCATATGTGATAAATTCACCAAAATTCTTATTACATTAAATCTTTCAGATGTGCTTTCTACTGGAGTGCAGCACTTCTCATCTGGTGAGTGGTAGCCTTTAGACGACCGCAATAGTTTTCTTTGTTTACTTCTTTGCATGAAACAAATAAGACTAAAATGTAATGGCAAAGTTTTTAAAAATGAGAATATGCACTGAAAAGCCACATTAATTAGTTCCCCTACCATACATCAGCCTAGTGTAACTGTAAACTACAGTGTAAACTGATTATCAAAAATCCTTTTTTTTACTTTTTCATTTTTTTTTCTTTCATGAATTATTAGGAAATTTGGACTCACACAGACCTGTCAATTATCTCAAGGAAAACATCATAAACACTAAAGAAACTACAAACACTATGTTCAAACAAGAGAGTAAACCTGAATGTGTTATATCAAAGCTTCACAGGCAAATTTAGAACGTCCTAATATCTAAGATAATTCTCATCCCAAAACCTTATTCTTTAAGACCTTCTGCAAAAGTCTAAAACAAGATGCTTCAGTCTTTAGAGTTTCTCAGTTGTCTGACACTTCAAACAGTGATCAAGCACCATCTAATCAATTGCCTGTTGCAAAGGCAAGAAGACATCAGTATATTAAGATAATTCCGCTGTGACTACTATTACACCAAATTACCCATTCTACAACAGACTTTAACATTTAGGTACCAGATTCTGGCTAATGTGTACTAGAATGTGAAAGTGCAACAATGGTGAGCCCAGCTGCAGCAATAACAGAAGCAGCAGCAGCAGACCGCTGTCAGATGAAAGAGCCATTACGTCCCAGCAGGCCTCCTCACTTCCCCCTGATTAAAAGCTGCTTCACTCCACTTACCGCTGACCTGGTCTACCAAGGCACAGCTTAAAGGAGATTTACAAGTGTGTAATAGCTGCTCATGCCTAAGAAGACAAAAGCACTGTCTCAAGCCTAGCCATGCTCAAATAAACTAACTGACAGTTAAAAAAGTATACTACATGAATACACCATTAAGCGATAATAAGCACCATAAAATGTTCACTCAGTATACTTATCATTTGTAATGTCTGCCTATGTTTGCTCATTACAAAGAGAAGAAAATTAAAGTGCATACAACAGTATACACTTTAACATACAGACACTGACACTCACGGAAACAGGCACACAGACTGTAAGACAGCATGAAAACCAGGAATAGGACTACACATAAAGCCATAAAGAATAACTCAATGACACTCTAGGGACACAGGGACCAAACATATTCACATAAAAACATTCTGATCTTAAATTATTGCATGAAATTCCTTCAGTTGAGAGTGATATGCTGCTTTGATTATTAAAGACACATTTCATGTTTGTCTGTGGGTGCTGGGTAATGAGTAAAAAAGTGCAGTTTAAGACTACTGGCCTGGTGTCTGCCTTTTATATACTAGCTACATAGTTGCTCTTGCCAGGCTAGGCAAGCTTTATAGAGCAGTAGCAAATTCCCACTCAGCCTAATGAGAAGTTGTAGTGCAAAACTCCATATACAGTGGATTTTTCCAGAGACTTGAAATAAATACGTTTATTGTGACAAATACTATTGTTAAGCTTCAAAATACTGTTCATGAAAACAATGAAATTACATATATTGTGATAGTAAATCAGTCCCGCCTGTTTCAGCTTGAACTGCTTTTTAAAAGAGGGACGATAAAGGGCAGCCAAACACATCTTTGTAAGTCATTCTGAAGGACACAGTACCAAATACAGCTAGTTTATTTCTAAAGAGGAGTTGGAAAATAGTAATGTAAAATGAATGATGACTGTTGTAGGTAACCAAATCCAGAAAAAGGTAAATGTAAGATCTTAGCTTTTTGACTATTCAAATGCAACTTATTTTGTCTGCATAAAAACCACATACTTTCTTTTACAACTAATGTATTTGGGAGACAGACTGCATCACTATATAGATTAGGTGAGGATTAAATCTTGCGCATTAGGTCTGGAGTCATGTGTGCAGAAGTCTAATTTAAGCTTTAAAAGATCCTCTGACCAACTTCCTATCATTAAACAAAATTGTACATATGTATGTGTGAATAAGACATCTCCTCTCCTCCTAATGATGATTTGTAAAGCTCAGACATGAATCAACATTAGGGGTTAGTCTAAATCACACTCTTTAATTATGGTGAAAAATGACAGAGGGCAAAAACACATTCCTCACATGGCTTGACCTTCCCCAGAATCATAGTCCAAAATCCAGTTCATATTCATCATGCTAATTGGCTAACAGAGCCTTCAAATATTCAACTACCTTATCTCAATGGCTCATCAACCTGTGAGTTTCAAGAGATTTATTTAATTTACTTGCATAGTGGAAACGACTGAAAACGTTCAAAAGTACGCTTTGCACAACATACTGTATTGTTTGCATATTGTACACTTACACTAATTTTCCTGGTCCATGGCATTTGATTGTAAAAGAAATGGTCCAAAGGTGGATGCACAGCATGAAGCTAAATAGCATTTACATTTGATGAATACTTTAGACAAACTCAAATCTGTTGTATGCTCACATGTATGATTATTAATATAAGACATTAATTTAAAAAAATCATCTTGAACATGCCACTCACAGAGGGAGAGGATTCTACAAGACGAAGCTAATTAAATCCTTTAATGTAGCATTATGGATATAATGGAGCAATAGCTAACGGAAACAACATGACAACGCCTATGAGAATCGGACAAATGCACACTGGCTAATCATATAATCAACATAATAAACCCGTTGAATATTGATACAGACAAAATAAACAGGAAGAAAATAGAAATCTAAAAATAATCATCATGAGACACACACACACAGAGTTGCTCTGATGACCTTTCACTGAGGACTATGAGGACAGAATGGGCCTCAAGACAGGATCAGACAACCCCTTTAGAAACAAATACACGCACCAGCAGTATCTAGCACTAGCAGAAAATGCAACTGTGTTTGTGTGTGTGTGTTAGAGCTGGGAGTTTCTGTTCCTTAAAATTTTTAAAACATGTAAAAATACTGCTAGTGTCATGTCTCGTTCCCTTCTCGATGCACCATGCTTGAGAGCCTGAACTATAGTGATACTCAAAGCATAAACAAGAGACACCCATGTTGGTTGACCGACACCTGCAAACAGAACTCAAACCCTCTAAATACTGAATCACAAAACACCACCACCAATAACCAAACACAAACACCTAATTACTAACGACCCCCAGTTGTGATTAATAACCCCCCCCCCAGGGGTGCAAAAACCCCCCACACCATCCAAAAGGCGGAGGAGGGGCAGGCAGAGGCAAAGGGAAGCGCCCCACAGCACGTCCAGGGTGGCCCGGGTGGGTCCCCTGGAACTCGCCCCCTTGAGAGTCTCGACTCATGTCCGGGGAGCTCCCTCTAAGGGCCCCTCCGCTGGAAGTTCATCACTGTCCTCGGGGGCAGAGCCCCTTACCAGGAGCACCTCTCTGTCCTCGAGGGCGGAGCCTCCTCCTGGGAGTCCCTCTGCGGGGAACCCCTTACTGTACTCGGAGGCGGAGTCCTTACCACGGACCCCACCAGAGCCCTCGGGAAGCCCCTCGCTGTCCTCGGGGATGGGGCCCTCTCCCTGGGCCCCACTGGAGCTCCTCGCTGTTCTCCAGGGTGAAGCCCTCTCCACGGGCCTCACTGGAGCTCTCGGGAAACCCCTCGTTGTTAACAGGGGTGAAGCCCTCTCCACGGGCCTCACTGGAGCTCCCGTGAAGCCCCACGTTGTCCTCAGGGGCGGAGCCCTCCTCACTGGCTCCACCGGAGCCCCCATGACTCCAGTACCCCCCCCCCCCCCAAAAAAATTCAGGAGACAGCCCCCCTCCCATGATGGAGTTTCTAGCCCTTCCTTGACCTCTAAAGGCCCTTCTTAAGCTTCCTTGGACCCCTCACTAGCCTCACTAAGCACCTGGCTAGCCTCTTCAGGCCCCTGGTTAGCCTCTTCAAGTCCCCCTTTAGCTTCCTTGGACCCCTTGCTAGCCTCACTAATCCCCTGGCTAGCCTCTTCAGGCCCCTCTTTAGCTTCTCTGGACCCCTCGCTAGCCTCACTAAGCCCCTAGCTAGCCTCTTCAGGCCCCTGGTTAGCCTCTTCAAGTCCCCCTTTAGCTTAATTGGACCCCTCGCTAGCCTCACTAAGCCCCTGGCTAGCCTCTTCAGGTCCTTTTAGCCTCTACGGGCTTCTCATTGGCAGTTACAGGCCCTTTACGGGCAGCTACGGCTACATCTATAAGCCTTTCACGGGTGGCTACGGCTACAGGCCCTTTAGCTAGGGTTAAATTTACAGGCCTCTCTGCTAAGGCTAACGCTACAAGCCTCTCGGCTATGGCTAGAGCGACAGGCTCCTGGGCTACGGCTAGAGCTACAGGCTCCTGGGCTACGGCTAGAGCTACAGGCTCCTGGGCTACGACTACAGGCTTTAAAGGTTCTACTAAAGAGCCTAAAGGCTCCTCTAATGGGCCTAGCAGGTCTACTGACTCTGGACTACCTGCTCTCTCCCCTACACCAACCCCAGCTATGCTACCGGGTGCTAGGTGTTGGTATGGGCCGCTGGAGCGTGGTCTCAGTGCAGAGGTGCATGGTCTGGACACTTGGGAGCGCGGGTTCGACGCGGGTAAGCGTGGTCTCGGCACTGGTGAGTGAGGTCTCGGTGATAGGGAACGCGGTTAGGGCGCTCTCTCTCTTGGCAGGGACTGCAACGAACTCTTGTCTGGCACCTGCGAAGAGCTGACTTGCAGCTTGAAGCACGGAAGCCGCTTCAGCCGCATTTTGAGCTGACGCCGCGTCTCTCCTCCACTGGCTGCTGATTTCCTGTTGCTACCAGCGGAGCAGGCCCTGTGGCTACAGGGGGCGGAGCTTCACGCTGCTGAACTTCACGCCACCGGGCTCGAGCTGGAGGAGTGGAGTGCTGGAGGAAGCCTTTGGCTTCTTGGGCAACTGGCAATCAGGTGGTCGACATCCCCCACGTCTCTTTCCCACGGACCTCCCTCCTCGCCTATCGGCAAGCCCAAGCGGGAGGTCCTCCGGGGTCGAGTCAAGGACGAGGGGGTCCACGATCCGCTCTGGTTCGATGATCGGGGATCCATCGATCCACCCGTCCCACCAGAAGCCCTGGTCCACCTCTTCGTCCTACGACTCTCCGCCACACAGCAGCTCGGCAGTTGAAAACCGGCTCTTACTCACCGGCTCACCCCCGAACTAGACCCAGTCTGCCTCACTCCAGGCCAACTCCATCTCCTTCCCTTGCAGCAGGGCGATGGTTGCGGCCCCAAGGATGAGTTCCTTTGGGCGTGGCTCTACCTCTGCTGGCTCTCTGCCCTTGTTTGTGAGGTCGGTCAATCTGTCACGTCTCGTTCCCTTCCCGATGCACCATGAGCAAGTACACACATACCCGGGAGAGTTAAAGTGCTCCATGTCTTTTATTCTTTTACACCTTCAAACCAAAACAGGCTTGAGAGCCTGCACTACAGTGATACACAAAGCATAAACAAGAGACTACCGTGTTGGTTGACCGACACCTGCAAAAAGAACTCAAACCCCTTAAACACTGAATCACAAAACACCACCACCAATAACAAAACACAAACACCTAATTACTAATGACCCCCAGCTGTGACTAATAACCCCACCAAATATCAACTTAAACAAGGGTGGCCTCTAGTGGCCACCCACTGTCACAAATCCCGGACCTGACAGCTAGTGGCGATTTAAAGATGCCGTCGCACACATGCACAACAAAAGAACAAAAACACCAAATTTTCTTTTATTTTAGGTGATATAAACAAAATAAAATTAATGGGAAGCTGGGGGGATTTTCAGTTCCTGTGTAGAAGGAGGGGAAAGACACGGATAAGCAAAGAAGCAGGAGTCTCGGAGCGCACAGGAGTAGAGCAACGTGCACAAGGTGGTTTAGCACTGTTTTACTCTAAAATCAAATATAACTCAGCGAAAATTAGTCTGAAACCAGAATGAGCATCTGCCAGGTGTTGGAGCTCTTTTTCCCACTGGAAGATGAACAAAATTTTGAGGAGAGAGAGAGAGAGAGAGAGAGAGAGAGAGAGAGAGAGAGAGAAAGTGTGGGGTGACAGGAGCTGAATCAGGGAGTGTGTTAGAATGTTTACACTTTTAACTCTCTTTGTATGGTTTGCTGTGTTCTATATTGGATTGGGGTCCATGTGAAGTACTCTGAGCTGCACTCTGATCCATGATATCTGCTGTATAAATAAAGTTATTATTATTACTTGTCTAAAATATGTTTTGCTAATGTGTCCACTCTGTCGGACTAAATGTTATATATGTCTGTGCCGTGGCATGAAGAGCTAACCGCTAAAGGCTAAACACATGCATGTTTATTTGTAGTGCTGAGATAAAAACATACTTTTGGGATTATTTAGCCCTTAATTTGTCTAGTTAGATCACGTTGATGTATAGAATCATATACATATCGTCAGAATCAGGCAGCTTTTAACTAAATGGCAGCTATAAAAATAATGTGACACTGGCTCCCATGAGCCCCTGCGGGCCAGCAAGAGTAGCCAGTTGGCCTGTTTACTTGTGTTTTGGGGGACGTTTGAGGGGGGTTATGTGTATTGTGTTTTATTACATGTTATATTGTGTGTGATTATGTGTTGCTTTGTGTGTCTGATCTGTTTCTCACCATTCACCATCCTCCAGAGAGTTAGCTGCCAGAGAGGGGTGAATGGCAAGTGAAAGTTGCTTTGTTGGAGTTGGGTGCAGTGCTGGGCTATGCCAATTGGGGGCACAGTACACCCTTGCAAGTGTGTATTCTGAGGTTGAGAAGCTGAGAAATCAACAAACGGCTGTTTGAAGACCAGTGTATCTTCATTTTCTCTCTCTCACGCTCGCCACATTGGTGTCAGAAATGGGATGGAGCAGCTGGCGAGGGAGATCGATGCGCTGAGGGAGAGAGCACAGCAAGCAGCAAACTGAGGAACTGAGCAGTCTGCCTTCCTTGGATGTCCAGATGGTGCCAGCGTTGTCCGGAGACCAGCGCACTGCCTTGAGGAGGGAAGCGGTACTTTGATGGGAAGGCGCTGTTGGACCCATACCTGCTGTAGATCGAGCTGACGGCATGGCATAACCAGTGGGACCAGAATGAGGTGGTGGTACATCTCTCCATGGCCCTGGAAGGCGAGGTGCTGCAAGTCCTGATCGAGCGACTGCTCAGTGAACGCCGAGATTTCAGGCAGCTGGGTGGCAGTGCTGTGGCAGCAATTCAGCTGGCCAGGGAGGGAAGAGACAGCAAGAGATCGGCTGGGTCAGAGATGGCGAAAGACTGGCGAGACATGGGGTGCGGCTGCAGCAGCATGTACACTTGACAGACCCCGCCTCCCTGACGGCAGCGTTGACAGAGGCGGGGGACAGCTCCACGTTGCTACGGGGGCCAGTTCATTCCAGCAGAGCAGCAGAGAGGCCAATGCTGCAGTGAACGGAACTCACCTGGCAGAAGGGCCATCCACCGAGACACAACAGACAGTCCAAGAGCTGTTGCAGAGGGGCAGCACAGGGATCACTGAGAGTCAGAGAGCCGAGGTGAAACTGCTACAGATGCAGAACATGGACCTGTTTACGGCGAAGGACGAGGAGTGCACGCGCACGGCCTTGGTTCACCACCACATCGACTAGGGGTGCTAACCCGGTCCGTTTGTGCCCACATCAGCTGTCGCTGGATAAGTGGCTAAAGTCGAGGCAGTGCAGGACTGGCCAACACCACGGAACGTGAAAGAGGTGCATAGCTTTCTGGGGTTAGCCTTGTACTACCGGCATTTCGTGAGTGACTTCGCGACCATTGCACAGCCACTGCATTGGCTGACGGAGAAGGGGGGAGCTTTCAGGTGGCCCGGGGAATGTGAAGCCGCGTTCATACAGCTGCAGGAGGCACTAGGGAAGGCTCCGGTGTTTATGAGCCTGGACCCAACAAAACCTTTTATAGTGGACACAGGTACATGGGGGCGGCTAGAACAGTCTCGCTGAGACCGAGGGGACAGTGCAGTGGGTGCCGATGCAGCCCTGTGTGATGGGGGCTCCCATGGAGCGGGTAGGCGTGGACATTTTGGGTCTGTTTCCACAGACTGAGCTGGGGAACCATTACGTGTTGGTAGCGATGGACTACTTTACGAAGTGGCCCAATACGTATGCAGTAGCTGATCAGAGCACGACCACAGTGGCAGATAAACTCGTAGAGGAGTCCTCCAGAGAGTTAGCTGCCGGAGCGGGGTGAATGGCGAGTGAGAGCAGTTGTGTTGAAGTTGGGTGCAATACTGGGCTATGCCAGTTGGGGGCACAGTACACCCTTTGCGAGTGTGTATTCTGAGGCTGTGAAGCTGAGAAATAATCAGACGGCTGCTTGAAGATCAACGTGTCTTCGTCTTCTCTCTCTCACGCTCTCCATAATATTACTGTCTATGAAAGTATTTTTGAGTAATTACATGCACAAAAAAGCTAAAAATAAGAATTGCACAAAAACGCACTCCCTAAAAGTAATATCCACACGCTGTTTATCTGAAATGTCCCGACTCTCACAAGGAACTTCACCACTCGCTCAAATCAAAAGTTCCCTTCCCATAGCAGTGCGGCGGTGAAAAAGGTCCCCCCTTAAACAGGTTCCCGCTGTGCCACTTTCCGAACGTTCCTTAGGCTATTTGAACCAGTACTGTGGTATAAGAAAAATTCATATCATTCCTATAATAAAACCCGGTTTTCGGTATAAACCGGTATACCGCCCAGCACTAGTGTGTGTGTGCATGCGTGCATGCATGCCTACGTGCGTATGTGTATGTACATGCGCATGTGTGTTTTTGAGGGGTTACTTGTGTAAACAAATCATACTATGGTCCTGATCATTTATTTGCTATAAGGCTGAAAAAGAGGCTGGAGATATTTTACTATGACCAAATTCATAGTCACAGCTGTTTGCCACAGCTTTACACACTGTAAACAGAGTGCGTTTATTTTTCCTCAAGAGTTTGGAGACCACTGAGAACCAAAATTAATACGCTAACACTTAACATGCTACATAAAACAGCTATTTTACCCATCAGCTATAAAACAGTGTGATAAAAGAAATGAAATGTAATTAATGCATAACAAATGTATCACAAAAAATGATTCTCCAATCAAGCACTGAAATTCATTAGCAGTAGGTAATGGTTGCTAAGCAACATATTGATCAGAGAACAACACAATGACTTGTAATAACCTGGGGCATTTATGCAGAATTCAGCTGATACACGCAGCCACATGTGAGTATTTTCAATGGCTTTGGACGTGGCTCAGACAGTCAGGTTTTATCACCAGAACTATCCATTATATAAACATTTTAATTTTATCAGAACTGTGTGGGTGTTAAATATTAAAGATATCATTCAGTCCAGCCCTGCATGAGGAAAGCAACACAAAACAAACACAGCTTGCTCAACTACAAAGACAATTAGCCTGTTAGTATGGCTGCCATTAAATGCTCTGACAAGGTAAATTTAATTAACAACTCAGCCCCACCTACTAAGACAAATTCATATGCATGAATATACCATTTTGGACAAATAAAACGATGCATTTGATCCAGAAATTTACGCGGCATGATATGTCATGTACTTTGACCAGAAATCCATTTTCACCGAGCCTCCACTCAGTAATGAAAAGCACAGATAAATCTTTACTCTTTTTTGTCACTTATATAAATCACTTTTTCTGCTTCCTACTGGCTAACAGAACAGACATAGCAATACTTTTGAAAAATATCCTGCATGCCAAAAATATTTTAAAACAGCGGCAGCAGTCTTTAAAAACTATGATGACTATAATAGGTCCAATAACTATTTATTAGTGCACTAGAGAACACCTATTTGTGTCACAGAGTGCTGTATCAATATAAACCATTCAAATCAGCTCACTATTTAATAGCCAAATGATACTTCATAATAAAATTACAGTACTGGGTTTGGTTTGTGGTTTTGTTGTCTCTGGAAGAGCAGAATGTTTAGGTGACACAGGTGTTACCGTTGCATATTCCAATTCATTTTACTGCACTTAGGACCTTCTACAAATAAATGTCTCTTTTATGCTAATCTGTGTACATTTATTACATTTATTTTATGGACAGATCTGAATTCGTCTCCATTGGACATTCTAAATCGCTGAGTCATCCTGTCACATGTGGTGTCCCTCAAGG
>JBBPCX010000160.1:17509391-17540626 GCA_037974365.1 Hydrocynus forskahlii
GGGAGAACAGGAGGGAACACTAGAACTCAGGAGACAGGGACCGGGACGGACGTGACGGGAACGAGGTGACCGTCACAAGACCTAGTGTCTATTTTCAAAACATTTTCTTGAAATGAAACTTTCTTTCATTCCAAATGCTGATCTGGCTTTATAAATCACAGATATAAATGCCAAGCTTAAATGCCAAGAAAGTGTGGAGAGCAACAAAGACAAGTCATCAGAATCTCTGAGCATATAACATGGATTGTCTCGATCCAATAAACACAAGCTCAGGCACCCATGATCTACAACACACACACTCAGCACCACACAACCACATCAACCCCAGCGCACACAATCCACACATTCCATTTAGAGGCAGGCCCATGCCAGCCTGCCCCCCCGCCCTACATACACACACACACACACACACACACACCAGCATCAATTCCTACCTCAATTGGCAGCTTTCGGGAGGGGAGAGAGTGAGAGAGAGAAAGAGAAAGAGAAAGAGAGAGAGAGAAAGAGAGAGAGGGAGAGAGAAAGACTCCTCTCTGTGGTTTGCTTGTCAACACATTAGTTTTACATCGAGCACCCAGAGAATAGCTCATACACACACACCCACATGCACACACACACACAGACATTTATCAAATGTTCCTGCTGACAGAGAATAAGGAAAATGGCGAAAAGGAGAACATGAGAAATAAACAACAGAAAAAACTCAAACCCTCTTCTCTGCGGTTTACTTGTCAACACATTAGTTTTACAAAGAGAACACACATACAGTAGCTTCACTGCTAAAGCTTGTACTAAGTCTGGATTGCAGACTGAAGTAGGTCAATTGTTCTGGGAAATGAACATCTATCTGAACAATGTCACTTGGATACGCACACTGAACCGCAGAGCCTCACACACGACTGTTTTGCATGTTTAAGCAATGTTGGAAACTGACCCACTTCATATAAAATATGCATGGAAATAACTATCTGCAATCAGAGGTGCCTAGGGAAAGCCTGATGAGAGTTTAGGGTGACCATCAGAATTAGGGCTTCAACTCACATCTGTGACCTCTGACCCCGTTCCTTCCAAAGGTCTGGGTGAAGGATAACGGTTGTGAAGGTGTATCAACAGTCTATTCATTGACACACACTTGGACAAAATGAGGTGCATGAAATGAGAACATATAATCCTAACAAGAGGGAGCGGGAAAGAGAGAGAGAGAGAGAGACAGAGAGAGTGAGAGAGAGAGAGAGAGAGAGAGAGAGCGAGAGAGAGATGGTAACGGAAACGGTGAGGGAGAGATAGAGAAAAAGGGTTTGCTTCACAGCAACAGAAAGCCTCTGAAGAGAAAAGGAGAGGTGACTGTCAGTTGTTGGCCTCCGTTAGAGGAAGGTCACCTATTGGTAGAACACTGAGGATAGCGCATCCAGCAGGGAGGTTCATGGAAGATGAGAGACTGATAATGAGAAATCACAATCTGACCGACACGGCAAGAGAAAAACAAGATCTTCAGAGCCATGACATTATGCTACTGCTAATACTACACCTCTCATACCTCACACACATACACACACACAGAAGTACACACACACACACACACACACACACACACACTTTTTCTTCATTTTAAAAGAAAAAACACTTTTTCTTCATTTTACCAGGCATATACACGAAGCACCCACCAGCAGGACTGCCTTCGACTATGTAACAAAACACATCCATAAAGATGTGACAACCAGCCTGCAGTCAGAGAGCTAAAGCAAGCCTCAAATACAATGATAGGTTTTCCATTTCTTATTTGTCTATTTCAGTTCAGGCTATTTTACAAAAAGGCACTTCAAAAATCAACTGGCAATTTGTAAAAAGTACCTCAGTTGCAGCGTTTCTTTTTAAATTTGTAAAGTTTCACTTAACCCTGTGTGAAGTCTGCCCTCATTAATTTAAATGAGTCTCATTAATTTATCAGCCATATTATTATAATAAAATCTTGAACTAAATAAGATAAAGAAGGTAACATTAACAATTTGAATTCTGAAGGTTGTTCAAATTAATTTGATGTAGAGTTTGGCATCAACCAATATTAAAACAAAATCAAGATTTTGGTGAATAATAGTACATTTATAACCACAGTCTACCCTAATAAAACAACCAAACCCACATCAGTATATTTACGGTGAAAGTTTAAGAGCAACTGAATGAATGAGTGACTGTGCGAGCTTGCGTTCATGTGTGTTTGCGAGTGTACGTGCGGGTATTCTGCAAGGGTGAAGAAAGAATGCGTGGCATGCGATCCTTTGTTCTCAAGAGACAAAGGAAAGTATGTTGTCAATTTCTCAATAAGGCCCTGCAGTGAAGTACAGTTTATGTTAATGAGATCAGCTGAGTGCGTGATCTGGTCTTTCCCAGATAAAATGCATTTAAAGTTAAAACTGCGTGGCACTGAAAATTAATTCAGTCTTATGAGAAGACTAATGGTGTTTCGCTTTAGAAATATGAAGTTTAGTCATTCTTGAGTGCTAAGATATAACTATGACATTAGTAAAAGAAATAGCATGCAAAGATGAAGATCCACCACTGCCGATGTACGTTTTTACACAGTTTATCCCTTCTAGGGATACATCTGGTCTGCCGAGATCCAGGGATTAAGTTTTCTGTAGTTTCAAATGAAGAATACGATCGCTTCACTTTCACAGAGGCTGCAGAGATGCCTGCTGCAAGCTGGACCTTGCTGATGACTTGCTGCAATGTTGATCAGGCATCAAAACTGTTACAGAAACTTGAGGCCTATAGGTCTTACTTAACTTAAGGCTCTTCTCTTTGTCCTCGTGTATTATAGATAAAAAGTGGAGTAGACTCCCACCCATCTTTATTATGCTCACACTGTGCATTTCTGGTACCATTGCCAACTATGGAATGGGGTCTATCCCTACACCTGGTTGGCTCAACATGGACCTTTTATGGCATCATAAAAAAGGTTGTCTAGTCATCAGCAGACATGGTTCCAAATTGGTCCTGGTCATTCAAAGAAGAATGAGCTTGGGATTTTGTGACCCCTAAGTATTGTATGGTATTGTCACTAGGCATGGTGCTCCACAAGCTCAGATATGAATGGAATGAGGGAGAGGCAGAGGAAGTTGTCATTAACAGCTCCTCTGTGCTGTATAAACCAAAACTATTCATGTGACTGTTGCTGAAGAAACACAGAGACTCATTTTTCTGATAAGAGAAGGTCAAGCAGAAAGAAAGGGAACCAGAATGAATGTATTGTAGAGGCATTCCTCCTCTGCCTATGTAGCGGGTATGAGGAGGTGATTTATAGAGTGTGGTTTGTCTTCTTGTTCTGCAGAGGGTGCAGTCATTTAAATGTGGGTGTGAAACTGTTGTATTCTGAAACATGATGAAGCTGAGGTCTCATGTCACATTAAGACATCAGGGCAGAGTCTGCTAAACTTCTACCTGACAATGACTAGCTACTTGCCTTCACTGCACCTGGAAATGTCTGTAGACCAGGTGTGAGTGTGAGTGTGTGTGTGTGTGTGTGTGTGTGTGTGTGTGTGTGTGTGCATATGGAAAGTTCCAGTTTCCTTCAAGACCCTCCACTGAAAAAAAGGAATCCACAAGCTGTATGAACAGCAACGAGAGGCTATTAACACTATGCATTACATGACATATCCAGCTGAGTTTTCTGTGTATTTCAAGACGATGGATGAAATATCAAGTTAGAAAAGGACATACATTTTGTTACTGTTTCAAACAAGATCAGAAAAATTGTGCTTAGTTTTTCATGTCTCATTAAATGTGTCTGGGGCCACAAGCAGTTTGCATGCTCACAATAGCCAACTGAAACTGCAGTATGGCAAAAACAGGACTGTTACAAATACAGATGTCTGAAAAGAGTAACACCATGTTAACCTGACAGAAATTTGCACTATTATATTGGTAATAGTAATATATAATTACATTATAAAAAACAGCAAAATGAATTAAATTTAATTAATATACTCCACTATATGTCAATTTCACTCTCGCAAGTTTTTGTTGACAAAACGATCTCAAACATAATGGCAAAAAAAAAACAAGAAAACACCTTGTGGATCATTACTAAACAAGACAGAAAGGTTATTGAAGCTCTTTGCAAATGCATAGCAGGGTAAGTTATTTATGTTTGTCTGTCTTTTGTCCACCTGTAAACCCCAAAGTAAGAGTTAGTGGAGCTGCTCGTAGCTATTTCATTGAATTTCATTAAATCTATTAGCTTGTCATTGCTAGGTATTGTGATTCAATTACAAACTTCAACAAAATCAATCAAGAACAAATTCCAACAAAGCAAAGAACAAATCAACAAGTTTAATGTTTCAGAGTAAAGACACAGTATGTTACATACACACAGCCACGTAAGTTATGTTACCTTTGAGCAGTCTCACTATTATTTAACTGTGCTTGTATTTTCTTCCCTTATGAACTGAACAACTACTTTTGGTAAACGATAAAAGCTGCTTGGGCTTCCTTGATTTAATATATTTAAGCAACCATAAATGACACAAACCACAGGCATTTTAGAACTTGTAATAGTGATTTATATTTAGGAAATCACTTTCTGACCTCCATCTGAAGTTCGTGGTACAGCAACGTAGTGATGTGATACCATATGCAAAGAACCTATTGGTCTCCTCATTTCCGAAACATTTACTGTGTTGTTAAAAGAAGAGGTGATGCAACACTGTGATCAACATGTCTCTGTCCCAACTTTTGTGAAGCATGTTGCTGGCTTCAGATTAAAAATGAGCATAAACTTTCCAAAATTTTGAGTCAGCCCTGTTGCTCTTTGCTTACACGTAGTATAGAGAAGGTATGATTTAAGAGATTAATGGCAGTTAAGTGCTCCACAGTGCACAATTCAAACATACACACAAACACACACACACACACACACACACACAGTTATAACACACACATGTCCTGCTAAACACTAAACCTGACCCCACAACTAGGAATTTCTAAGCTCACAGACTCAGGCTTTCAGTCACCACCAATAGCCTGAGCAAGTTCACATCAGTTATACATATTAAGCATGCCGTGACTGCATCTCGGTTAACAAAATAGCTGAAAAGTGCATCATATGCTCAGTGAGGTGGCTAGCTGAGGATGAAACTACATGCTGGGAAAAAAAGGAAGTGATGAGTCATCTTCAGTCCTTCTGTTAGTAGATTGCTGCGACTCAGCCTGGCTCTCTAAGCAACGTCCACACAAAGGACAACCTAGCCTCAATGAGTAGCACAGTTCAGTGTTTCTAGAGGGGGATTTTGTGTTTGTCCATATTGTTTGAGGTAAACAGAAGACATTAAGTAAGAAACAAGCTGCATTTTTTTTCCTGAATTAGGCGATTAATCTTAAACAATGCAACGCTGCTTAAATCTCCAAGACCTCAGCAAGCCCAGATTATCCAGGGCAAAAACACAGTATAATCTTTAAATACCAATAAGTTGTCCCCATGGCAACTTGACTGAAAGCCCCAAACAGCTTTATATCGGATGGTTTGGTAACCATAATCAGGCACTGGGACAATATTTCTCATCATGTAATGAGAACAAGGATGGAGAATATGCATGGCGCAGTTTATTTCCAGGCATGCAGGTAATATATTTAAGACTGCAATCAAACTACAGGACTATTCAGACTAGTTTTACAAAGTGATTACAAAGCCAAGAGCATAAAATGTAACTTTTTTAAAAATCAACCAATCAATTTTGAATCAGATAATTAGTACAAGTGCATTTATATTTAAATGTAAATAAATTACAAGCAAAAGTAGATTTTATAATAATCTACCTACAACTAAAAAGTTTTCACTTGCTAAGATATTCATTTAGGGGGGACAATTTACACAGAATTGGAACAACATATCTAAATCCAGTGGTTCACAGCTCTCTTTGTTAACACAGAATGAACAATTACAGCATTTTCAGCACTGTGGTGTTTGGTCAGTAAGCTGTGCATGCTGGCAGCAAGATCTAAATTCCACCTGAGAGAATAGGATTGGGCAGGACACTATGTTTGACTTCCTGTGTCCAATAGGCAGCACACAAAAGGAGGCTTTGAGAGGAGTTGTTGAAAAAAGCCCAGGAGCATGCTGCTGACTAAGACTGGATCAGCTACACACATCCACATCCACACACATGCAGGCTGCTCAGACACAACAGTATAGTCAGACAGAAGAAAATAAAATACACACACACACACACAAAAACCAAACACACACACCCACCTACACACACACACACACACACACACACATTCACACTTGGACATAAAGCAAACTGTATAGATACACTGTATGGATTGTGTACAAATACTCAAGGACAAACATGCACACAAACACATGCAGGATTGAGATGCTGCTAACATCAGCGACATACCTAACCAGGCTTCCTGCTGAGATAAGCTCTTCACTAACAATGAGATCCTGAATACAGTCATTTATACAAACCCACAAAGCAATGCCTTGTGGGTGTGCAGGATACGCTGTGGATAATAAACAGAAAAAATGTGAAAAAAAACACATATGTCTGAAGCTTGTCAGAATAAGTTGGTGTATATGGGATTTTCAAAAGGCCATATCTCAGCTATATGGGATTTCTCAGCTACATCGGCATCATCTGCAGATTCTCCTGTTAATTTTCAACATGGATATGGCAGAAATGCAAACTTTCAACCACCTCTAATGCAGTAATATTCCCTAATATTTATGATTTATGGTTTTAGTCTTAGTAGAAATTACTACAGTCCTCAAGTTAAACATTTCCCAAGTACAAGGTAAACATCCTCACCTGAGATTTTTCAATGGGTTTGACCACTACAGCACACTCTACATTAGGACATCGTCACCTGCCTCACTTTGCAAACCAGCTAACTTCCCAGAACACCAGTGGCACTCACATGCCAGCTAAAGCGGAAGAATTACTTAAGGGATTTCTTCAGTTATAAAATCTCTGTTCAAAAGGTCATGTTGGTGTGACATTAGTATGCCACAGGGGTCAAATTAATGTTTACACAGTGATAGTCACCACCACATCTCATCAACCTAATCCAATGTGACGCTAAGTGTGTGTGTGTGTGTGTGCACACTGAAAGCCAGGTGTAAGTGCATCCGCCTCTCCAAGAACCAAAACCCTCACAATAGTGTGGCAGTGCATGTTTCTGTTGTGTGGCATATGAGGAAGACTGTCACCCCTCAAGAGAGACACTGCTGCTTCTTCAGTTCAGCTGTTGACATAAGTTTAATTCATTAGCCCACTATTCCAAACTGCATGGCAAGCTCATTGTGTTTTGTTTCCACAAATGATACTTATTTAATTAAAAAAAAGTCTGTACTAACTCCCTGGATGTTTGGGTGCTCTAAGAAGTGTCACCACAACTAACAGCAAGAAACACCTAACCCTGGGGCTAACTGTCATGAACATAAGAAGGAAAAAAAACATACTCTTACACAATACACACAGTCACACTCAGACACAAAGTGTACATCCATGTGCAAATACACCCTGAAAAACATGCATACAAACAAATGCAGGTTTGAGATGCTGCTAACATCAGCACCATACCCAACAAAGCTTCCTGCTGAGATAAGCTCTTCACTAACAATGAGACGCTCAATACAGTCATTTATACAAACCTACGAAGCAATACCTTTAGCAACACAGGATATACTGCTGATAATAAACAGAAAAAGTGCAAAACTGTCTGTCTGGAGCGCGTCCGAATACAATGGTCTTTGTGGGATTTTCAAAAGCGCAATTTTTATCAACATTATCTGTATCATCTATAGATTCTCCTGTTAATTTTTGAGCCCAGTTGTGGATGAAATGTAAAACATTAACCACCACTAATGCACTAATGTACAAGTATGAAAACCTCTCAAGACAGCAATCAAGAATACATTCCCTAACATTCAAGATTTATGGTTTTGGTCAGTTATTGGAGTCGTCAAGCTAAACCGTTTCTTGTGGTAGTACAAGAAAAAAAAAACTGAGGTTTTCCAATATCAGCTGTGAGGGTTTGGCCACTACACAACATTATACATTAAGACAAGCTGGCTTAGCAACACAGCTAACATCCCAGAACGCCAGGGACACTCACAGCTGATGTGGAAGAATCACTTAAGGGATTTCCTCAGTTATAAAATCTCTGTTCTAAAGGTCATGCTGGCATGACATTAGAATGCCACAGGGGTCAAATTAATGTTTGCACAGCAATAGCCACCACCCCATCTCATCAGTCTAATCCAACATGACACTAAGTGTGTGTACATCACTTAGCCACAACATTAAAACCAGTGATAGGTGAAGTGAATGATACTGACCAACACCTCAATGGATATTTGTGTAAATGCATCAGTCTCTCCAAGAAAATTCGATAACCAAAACCCCTGAGTTGCATCTGGTCTGCCACCACTTTAAAGAAGCATTTAAAAAGCCCATACTAGCAACAAGAGGCTTCCTTAGTGACTGGTACTCAGTGTCACAAACACCAGGTTACACTAACAGCAACTGCTAGTTTTCTTTTATTTCTTGCTTTTTATATATTGCCAGCTTTCCTGCTGTTGATTTTGAGTTTAGTTGATTACTTAGTTTAGCTTAGAACAGTTTGCATCTGATACTGCACTTTTTTGAGTACTGCTACTGCCACACTAATGATTTTGCAACACTGAAAAAAATTATATAAAACCTTATTTCAGCAAATGTAACACATATACTGATTTTGATTATGCACAGCAGATGAATATCAACCCACCTAAAATCAAACAGGAGAAAATACCGTGGGGGGGTATGCTTTAGAAGAAAGATTCTAACTGATTCTATTTCTTTTTCTTAAATTCCACTGATTGCCTCCATTCATCTTCCAAAGAAGAACTGAACAAAAACTTGTACAACACAAAGCATTTAACATGACTCTGCCTGTGCCTCAGAGCGTGTGTGCGTGTGTCTGTTTCATTCCAGAGTGGGAAGACAGCTGCCAACTGCAGTATTTATCTATGTGTCAGAATGTACAGTGAGACCACATCTGAAGGTTTTTCAACCACGGCAGAGTCAGATGCATGCAATCATCGTCTAACCATGCAAACCAGCACATTAGCATTTTTCCTGATGCACAAAATCAAGGACTTCTTTCCATGCCATGCCATACATGTAATGATAGATGCAGTTAGCACCCCTGCTAACTGCTTCCTCCATCAAAAACACAATTGCTGTGGGCATAAGCAGATGGTTTGCAGGCTGCAGAGTGCTCGTTTTCAAAATATAGGCCTTGACAATGTTTAAAAATGCTTGAGATTGTGAGCACATAGAATTGGGTGGCTATTGTGTGCACAAATTACAGCAACAGAGGGTCAAGAAAGGACTGTCAATATGATATATTAGAATGTTCTATATTAGAACACTGAGCATGAATCCAACAGAACATTTCTACCAACATGTCTTGTTTCACCCAATAAACATTAACAACACTTTGAAATTCAGATGGTCCGGTAAAAGGTGCAATCTTAACCTCTCTTTTGAGATGCAGCATACTGCAACAAAGGCTAAATTGTGATAGCTTGATGATGTCAACCAGATAGCTAGATTACATCAAGTTAGCAATATACATTGGCTAAAACTCAATGATGCGCTTGGGAAGTGAAGGCGAGCCTATCTTCCCCATAAAAGAGCTACTACAGCACAAATTGCTGAAAAAACGAATGTTGTCTATGATAGAAAGGTGTCACAACACAGTGCATCACAGCTCACTACGTATGGAGCTCCATAGCCATAGACCAGTCAGAGTGCCTATGCCAACCCCATCCACCTCCAAAAGCACCTATCACAGTCACATAAGCATCAGAACTGAAGCAAGGAGCAATGGAAGAAGGTGACCTGGTCTGATTAATCATGTTTTATTTTACATCAGGTGAACAGGCTTATCTAAGAAAGAGATGTCACCAGCAGACAGGCCAGCAATCTTTTGTCAGGAAACCTTGGGTCCAGGCATTTATGTGGATGCTACTTTGACATGTAACATTTACCTAAATACTGTTACAGGCCAAGTACATCTCTTCATGGTAACAGTATTCCCTAATGACAGTTGCTTGAATGGTTTGAAGAACAAAGACAAAAAGTCCACGGTGTTCACTTAATTTCCCAGATCTCAATCAGAACGAGCATCTGGGGAACGTGCTAGATAAACTGACAGGACTTAAAAGGTTTTGGCATGAGGGGGAAATACACAACATAAAGCACAAGGTTTTAATGCTATGACCGATTGCTGTATGTAGGCTGTTAAATGGTTGGAGGAGGGAGGAACACACAGGAAGGCAGAATATGCATTTAAAACCACGCTTCATGTTTAGACCTGAAATTATAGATAATCTTTTAGTAAAGTCTAATCTCTACCTCCAGTCTCTAACTATCCACCTTCTAAGCGTGACTAGCAATAACCTATTTTTCTATTATAAATGAACTGTAAAACAGAGAGACATAAAGGTCATACAGGACGGTTGAATGACTCATTGGGTGCAGACGAAATAGACGAAAATACAGCCTTTATTTACTGTTCCACATGAAGTCATGACTGATTGATTAATTGAGTTTTGCTAATGCTTTTTGGACTGGATGAGTGTGAGCATGCATGCATGTGTGTTTGTGGAGGGGAAGGACATCCCAACCCCAAAATAGTGCTGATAATATGAGCTGTGCTATTCTAACCTATCACTGCAGTAAAGGCTATTTGAGCTAGTACAAACTCCTTATAGATTAATGGTTAAAGTGAAGTGACTTTAACCATTTTTGCAGATATGTTACACCTAAATTAGATATAACATCCTCGAAGTTATGTAAAATTGAGCAATGATTCATATGGAGATTGTTCCATTGTTTTAAAGCTACATTAATACTATGGCTGCACATAGTCCCCCCAGTTGGTCAGATTTCACACTCATATCACAGGGTTCATGTACAAGTCCGATGCTACGTGAAAGTCATTCACTTTGGAACGCCAGCAAACATAAAACCAAATGCATTTATGCGTTTAATACAGGACACTAGCCGACCTTATGCATAGCAGCATAAAACATTCCATCTGGAGGAATACTCTAAATTAAATTCTACAATTTACATCTGGAATATAATTGATTAATAATCATAATTAATAATACTTTCATATAATAAACAGGGTTTTTAATCATGCTCTTGTTCACTTGTGTCTTCTCTCTTCCTCTTGTTCATTCTCTTTCTCTTTGCTCCACGCTAGCAGACAGCCAGAAAGACTGAATATTTCACAAGACATCATGATGATGGGAAAATAAACCAAAAGGAAGATAATTCAGAAGCTTTTATCCTATAAGTGTGGTGTTGCTTTAATAACAAAAAGTCTTTATGTAAAGTTTCATAAATGGCACTTATGATTAAACAAATGTAACACCTGCACACAAACCTGCATGTGGGAGCACGCACACGGTTGCATACAACCATACATACACATAAGTGCCTGCGAGCACGCGAACACACACAGACACACAGTCTTAAATATTTGCCGCTTTGAAACTGAGAATGTGAAAGAGCATGGTTACATAATCATGACAACAAACAGAGTGGTCTCACATACATACACACACACACACACACACACACACACACAAACACAAGCATTGTGTAGCACTTGTTTAGAGAAGAGGATTCAGTTACTGATGGCCCATTAATGTAAGCTCTACTGAGACAAACATAGTGCCAACTAGTGAACTGTTTATTAGAGTCAGATTTAATTCAGTCAACACTAAATACTAGCTCTGAGGAGGAGGAACTGTGCTATAAGCAATATAGCACAAATAAATCTACATAAATCTGTATAAATAAATCAGCATACAAATCCATCATAGTTGTGTCATCAGAAAAGATGCTGTTTGTCTTTGGACACGTGGGTTATGGAATTTGGATCCACCTCAGACTCTTTGTGATGTTCCTACAACTGTTCTTGAACAATTTTTGCAGTGTGACAGTGTGCACTGTCTTGCTGAAAAAGCAAGCTGTGATGCACTGTGTATTCAGATACCTTTCTATAAAAGCCAGTATTCTAGTCATTTGTGAAACAGTACATCTTCTATTGGATTTTTCCAGCTTCTAGCACATTAACTGCATTAACTGACTTTTCACTTGCTGGCTAATATATACCACATATTAACAGATGGTATTATAACTGTATAGTCAATGTTAGACAGGCATGCATTATTTTGAACAAAATTAAACTGTTCATTAATAATGTGAAAATAGGTTTGTTCTGAAACCAAAGAAAACATTTAGGTGTTTTACCATAAACCCTACCATAAAACATGGCTATTTTTGCTGTTTAATCTGCTAATAACTTGATTTCCTTAACACTGTTTTTACACGGAGTTCAGGTCTGAAAGAATGATGCTCATAAATTTTGTCAGTGCACTCAACAATAAAGGTGATAGGAAATAGAGTAGAAAACATTAAGTCGATTCTACATGCAGATGCATTTTACTAAGCTGTAACTCCTCTCGTGGCAGATTAAAATAAGTAGAAGAGGCCAATGGCAAAGTCTCTGAATGGACTGCCAGTGAGATGTTCAGTTTAATAGGTTTAAAAATTCATTTAATCTAGGCATTCATTTCTTCTGGGTCTAGAATCCATTTTGAGTTATTTGAGAACTTATTTGCAAACTAAAAGCTTAATAAAAAGTGATATCACTTTAGCACAGGTCAATATTGCAATCAGAATTTTAGTAAAAAATATATATTGTGTAGCTGTAATGTGGTGTGGGTGTGTGTGTGTGTGCGAGTGTGTATGTGCATACAAGAGAGGATGCAAAACATGGACAGCTGTGTGGCAGCTCTTTCCTGTCAGTTGTGATTAGCTAATAAATAACAGGAGATGTTAGTTATGCAGGGTATGTGTGTGTTTGAGTACTCTCTCAGCACTAATTGACCTCCATCATTTCTGATGGGTTAACTACGTTAATCCATTTACTCACCAACCACATCCCAAAGTGTCTGCCTTTTCTCTGCATGCAACTCAATTAGACATAATGGCAGAAATGCGGTAAAGAGGAACCACAGCTGCAGGTACTCTAATAAGACAGCCTAATAGCCTTTATTAGGCTGTCGGTCTTACCTTGTTAGTGTTAGGCTAAAGACAGCTTTAGGTTTGAATACAACACAGAATTTCGCCCAATTTTTAGCACACATTTATATTAGTTCAGGTACCTCGAAGAGATTTTACTACTCCTCACATTCTTGTGCAACAAGAAGACATGTTGTCTCTTGTAGTGAAGAACACATTTCCTTGTAACTGTTTTGACCTTACCCCACTGAGAGGTTTCAGTCTGGCCCCTGGGCAAGACGGTTTCATGTCTCTTATTAGTGAAATTGATTGCTTGTCATATCACATTTATTATAAAAGGCACACAATGGTATGCTGCTTGGAAGCCAGGTGTTTGATCTCCTGGCCAAAAGACCTGCACTTCATTTTTAATGATGGCCCTAGTGCTCAGAAACCACCAGCATTCAAAAGGTCACAAGAGACCAGTATAACACAAAACTGCCAAATATCAAAAGGTAATACAGCTTGGATCGTTTTCCTTCATTACTGAACTCATTAAAGTCCAACTAAAGCTTTGTTAAATCTTCCCCCTCCACTGCTCACAGATTCTCAAGCCTACACATTTCATGAAAGCTATTAACGGCCACTTAATCAAAGACAAATTGTACTGGGCTGAAAGAAGGCCTGTTGGATTCCTCCTTCAGTTCAGCTAACCAACTCAACAAAAAATGCTGATACTTATTAACATAATATATGTTATATTTTCATAAAAGACTGATAATATTAAGGTGAAAATATTTCAGATTTGAAATACGCCATGGCACAATTTGCCATGAATATCTATCACTGAAGGCCTCTCAGTATGCTAGAACAAAGAAAATCTCCTTTGCTCTAAAATATCTCAAAAATATCTCTAAAATAACATGGTAGCAATTTAATCTTGTCCAGTACATCACACTTATTAGCCATCACACTTCTGTGCTACCTGAAGTGAACCAGAGAACAGATTGTCATATCAAAACATATAACACAAGTCAACAGCAGAAAAACTGTATCATCATGTGAGATAAATGCTGCCCTTTTCATTCAATTCTTCATTATATTCATTGTTTTTCTCTCTCATTTATCAAGCTGCAGTTTAGTGCAGCTGACATAAAGAGGAATTATCTCTTACTCTTACTGTCTCTTACTGTTCATCAACAGAAGGTCTGGTGCATTGCTTCCTTAACATGTGCAAACCCTGCCTATTAGATTAGTGGGACATGCTTTTAAAAATGTGATGCCATGAACATCACACATCAGTAACTATATTGTTCCAGTAAGTTCACACAGGTGCGTAATACTGTAGTTTAGATAATTAGTCAGAAAGGAACTGGCAAGGTACAGATAACTGTGGCCAGCTAAGTACGCATAGACAATCTGTAGCTCTGCGGACAGAGTGTCTGAAGCTAACAAGCTTTTGACCCCATTACTAGAGGGGCAAGGTTATACTAAGGTTCCCATATATTACTTAAAATAGTTAATAACTAATAACTAGCAGTAGTTGGATATTCATAATAATCTCCAAATAATACAGCGATTAATAGTTTAAAATTGTTTATTGACAATATAAAACAGCAAATAAGAGCAAAGGATCCACCTAGTTTCCTTTATTTGAATTCATAATATCCTTTACATTCCCATGACTGATGTCACCACAACAGAAGGGAGTTTGAACAGTTACACATATCTGAATATGTAAATGACCCTCATGCTGTTTTATTACTGCATTTCTCCAATATAACACCATGAAAAGCTCTCCAGCCTATTTCAAACCAACCTCTAACACTCTCTTTCATCCTACACCCTCTCATTACCATCATCTAATTATAATTACAGATTTTGTTTAGCTACTTCATGCATATTGAAATGTGATTTTCCTCTGCGATGTAGAACAAGGTCATGACTGATGGCCCCGGTACTGACGGCCAGGGCAGCGAGAGGACAGTCATTATCGCAGCTCCATGTTACACATACTCAGATATCAATTAACTCAATTAATATTCAGCACTGCTTTTTTTATTTAATTATTTTCCAGCCATCATGGACCAGTTCCCTGCAGTTGCATCTGCTACTTTTGATATATCGACTATGAAGCTCCCGGCCACTCCACAACACTTCAGAAATGTTGGACAAGGCTTGACAGAAAAGGTTAGGAGACACAATCTGTGAATGTCCTGGGTGTTTGTGTGTGTGTGTGCTCTTTGCCCTCATATGCGGTGGCTGTGATAAATGAGATGTAAATGAAAAGCCGTCTTTGCTGGGATGAGTCCAGCTTTTAACAAAGGTTATGAGGGTCATCAGGTTGAATAAGCACTGAATATCTACTGAATATCTACTAACAGACACATTAGTAAGACAAATAAAGTAGAGTAAGATAACAGAGCCAAAAGGCACACACTGACCTAAATTCTAGCACACACACACACACACACACAAAAATAATGTGCCGATGGCTATGAATGTGTGTGGCAAGGGGGAGGGGGTGTTGTATGTGTGTTGTGTGTGTTGTGTGTGTGTGTGTGTGTGTGCGTGATTCAGTAGAGGCATGACTCAGCAGACAGCAGGCTCCCATGTCCTGCGGTACTCAGTCTAACATATTGGCTAGGCCTCCAACCTAAGACACACACACACAATGCACATACACTTACCATCTCTTGGTCAAGGTTAGAAAATTTGTATACTGACCTCCCCTTGTTTGCCATGTCACCATTCAGAACACCTGGATTTCACTTAAAGCTGAATCTACAGACTTGTACTCATCAAAGCTTCACAACCTGCATAGTTGCCATGGCAACTGCTCCCCTGAACCCCTCTCTTCCTACAGAGTAAGGGGATTAGGCTTTAACATCAGTAGCACCATCATGCCCACCCAAGATCTCAGAAGCACTAGATGGATTCTAAGTGCAATCTGAACACAAGATACACACAAAGACACACCTTTTTCCACTGAGGGCCATAATAACTATGCTGATCATTATACTGAATAAATCAACAAAAATGAAATTCATTAAGCTGGAACCCATCTGTCTCCCCTTTAAGGGAGTATTTATACAGATGTCACCATGGCAACATTTACAGAATTCTTTTGAAATTACAAGACCGGTTGGACATCCTCCCACATGTGGAGAAAAAGTATTCATAATAGCAGTAGTATCAGTTCTGGATGTAAGTAAAGTGAGAAACAGTCACTGTGCTCTTGATTCTGTAACCTTCTATCAAATCATTATATTACAAGCAAAATAACACTATTTCTCAAAGATTTAAAAAGGATGGATAAAATCTTGAGGTCGATGCTGTGATCATCTGAAAAATGACCATAAACAGATCATTAAAATATCATGTCTAACTTTTAAAAAACACTAAATAAACTATTTCAGTGAGGGTTTGTTAAAACCTATGTTGTATACGATACTTCAGTTTATATATACGAATGAAATGAAAGGTACGTTTCCCTCTTTGTCACTCTTAGTTATTCAGTCCCAGTCACTTTCCTCTTTATCTCTGTTTGTCTCACGCTCATCTTTTTCTTTCTTAAATAACTGACCTTATAAACTATCTTCGCCCGAAAAATAAATTCTCTCTCTCTCTCTCTCTCTCTCTCTCTCTCTCTCTCTCCCTCTCTCTCTCTTTCTCTCTCATATCCACAAGCATATTATCTTTCGCATAAAAGATGTGATTATCACACATTCTACCAACCTACCCTCATGCCACAATGTGGACTCTGCTACACAACACATATGGTTTGTCAGTAACACATGTGGATCAAATACCATTTGACACAGACAGACAGTTCACAGCTGTTATGAGCTCTATATGTAGCTTTGCATTCTGTAACATGACCCAACATACTACTATCCATTTTAAAACTACACTCGCACACACTTGCATTAGGGCCTTAATGGTGGGTTTTGCTTATTGACACAGATTAGAAAATTGGGATTTTTTCATATGAAAACTCATAGTTCTTCTTTACCTAGTAACAAAAAGTTTTATCAAATGAATTAATAAACAACAGAGACCATACATCACTGAAAGACTTAACAAGAGCTTCACAATCCTGTTTACACACACACAAACTGTGCCTTAGAGATCCATAATCTCTCATACACTGACCATATGCCAGTCATTCCAAATCTAATCTACAGCCTCTCAGGTCCAGAGGAGAAAACAGTGCAGGAATGAAGCACACATTGTGAAAATTAAACCTTGGAATTCAGTCAGCCCAGGGCTAGCTTAACGGCCACATAGTGGATGAGAAATGACAGATCCACAGTGGTTGGTGTGATGGGAAGGTGCTGTGATAGAGCGGAGGCTAAACAGAAATGGATGGGGAGGGGTCTATGGTGACTAACAGCTCAGGGATGTCTTGGGGGGAAAAAAGTAAAAATGACATAATGAAAAGGTTGCAAAAATGTAATGAAACTGGGAATTGAATTTAAACTCCCACATGTTTTCTCACCACCTCTCTCTTGCTCTCTCTCTCTCTCTCTCTGCTACTTCCCTTCTTTGCCGCTATTGTGGTGTTTGGATTATGTCCTGCCCACCAGTGTGCAGTGTAGACCTCTTGTCATACAGTAGTTCTTTCAGAAACAGACTGTTCTTTAACTATATTCTCTTCCTGCTAGATTTTTTTTTTCATTTATAACTGTGTCATAGGTTCTATGTCCTGATTACTTTTTTCAGTCCATGAAAGGGTATTTTTAAGGACTGGAAGATCAATTTCTAACTGGACTTAGAAATAATACAGAAAATGACACAAAAGGTACGTGTACAGCACCTAGAATATTAAATAAGAGTCTGCATGCACATCTATTTGTAGGTGTGTGTGTGTGTGTGTGTGTGTGTGTGTGTGTGGTCAAAATGACAAAGGGGGATGCCACATCTGATGTGTCTTTCTTCTGCTTTACAGCATTGCTGCTATCTTGAAGCAGGGAAAAACATTATGGGTATTTATTGTTCCCTGAACAGCCCTCATGGAATCACAGACAGCATGTGAGCAGACAGGCGCGCCATGGTCCTGCAGACGAAATGTTAGTGATACTTTTTATAGGGCATTCAGAGCTCAGAAATAAACAATAAGCACAGTCCATCTCTTTTTGGATAAACATAACTTGCCATAAAAGAGAACTGGCGCACATGTTTGAAGCAAAAATACACCTTACATTTTTACAGCTGAACTAAAAGATGATAATGATCAATCAATTTCTGAACAAAATAAATTGAGTGAACATGATCTCACATTTCCAGGTGTACTCGTATGTTCATTTCCCTTAGGAAACACCAAAACTATGCAGTACTTAATACAACTTTTCCAACTACCGCCAATTTAACAACCTAACAGTCACAGTCTATATATGCCATGAGGCATTAACTTCTAATGTAACATTTACTGCAATAAAAATGAAGGCCTGTACAATAAAATTTGATGACACTTTTATCAAACACTTAAAAACCTCCACTCAGTATTCAAGTTAATCTAAGAATGATAAAAGGTGTCATTAACTCAGGCAGCCTATTACGCACAAAATATTCATGAACTGTTGCTACAGTAGGTCCTGCTAACAAGAGCCATATACTCTGGTAAAATAAAAAAAAGTATCCGGATCTCCTTAAAACACTGATTCATAAACAAAACGGCACTGTGAATTTTCAGTGTGACTTACAGGACATGTAATTAGCACATTACATATCTGGAAGTACTCTACAAAGTTTCTAAAACATAACTTCAGCTTTGAAACTTAAAGAATGTTAAAACTGCACACACTTTCTCCCTTCTTCCCATGAGAACTCTTTTACGTACGCATTTCTCATATTCAGCACAACAGTGTCACCCCATAAATAATTAAATCGTGGTAAAACAGCTTAATTCATCATGTTTTCAATTGTTTACTTGTTGTAATGTCAACTGTGTAATTCCAAGAGGTTAAGTGGTACAATTTGATACATTTATTGACGCAGATCTCTTTACAACAGAGGTAGAACCCAAGGGTTATAAAGTCCGTTACAATAGTCACTTCTATTTTCTAAAATGACCAGTGAACCTACATGTGCATCTGAGTTTTTATATGTAAAGTCATGATAAAACAGGAAAAAATAAACTTTCAATGACTTTGTTCACGGTTTAGTTATGCTAAATAAAATGGCATTCCTTTTTATATAACTGTTTTAAATCTCTGCTTAGCAATATCCAATGAGGATTCTGTTATTTCAAAAACTAGGCCACAAATGCTTGTATGCTGGTGCATTTTTAAAAGCTGCACTAGTTACCTGATAAACTTATCAATTCCTATGTACTGAAGCTGACTCACAGAGAGAGTTGTTTTAGGGTAGAGGTGTGTGTGTGTGTATATAGAAGGGTGTGGTTAGTTTAAGGCTAAATACTCTGATCACAGACCAGGCTACTCAGGCTGTTTCATCTAGATAATCCCCATGGCGCCTTCACTAGCTCTCATACCAAAACAGCCAAAAATAATTAAGAGTATATGAACTGAGAATCATCATAAGTCAATTTCCCCTCTATACCTACAAGCAAAATGAGGTCATTGTCATGACTTCAACCTCTTGATTGATCAGGTTGTCAGTGATGTAATGTCTTAGCTCAGTTTATAAAAAGAATCATACTGTATACTCATACTGTTTACCACTTTTTGTTGTTTAGTCAAAGTTGCCTCACATAACCTTCAGGATGATAAACACTGGCAATTATCTAATTATGTCTTCAGTTACAGCAGTAACTTGGTTATGACACAACTTAAAATCCTGCTGAAGTGAGTTTAGAAATAGTGAGCACACTTTAAGAAGACACTGATTTATACCTGAATTACATAAATATTTCTGCAAATCAAATCTTCCACTTAAGGGCCCTGCTGGCAGTAGCAATAAAGAGCCATGTTGAGAGAGCATCTTCACTCTCTTCATACAGCTTTTATGTAAGGCCCGATTTTCATGCACTTTACTGAAGACTTGTATTTCTGTGTCACCTTTTGTCACCTAATCAAAACTTTATAGAAAACAGAATTAGTATGGCTGTAGCAATTTACAGCTGTGCATGAATGTTTGCATACCCTTCAGAATGTTATATATCTGCATAAATATCATCTGAAACATCAGATTTTCCTAAGTCCTAAAAGTATGGGAAATGATCCAATATTACAATAGTGTCAAAAGTATGTGAACTTTTGCTTTCTGTATCTGATGTGACCCGCTTGTGCAGGAATAACTGCAACACAACATTTCTGGTAACTGCTGAACAGTCCTGTACATCAGGTTAGAGGAATATGAGCCCATTTCTCTGTACAGAACAGCTTCAACTCTGGGGGGGTGTTGGGTTTCCTCACATGAACTGCTCACTTCTGGCTCTTCCACAACATTTATATTGGCCTATGGTCAAGACTTTGACATTGCCCTTCCAAAATATTAACTTTCTTCTTCTTTAACCATTCCTTGGTATAATTGTGTTATTTTCTGTATAATTCAACGGTGCATTTCAGAATTCATTGTTCCATCAATGATAGTAAGCCGTCCTGGTTGAGGCAGCAAAACAGGCCCAAACAATGAAACTACCATCACCATGTTTCACAGATGAGATAAGGTCCTGGAAAGCAGTGTTTTCCAGCTTGTGGAACACCAACATCTATTTTTCTGAGGTTCTCAGATATGATGCCATGATACACTTCACCAAATGCATTGTTAAGATCAGCCTAGATCTTTGTTCTTTAAATAAAACTGAGGAGCTAATCACACCTGTTTGTCATCCGAAATTAGCAATGCTGTGATGTCTCACTTGCAAATGCAAAAATAAACAGATATAGAGCCAACCAGTGGAAGGACAGTTGCCCTGGGCCCTCCCCTTTGTAGAGTTGCACACATGTGACCAAAATTTTAAGATTAATCAATAAATCATGCAGTTGGTCAATGTACTTTAATTACTCTCCATTGCTGTGTACTTTCTTATCACGCAGACATTTTTTGACTAAAATGGGCAATCCTACTGCCCGCCACTGACCAAGTGACCATGAAAATAAGGAAGTAAAGAGTTCAACAGATGAGAAAATATGTATAGTAAAGAAAGGTAAGCTGGAGGATAAGGTGAGCTCTCAGGAAACAGACGCTGAAAACAAAAAGAAAACCAATAGGAGCTTTTTTCCAAACTTATGTAAGAGCATAACTCTGCTAATGTTAGCATGGCAATGTTTACATTTACAATGGAGTGTTCAACATTGTAAATGCACACATTTGAGACTTTAGAGTGGCACAGGGGAATTTTGTCTGATCCATTAAAACTGGTTTCTTAGCAGCACAGAAACACAAAAAGCTGTGCTTCATAGTGCCTTGATCTAAGATGCTAGACATGAGCTAATATGTTGGTACAGTATGGCATGAAACATATGGATACAAGCTAACATTTTTTACACTCCAATATTGCAACATTAGATTAGATATTAATTCATTAACTATTAAATTACACAACCATTTTGTGTACACTGTGTGTGTGTGTGACAAAATCTGAAAAGACCAAAATGCTAACATACTGAAACAAGGTTCAGTATATGGCAGTAAGTGAGCATATGACTCAGTATAACAGTCTCTCTCTATTGAGCAAATTAGAGCAGAAGACTGCCTGCGATATCCATCTGATCCAGGGCAGACTGTAATGTTCTGTTATAATGGCTGGGTGTGTTTAAACATGTGTGTAAATGTGTGTGTATATATATATATCAGCCAAATTGCTGGTTTACCTTCTTTAATCTTAGGTGCGGCCTAGGTTTAATTTTTTCGTATTGTCATATAGTATTCTCTTGTTCTCATAGTGCCGTTTCCCAACCGAAGGCCCACTTCCATTGTTGCACAGTTCCTGAGTCATATAGCTCATTATCAAGTCATTTTTTGAGCTAAGTCACATTCACATTTATATATATATATATATATATATATATATATTCCCAACCTTAAGTTCAACTGCAGATTTCCTAATGTGATTTAGCTCAAAAATTACTTGATAATGAACATGGGCCTTTGGTTGGGAAACTGCACTGTGAGAACAAGAGAATACTATATGACAATACGGAAAAATTAAACCTAGGCCGCTCCTAAGATTAAAGAAGGTAAACCAGCATTTTGGCTGATTACACCACTTTTACACTTTTAACATGCAGTTTTCAGCATTAATGGATCTTTATGATTCCAACCTCTCACACACTCCTGTCTTTTCCCTCTCTCTTACACCTACACACACACACACACACACACACACACATATCTGCCCCAAAGTGAGGACTTTTTCTCACAGGAAAGTAAAGCAGAGCAAACCACTGCTTCTGTAGAAGTGGTTTCAACTGTAACCTTGGAGTACCCTTGTCCAGCATGTTTTGCTTTTTCCTATTCTGACACAACTTAAATTATTCAGCTAATTAATAAGCCCTTTGTTAAGTGAGGTTCTGGTGTGTCAGAGCAGGGAAAAGTAAAACAGAGGCTTCCAAAACCACATACTACAATACCACACAAATACTATATGAATGCACTCCTTATGATGGTATACTACTTTGACATACTGTTTACTATCATATTATGTGGTTTTGGATGCATTTCTTAAGCCTGCTCTTTGGCACTCACAACCCTGCTCGGTTTCAGATATTCTCTGTGCCAATACTCCGGATCCCATTCCTGAAGGACTTAGTCAACAGTTGATGGGCTGGATCATCTTTGCTGAGGCAGGGAATACTTGAAACTCAGGCAATGCAGTGCGTTCCTAGGAACAGGATGTGGAAACACTACTAAAATGTGCAGTGCAGGTATACTCCAGGACCATGGATGGGAACCACTGTCTAATTAAACAAGCTGAAAACTCAGAGGGTACATGACTAAGTGAGAAACCCAGGGGGACGTTCTGAAATTGATTAAAAAATGTTTTTCTCTTATTGACCAGACTTGTCTTTGGGCTGAAGGTTATCAGTCTGACAGAACCCTGCTTTAGGAAATAACCTGATGATCAAAGAGTCCTTCAACAAGTGCAGATTTACAACAACCCCCCCCCCTTGCCCTCCCATGTTACCTTGTTCGAGTAGGGTGGCCTGGCGAGGTTAATCCCGTCCCTGACCAGTTTGTCCCTGATCATAATCTTCAATTTCAGTTTGGGGTAAATCACCAGCTCTTTGCGGTGGTGCCCCAGGGTCCGGTTCCTCGGCGCCCCACCGCGGGCCGCGCTGCTACTGCTCTCCTCCGTCCACGACCTGGAGCCTCGCAGTCTGGACTCCACTGCTGGAGTCGGGGGCATGGGCTCCAGAGTGAAGTAGAGTCCTGAGGCCACCTCCTTGTCCTCCTCCTTCAACCGCCTAACTGCTTCGTGGATTCTCCGCCGGTGGTGCGGTGCGAACACGCCGATAGCGTCCAGGTCCGGCTCCCCGATCTGCTTACACACCTCCAAGTCGTCGTAGCCGTTGTCCACGAACGCCTCGACATACTGACACAGTTGTAGCGTTTTCAGCCACTCGTACACGATGTTTGGCCCGTTGCTCATCATTGTGACGAGGCAGAAAGTATGATAGTCTAATCTGCGCCCTGGGACCTAAACACCTCTGCGTGCCCAGCCTGCAGCCTCCCCTTTCCTCCCTGTGCGGCCAGGCTGGTTACCGCATATGAACCTACTGGTTAAATCCTGGGTTAAGAGATGTCGAGCTCACCTTTTCACTCCTCTTCCACATTTCAGGGAGAGCGGGTACGCCACGGTACCAGCATCCAGTACTGCTAAACACAACTTCTGAGTCACTCAGTTTGTGAGGACAACTGAAAGGTAGCCAAAACCAAAAAAGAGAGAGAGGGAGCCAACACCACCGCTCCGGGCACATACCTCTCAGTGACTGACAACTCGTGTATCGCCTGAGGCGTTCAACTTCATCGAAATGCCATTTCAGGCGGCCCAGAGCTTTCTCTCTCTCTTACACACACACTCGCAGACACGCGGACTGGCTCAAACCTACACGGGAACGCCTCCTTCTTCGTCGCCGCTACATTTCTCAGTGACGAGCCGTGGACCTGCCGTGGAGGTCTGTCGAGCACGGTGAATAATGTCTGGGATGGAAAATGTCACACGCCGGTAGTGAGTGTTTACACATAGAAGACGCTCCGGTTCCTCCTCCTTCCTCTGCCGTTGCCAGGACGCGCGGTTGCCAGGTCTTGCAGAGTGTCGTGCGTGTTCTGAAGGGGAGCGCGTGCTGCCCGAGTGACCGTTTTAACCGGCCACACTGCCGCGCGTTATTTCACTCAGAGCGCGAGAACCTCACACCCTGGAGAACGTTCTTTAGAACTTTTTCACACACAGTGGATCTGAACTGAACAGAGACAGAACGCCACCGGCCGAGACTCCTTCTCAGTTTCTCTCTCGGTGTTAAACCCCTGCGCCTCTTCCACCTCTGGCTGGGGGTCTTCGCTCGTACACGTATGTGCCGCGCGTCAAACCGCGCCCCCGTGCGTTTCCAGCTAGGGGCTGGAGAAGTGTGGGGCTTTAACCACGCGCCGGTTACGCGCCATTCATTTCCTTTGATGTTCGGGGCGGCGTTTCTCTCTGCCCTTTCTCTTTAAGCCCCGAGATCTAAGCGGTTACAGTTTGCCCGAGCGAGCTGTTCCTGCCAGTGACGTCCTCGTCTCGCTTTTTAGGGTTCTGGACCTGCATTTCTGCTCTGACAGAGTCTGTCTGTCGGCTTTGTGGCCTAAAAGAGAATAACCGAGTTGATGCTTCCATTCCCTAACTACGGGGCACAGTCTCCCTAGAGCAACTTGGGGTTAAGGGTCTTACTCAAGGACCCAGTGGTGGTATGCTTAAGGTAGGATTTGAACTCATGACCGATTGGTCCAGAGGCATGTGTCCTACCCATTAGGCCACCACCACCATTTAATGGAATCCCTGTACGAAAATGACTTTGCTTGCTAAAAAATTTAATTTACTAGTTCAGTCACTATTGTTATTCTCTCAAGGTATGCCACACCGCCCACTAACATTTAACATTAACATAAATGTTTTCCTTGGACTACCTGTTTGAACTGCAATAATGATGGGCCTTTGTTATATTTAGCTTTCTGACACGCAACTGGCCAAGATAGGAACGATTCCCAAAGCCCCAAGTGGAATGATGAATAAGAGGGTGATAAATAGAGAACAGCGTGTGTCGTGGGTGTAATGCTGTCTCAGAATCTTATCTCAGAGTGCCATTGCACGCCTTACCCTCGCAGTAGTTACGCCATTGTCACACTCATGGTATGTGAAGAGGTAGTCTGAGGTCATGCTTAGTTTTAGTCCAAAGTTCTACATTACTGTATTTACTCTGGTCTCACTGGAATCTCACAAGATTTTATTTCAACAACAATGTGTGTTTTGTTCCTTGTCAAGTTGAGAACTTGAATATGTAGGGATTGGATGTCTGATCACATTCCTTTGCTTAGCGCGCCCTCTAGTGGACACTGACAGTGCTGCAAGTGTAGGCGCACAGGACTCCAGCCGATTCGAAACCCGGGTTAATTAATGTAAGCTGCACACTTTATCCGCCTCAATTCCATAGAATGCGAAGCAGGTTCCTAATCGAGAATCAGCATTAACGTCAGAATCATTATTACGCAACAGTGGCACACGTAGCTGCTGTATTACAGTAAAATACAACGTGGTGATGTAATGCAGCTGAAATCCAGGGTCAGACAGAGGGTCAGACAGAAAACAAGGCATCTCCCTAAAAGCAGTAAAACTACCTTTTATCAGACTTCATAAGAACTGGCACCTTTTTTATTGATTTTTTTCATGGATTTTTCATGTGGACAGAAAGCCAAAACATGCTTAAGTCTTATTTCTCTTCACCTGATCCTAGTTAAGTATTCTGGCTATTTAAATCTAACATCAAAATGGAAAGTGTTGTTTATTATATCCATGTTTTGTGTAAGTTTGTTTTTCTTTATATCTGTGGGTGTCTGTGCATATACATATTAAAATTATTTACACTCATTTACAAAACTTAAGTATTATACGGTTTCAGTATATGAGTATTTGAGTGTTTGAGTTTTTACTATATGAGTATTTGAGTAATGAATTGGGTAATCCTTCTGTTGAATCCGTCAGAATATGGTTTAGAATGAACCACTACAATTCATGAATGCAGGTACTCTAGTAGCTGAGATCTTGGATTCTGAATGTAGAGAAAAGCTGATATGTGAGGGGAAAAGTAAAAAAATGGGGCTTAGAACATTACCTAATTTGAATGCAAATGCGATTGTTCAATGAAAAGAAATATACACGTGGGGCTATTGTAGTTCGATTCTACAGTAAAGGAGCTTTTCAATGAAATGTGACATTGACTGGCCTGGTTAAGCCTTCATTAAAGTTACCACATTTTAGAAAATACAATTAGATAAGAGTGGCCAAAAACTGCCTAACATTCTAAAATCATCATGGCTTTTGAGTTTAGATATTTTGGTTGATATTTAAGAGAAGACATTTAGATGCAATTTATCAAAAAATTTGAAAAAAAAAATGATTAGAAGTGCAAAATTGTCACTTTGCCTGAAATTATTGTTCCATTTTATTTGCAATACAGTGCACACCAGGACAGATTTTTTTAATATCATTTTTATTTTCCATTGCACAGTAATTTCTATCTACAGAAATTCTAAATCTTTTGTGGCAGCAGATATTCATAAACATCCATGTGAAATTTGCATAAAACTGTACAAGAAAATTGGCTACAATGAGAAAAATACTGCAACCCACTGATAACCGCTATATGGAGGACAGAAGATGGAAGATGAGAGAGAGGATTTTCTTCATATCAGAAGTATACTAGTTCAAGATACAATGTTCTGAATTGGTGATCCAACTTATTGACAGTTCACTGAAAGACAAGATAAAACAGTTGAAAGAATAAAACAAACAAAAGGAAACAAAATTCAGGACAAGAGACGGGAAAAATATTGGACATCTTATTTTCCTCAAGTTTTTTTTTTCTTGGAAGATTACAACGGGCTAACAACCAACACCCACACTGACGGTGCATACTAAATTGTTATGAATCAGAAATGAAGCAAACTGGAGGTGCGACCTGAAAACTGGCTTAAGAGGATACACGGCCTGAGAGTGGCTCAAACACTGTACTTTTTATTATTGAAACACTTATTCATACACACAGATCCTATTATCGATTGACAATGATCGTGGGGATCTAGAACATCCAGGTTTTCCCATAATAACTTCCAAGTCCTTAATGAAACATTGCACAAACATTATCCATCTATCACAGTCGGCCATACCAGTCTCTCTATAAAACGCTGGATTTGGTTCATTTGTGCTAAACCCCCTGGCGCACTCTGAAGTCTTCAGCTCCAGAGTGTCTATAGATATGCACAGCATTACATGGTCAGTGCACACACTTACGCGCTATCGTTCAAGAACCATGACCATATTCATGACTGTGACAGCACAGTTCTTTATCTTAAAATACTATATGGAGACACAAATGTGCTGAATAACATGACCGACGATTCCAAGGCATAAAAATAAATAAATAAATAAATAAACCTGAATTGTACAATGATTAACCACAGAAGGGGCAAATCTGACACATTAAACACATTCTACAACCATAAATTAATCAAGGAGGAATGCCAAAGAAAGATAAACAACTTTTTTTCAATAAGACTTGGTATGGGATACTGTAACATAAAAAAATTCCCCAGTACCATTAATAGTCTGCATGAGGTTGACTTAATTCATTTGCTATCCATTCCAACCCACCCCCTTTTTTAAAAGAATTGGATAGGAACACAAAAGGCTTTGTTTTGTTCGCGCAGGGCCAACAAAACAGCAGAGACCTCAAAAGCACAATTGCTGAACTCCACAGAGGTCGGGCACAGATAGGTGTAACAGTGAACTACACAACTCAATAAAAGTAAATCTTTGGCGTCTGAAAAAGATATGGCAACTGTTTCTGCACTGATTCATCTGCTCCCGCTCTTTGTGTTGTGGTCCCAGATTGTCACACTAGTTTATTTACAGAATGGCAAAAAAAAATTGGGGCAGGGGGAGAGACAGAGAGAGAGAGTGGGAGAGAGAGAGAGAAGCATAAAACCAGAATTTGGACAGTTGAATGAGTCTTCTTATGCACAAACATATATAGCAGCATTTTCTTACACACCATAAATTAGATCAAACATATTTATATAATCACACTAAAGGTACATTTTCAAGAAAATACAGAGCAATGTATTATGAAGAGGTTGCTGTAATTTCTTACTTTTTTTCTGAATCTACTACTGCACACGCATTGGCTCAAAACAAATTTTGACAGCTGGTATGGCTTTAATAACAAGATGAAGTCTCCATCCCAAAGTGACCTTTAACTGTGGACTGTGATTCAGAGGATTCACAGAGTCCATTACCCATGTGTCACTGAAGTAAGGCCAGTTTACCTTCCTGAAGGTAAGCACAGATCTTCAAGCAAAGCCGACCAGAAGCATAAACCACATTTCATTTGTAGACAGCCACAAGAATGTGACGTCCTCCAGACGTCACCTGAGATCAGAGAACTTTTAGGCCAGACCTGATATATGAACACAAAGAATGTATAATCATTCCTGATCACTTAAACCCGCGGTACAGGTTCTTCTCCGCAACTATGTGCCTTAAGTGCTTCTTATGTCTCAAACAGAAAGTCAGCACTTCAAAGTGAGATATGCAGAGGAAAGTGCAACCTTCTGAAACTAAGAAAAATGACCCTTAAGATATAAAACATTCCTAGTATATACTGGGCACAATTGCCAAAAATGATAAAAAAACAATCCCTTCACATTTAACCATTCACTCCCAGAGCAGTGTTGTGACTGTGTTACATGAGTATTATAACTGTCATACCAAATATTACATAATTCCAGTTGATGGTGCCATAATTTCCCATATCTATAACCAAACCAGCCCTTTTCTGCAGTACAGTTCACGGAAGGTTTACAATGGAAGTCAACACTGGACGTCTGGACAGCAGATCACATGAAAATACCATCTAAAAAGCTTTTTTTCTTCTTTCAGCTAGGTTTATAAGTAGTCAATGAACAATTTATATGGATCTGCATGATTCTTCATAAGCATTTAGAGCTAGATTATCTGTCAACTAATTATAAACCCTTTGGAGATGGTACTTTAATGTAAAGTATTATTGTACTGATATTAACAATAAACAATTCCCAAATGTGAATCAAAATATCATTCAAAAAGCTTTCAAAATTCAATTGAACATTTACAATAGATATTAAACATTAAATTTTGGGTTTTGTTTCTCATTAAATAAAAAAATAAAGAGTAAATAATTAAATTAGACAAATAAACAGAGGTATGGTGCTTGTATGGAAAAAAAAACAACCTGAACCATGAGGAGTTTTGATGAAGAGGAAGGAGAGCGAAACTCGGGTTCATTGGTGTGGCCCATCTCCTCCATTACTGGTACATCACTTCCCATGAACTTATTCAAATGCACTGCCCACTTTACTCCAGACATGAGCGCTCCTCTTGATGTGCACTTGACAGTCAAGAGTTAATACAACTTTGATCAGTTTAGTAGTTTTACATCAAGATTTATACTGAAGTATGTGTGTGTTTTCTGTTTTCCCACTATAATGTTATTGTACGTTTTTACAGTGTTCCTTTTGTTTATGTTTTATTATTTAGTTTCGTTAACCTCCTTTACTGGTTTTCCTTGTGGGAAAGACGGAGGTGAACGCAGACAGCGTGAGTATGAGGTAAAGGTACTGCATGGCCCTCAGGATGATTCGGCACTGGAGGGGGGTGGTAATAATACACAAACAGATAACTAAAAACAGCAGAATGTCAAAGTGGTTGTTATCATTATCTTTTTTTGAGCTGTGGTCCTTTCACACACTCCCCCCTGCAGTTCCAACAGCAGGACTGAGGTCAACACAGTAGTCAACATTGTGCCAAGAAAGAATAAGGGATCCCACTGGTACAGCAGTAGAGATGGAGGAAGAGAAGGAGGAAGGGATGAGTGAAGGATGATGCTCTGCAGGAGTCCCCTTGGGCTCTGTGCTGGTCTCCAGATCAGAACTGATACCATTTCTTGTCCTTACACTTCAGCATCATCTACAGAACACAGACATACAGCACAATTAGTCAACTGTCAATACACGTATATCTATATTTTCATATTTTTCTTACGCAAAGCATTCATTCAGGCAGTCATTTGCATTCAATCATTTTTCTAAAATAAAAATATTACTGATACCCTATGTCAGTTCTTTCACTTAAGTACAGTATCACTATCAGCAATATAGCATACCAACACCCAAAAAAAGAACTAATGATCACAGGCTCTACTGAGTGTCACATCCTGTCCTGTGTTTTCCGATGGTCTGATCATGTTTGTCCCTTGCCATGTGTTTGCTGTTTTGATTTCTCTGCTCCACATTAGTCCTGCCCATCTGTTAGTGGTCTCACCTGTATATCCCTGTGTTTACACTGTTTCTTGGTCGGTCAACTGTAACCCCTACTGGTTTGTTTGTATCCTGGTTCTGCCCTGTATATTCATATGCCCATTTAAAAATATCTATATACAGTAATCCCCTAGTTTTACGCGGATCAGGAGTCATGGAATCTTACGCGGATGTTTTCTGAGAACCTAACTGATAATTGTACGCGGAAATCCCCACAATAACGCGGAAACTGCAAATATTCACAGGGTTTTTTTTTGCTTTTTTCGTGGCAATGTTTTTTTTTAGCATTATAGTTCTAAATTATTAAGAAAAATATAATTTACAAATTTTGTAACAAATAGTAATCCAAATATAAATTCAGCTAAATTTCCAGTTATTGGCTGCTGCCCTCCTGTTCTTGTGCTCTGGGAAGGAAAAAGTTATGCCTCTGTAGCATGCCATTATGAACAGTAAATTACTGAACTGTAAAAATTATTGGTGATTATCCATACTTTTTACTAGGGATGCACCGAAATGATTTTTTTGGACCAAAACCAAAAACCGAAAATGAGGAAACACTTGGCTGAAAACCGAAACTGAAAACCAAAATAAATTATTATTATTAAATTATTAAAAGAATAAATCTGTTACAAAACTATGAAAATATTTATTTAG
>JBBPCX010000160.1:17540726-17555554 GCA_037974365.1 Hydrocynus forskahlii
GTGTGATATTAAAAGTGTATTGAGTACTTAACGGCTGTGTGCGTCCTCCCCTTCCCTCTCCTACCCTATCCCTAACACAGTCACGTTAAAAAAACTTTCGGCCGAAAATTTCCGGTGGCCGAATATTTGGTGCATCCCGACTTTTTACATTATTTTATTACTAAAGAATTACATTAAATTATTACTGTAGTTACCTACTTATACCAAAGAAAACGGCAGCGCATCCCAAAGAAAACATGCTTGCATTAATGAATTTTGAGAGATGGCAGTTCAGTGTACACTTTCCAGTGTCTTTACATTTTCGTTAAGGGTAATGTATTAAGCTGATTTTAAAATGAAATTAATGTGTTTCTGATTCATTTTTTCTGATCCGAACTAATAACTGTTGGCGAAAACTCCAGAAAATCTGTGGAAACTGCAGATGTCCTCCACATTTTTTTTGTTGCGTTTTTCGTAGCAATGTATAATTCTTCATGCAGTTTAGTGCTAAATTATTAATAAAATATAACTTACTAATTTTGTAACATAAATATAAACATAAATTCAGCTACATTTCCATATCAAATATAACGGTATAAATGTTTTCGTACTGTCGTGAGAACTCGCGTTTTGGTATGTTAAATATGCTGTACTCAGAGCAGGGGTGGACTGGGACAAAAAACCAACCTGGACTTTCTTCACCAGCAGGTCTGTGTCTCAGGCCGAGAAAGACAGGCCAACCACCGCCGTGCACCGGACAGCCGTTCTTTTCCAGAACGCAGATTGCCAGTCTGCCCCTGACTCATCTTGAGTGTTTCTCTTGTTTTTCATTTTTTTCTTCTTAAACCCCAGTATTTTTATTACTGTAAATTAAATTAAAAGAGGCTGTTGAGCTCAATCTCCATCCAGTGTCTGCTTTAACCGGTGGGTCACTACATTACAACTCCTCTTTAAGCGCTTAGATAAGACGCGCTATATGAACAGTAGATTACTGAACTGTAAAAAATATTACTAAAAAATTACATTAAATTATTACTGTATTTACCCTGCTTATACCAAAGAAAAGGACAGCGCATACCAAAGAAAATGCCCGTGCATGAATTACAGTACAGTCTATACAGGGGTAATATCGATCTTTACATTCTACCACTGCAGGAGTTCAGTGTAAACTGTACAGTACAAATATGGGTTTACGTTTACATTTTCATTAAGGGTAACGTATTAACCTGAGTTTAAAATGAAATTAAAGTGTTTTGGGAGCGTTTTTGATGGCATATTTAGGGCTTACACTATAAAAATAGGCATTTTTTTTTACCACAACACAGCAGCGCGGTTTTTCACTATACACGGGTGCTCTTGGAACGTAACCCCCACGAGAAGCAGGGAATTACTGTATATGTTTACACTTACATTTTTATGTGGCTTGGCTTCTTATATTCAAGATGCATGAAGTATCAGATGTAAACAGGGAAAGATAGTTTTGTGATCCTCTACCACATTATAGCCTTGTTTGATATCTTCCAGCAGTGCATTGGGAGTTGAGTCAAGTTTCTGAAGAAGTTATTCTGGCTCAGATTGAGTATGTCTGCACTCATCACCGATGGTGATCAGGAAGGCTGAGTCACTATAGTATAACATGGTTACTGCTATGGTGCAGGTACAAGTTAATTTAAGTTTGTTGGTAAAATTAAGCCTTATTGTCTGTGTATATGTCTGCATTACAGAGCAAGCTGTACCAGCTGCAACATTAGACAGTTTTTTTCTTCTGCTTATGCTTCTGTTGTTTTATGGTGTAAAAAGGCATAATGCCTTCATAATAATAGCCTGAGAGCCCAATTCCTTTTTTTAATGGTGTACAGTTGTATTTTGTAATGGTAATGTTCTTTTAACTACAAGTAGTTGCTTTTGAAATGAGCTGAGAAGTTGCCCATTCTCAGGCTAGGCTCCAAGTAGGCCTCCTCCACTGTACATTAATTGGTGGAAATATTGTGCTTAGTTATGGGTTTTGGATGGTTCGTTTTTCTTTATTGTGTTTGTTGCATTGGAATAAGTATGTATATACTTTGACTGCAGGGTGAAATGATTTCTAATGTCCTAATTTGAGCCCGGCTATGCTAGCTTAAGCTGGGTTGTGCATGCCAGCGTAAGAAGTGACTTAAATAAGGTTTTATGCTGAGTAAAATCTTACAGTAACCATAGTGGTAGGCTATTTAACTGACTATATCTATATGATTAAGTTTCCAACTTCCTACTAATAACTATTTTAAATAGTGTTTGTAAACTGAGCTTCAAAGAAAACATATATTGATAAATCATTGTGTTTTTGTTATTAAGAGACAGTTACAGTGGCCAACCACCCTGATTTGTAAGCTGCTATAATAAACTAAATTACTTCTGTACATCTCATTGGGAAATTGATCATTCCAACTATATCAAGGCTGCTGGCTTGAATAGGGGCCTAATAACTGACATGGTAGTTTTTGCATGGTAGTTTAGTTACACTACTCTCATGACTCCTGTCGAAAACGAACAAAACAAAATTCGGGCACCAAACGTGTCTTGGCAGATCTACACTATACTTAAGGATTTTGATTATACTTTCATAAAGCTCTTCAGCAAAATACAAGACCTTTGTTAATCCATCTGGTTGCTGTTAAAATGGATGTAGGTGAGGTAGGTTTAAGATCAGTTTCGTACCTCATGGGCGTGTTTGGAGAATGAGTCGGCACTAGCCATCATAGCTGCTGTCTTCTCCTCCACCTCACTCAGTTTCTGCCCCCTTTCATCCAATGCTATCCGTGCTCGAGCCAGGTCACCCACGATGCCAGATGCTGCCCCCTTCATGCCCTCTATGCCCCCTGGGCCAGGAATGTGCTGGGCGAGGCTCCGGGATGCCTTCCCTGCGCCTGACTCCCCGACTGAGGAGAGCAAGAGAAAAGACGGGGCTGGAAAGTTTTCAGAATAGGCTGATACAGTACTGGTCCTACAGTTTAGGCACAAAAGTCACAAAAGCTGGAGTCCAGCACAGCTCAGTAATGTCCTCAAAAATGTGCAATGGCATGGTTACTTAAGTCAGAGTTTCAAGAAAACTGGGCAAGATCCGCCTTGCCCAAGGTGTCTGACAGAAACAAACCTGACATCATAGTCTAAATGGTGGCATGCCCAGTAAACAGTAAGCATAGATTTGTTGCTGTAGTACAGTATGCTGAAGCATTCTGTGGTAGTTGCAGGTCCACTACATTAGCATTTTATTGCCTGTATTGTAGTTATTGAATTTTGTACAGTTGTCACCTTATTCTCTGTTAAATGAGGTACTATGCCTCCTGAGGATTATTTCACTCTTTACCCATCACCTGGCTGTGATGACATGCTTTGTTTATTTTGTAGCATGCTTAATTAAACCAATTAAAGTCTAATAATTTAATTAAAGATTAAGTTATTGGTTCATTGTGACAGCCATGTCGCTGTTTGGTATGATAAATATCTTGGTGTAGTTTTCTGGATGTTATTAAGTCAGACTGCCATAGTATGGAATAAAAAGGCCATTGTTTAGAGAGTAGACCACACACAGTTAAGATGCCCATGCGGGCACAGCTGAAGAACAGAGGCACAAGGAAACCAGACCAGGATAATTATTCCTCATAGGGGGAGATGATAACCTCAGCCAAGATGCCAATGTGGTCTTGTTCTTTTTATTGACACACACACACACACACACACACACACACACACACACACATATATATACCCCCATACACACACAATTTAAAGTCAATCTGTGTCTTGAGACTCCTTTTTAAAAGCACAGCATACATTAAATGAGTAACAAATTTCATTCTCACAGAGTTCTTCTCTATCCAGTGACTGAGCCCCTCCCCCAAACAGGCCCTTGAAGAATCCCCTGTTTGGAGCCTCTGGCGTTTCCACTGGAGTGAACAGCTCACCAAGCATCTCCTGGAAGTTACACATCATTACACAATAGTTTAGTGTAAAATTACAGTTACCCAAAATGTAGATGATCTGAATTGGAATTGGAAATTTGCTTCTTTAGTCTTGCACTGGCGTTATGAGGCTAATTTATCTGTAAGTATAGGAAGCTTATAATTGCTTTTTATCACAGTACACTGTGATAACTGCATGCCAAAATCATGCCATAGTAGTCGCCAGAAAAAATAAAATCATCATTTATTATAAATAAGTTATTTATTATAAACAAGTAATCTGAAATAGGCTTCTGTAGTGTAACACCGACAAAAGGTTTTCTATTAAGCAAGCTTCTAATGTGCCATGGTGCTCCCCACAGAAAAAAATGATTTCATAATATATTTTTTTATTGGAAAATCCTATTATGCCTTTCTAAAGAGGTTAATGAGTGCAGGGTCAAGTCACATTAGGTATAAGAATAATGGGTCATGTAATATTTGAGTCATCCATACAGACATAAATACCATAACACACTGGCCATAACATAGACATAGTGGTGGTAGATATGACAGTATGGCTTTGAAGCGACTGGGTAAAAAAGTGAAACAGCAAGACACGGGAGGCTATTTGTTCTACATACATACATCACTGATTAAAGTCATCATCATGGTCGCTCGTCTCATCAGGCCATAGATCTGCATTTGGGGGTTTGGAGGGGTAGGGTGGGTGTGGGCAAATCAGGTCTAACACTTTAAATCACTGTTATCTTTGAAAATTAATTAAATTATCTTGAAGTGTGAGTTTTGTCAGTTTCAGTTCCGCTTCAGTTTTTTGTCAATTTCAAAGTCATACATTGTCAGAAAGCAAATGAGCAAATATGCTTCAGATTAATTCATGTAGCTTTGGGCAAGCGTCTTAAAAGTAAAGCTACGTTATTCTTGTAGTAACAGTGAAAAACTGAAGAAGCAAATGTGCATTAAATATGTTACCTATATTCAGAGTGAGCAGAAAATTGCGTCAGTGAGAATTTTCATCAAACTAATACATAAAACATGTTTTATGCTTTAGACTAGATGTAGACTAAGTTTTACATCTGTATGTTATTTCACCACTGATCACTCAATCAACTATGGGAAGTATCTTTTTACTGACCTGAAGGTTCTCACAGACGTCTTGGCTGTAGGTTAGTCTCTGGATTTCAGTAGGGGAGGTCAGGTACATGGCCTGGCCCAAGTTAGTGAAGCAGAAGGTTCTGGCTATCCTCATATCTGTCAGAGGCAGGTAGTTGACATCCAGTAACGGTCTCAGCCCAGGCAAACTGTAGGCACAGAACAGATCTAGTCCACTCTGAAATTTGGACTACAAAAGCCAATATTCCTGAGCCTAAGCTTAAACTCAGTAATTGAGTCTGATTGTATTGCAGACAGAGTCTCCACGGGTCAGAGCTAAAGGTGAGAGACCTGAAAGTGGACAGATGACTGAACCTGTGTGCTCATAAAAAATTTGACCTTCACACTCTTCTCTCGTTTAACTCTCTAGTGGCCAGGAAGTGGAGTACCACTCAAGCTTAAAAAGGGAAAGTATAACAGGGCACACAGCTCAGGTTGTACTTCTCTCTTCAAAACATGCAGTTACCTTATTTATGACCTTAAAAAAGAATACTATCATAAACATTCTAACACTGTCACAAATGTTCTAACATCTGGCTGAATAGATATCATTGTCCTTCACAGTGACACAGACAGAGAGTGACATGCAGATGTTAGCCTGCTCTCTGTTGTCCTTGCTGAAGATTTATGAGATGGCGGGAGATCAGCAGACAGACAGACAAAGTCCAGACAGGGCTGATCTTCATGCTGCACAGTGTCTCCTCCCATCTGTGTTACCCTGGCGACAGCCCTGCCGGCGCTGACTTTCCCATACAACAGGAGGGGAGGACAAGGTTTCAAACCAAAAATAGGCAGATTCTGAATCTAAACACATGCGCTCCATTAACATCTGGCCACCAACAATCCTTCACACCACCAAAACAACCCCCTCAACACAGAACTACAGCTGGATCTTTTGAGGGCTTGTATCTTTTCTCAGAACTAGTATCTTTTCTCTTGAGTGAATCGGTCAAAACATGCTCAGTGTCTGAAGTTTGCTCCCCTCGTTTATCACTGGAGCTACGAAACTAATGTAGCTAACAAGTAACACATAACAATCAGCCAAAACATTTAAACCACCTGCCTAATATTGTGTAGGAACCATCCTGCTGCCAAAACAGCTCTGACCCATCGAGACATGGACTCTATTATACCTCTGAAGGTGTGGTGTGGTATCTGGCACCAAAAGCAGCAGATCCGTCAAGTCCTGTAATATGTGAGAAGGGGCCACAATGGATCAGACTAGATGCTCAGTTGGATCGACATCTGGGATTGCGGAGGCACCTTGAACTCTTTATCATGTTCCTCAAACCATGTCTGAACAATCTGCTGTGTGGCACATTACCCTGTGAAGAAACCACTGCCATACCATTGTCTTAAAGGGGTGTAATTGGTCTGCAAAAACAGTTATATTAGGTAGGTGTGTTAGAATGTGTTAAACACCCACATGAATTTCAGGACCCAATGTGTCCCAGCAGAACAGTGCCCAGAACATCACATACGCTCCACGTGCCTTCTTCTTCACATAACGCATCCTGGTGTCATCTCCAAGTGAGCAATCCACACACCCGACTGTCCTAATAATATAACATGATGTGATTCATCAGCCCAAGCAACCTTTGTTCATTCTTCTTCTTCCTGCCATTTTGGGGATGCTCTGACCCAGATGTTTAGCCACCACAGCTTGGCCTTTGACAAACTCGATCCTTATGCTTGACAACTTTTCCTAAAGCTTCAGGAACTGACTGCATACTTGCAGCCTTGACAGGTGGATAATCAGTGTTATTCACTTCACCTGTTAATGGTTTTAGTGTTATGGCTGAGTGATGTACTTACCTCAAACATGTCAAAAGACAAAATTCAGACTTCAAGATGTTTGCTGTTCCTGTTTTTAGCTATGGCACAAACTTTTGCCTATTTATTCAGGTAACAGTATATTACTGTGTCAACAACCACAACCGTCTGTTTAGTGTTACATAACATAGTTTGTGTAAAGTTTGTAAAAAAAATTAGCCATCCAGTCTGCGCAATCAAACAATGGAATTAATATGTATTACCTCAAACTGAGTGGAAGTCCATAAAAGTTTACACATTTAAAAAATGACTCACCACACTGTCACATGGCATTTTAAATTTCCAAAGGAATGCACTTTCCTGTAAACAAGAACCTGACCATCTTACACTGCATCACTCTGCCACAGGGTAAAACCTATATGTAAAAATGCATTGTTTGTCTAAAACAGTACAATTACCCCAGATTATGTGTTTATTATTTGCAAAAAGTATGTTTTGGATATTTACAAAAAATGTCTGAAACATTAGTTGAACACACTGGTGCATAATGATGTAAATTTAATGTAAATGCAATTCATTACATGACTATGCAATAAATTATGTTACATTATGTTATGTTATATTACATTAACACAACCAAATAACAACAAGTGTAGTCTTATAAGGGTCTAATTTCCAGTAAAGGCTAGTGCTACCCACCTGAGTGTCATGATGTGTCCATTTGCACAGAAACAGGCCAGACAGATGCCAGTGACCATCTGCACCACATCAGCCCGCAGCACGAAGGATGTCTCAGTAATGTTGTGCTTGAAAATGCAGATTTGTGAGGGCAGGCTGATCACTTTGGCCTGTTTCTCTGAGCACACCACAGCGTAGTGATGCTCATTAAGTTCCTGTGAGCTGGACGGAGAGACGGATACTGGACGTCTCTTCCTCGCCCTCTCTCTCTCCTCACCATTGGCTGGAGCATTAGGTTCATACCACAACTCAGAGGAGGGTGGCAGGAAGGACCCTGTCGCATCCATGAAAGCCATCCGGATGATGCTGCCTTTTAGTCTGATGAGAGTGCCTGTGCATAAAGAATTGAGACGGCATATTGTATATCAGCATTTGATCAGCATAACAAACACAGACAATTCTGCCATTTCACATTCTCAGTTACATTTTATTTTCATGGTTACTTTTTAATTAAGCAAGGAAAAGAAAAAAGAAAAAGAGTTTTTGTGAGCATAAGAGCTATTATCTCACAGGTTTATTTTGTAAAAAGCAGGTTTTTGCCAAAATCAGTTTCTTTTTTATTTTAACTGCTGTTAAAATACCAAAACTCTCTGACCAAATGTGGCCTAAATATTTGAACGATGTGCTGATGAGTGTAGGCATCACATCAATGGGTCAAAATGCTATGATTTACCATTATTTCCATGGAAGCATTTTGGGAGCCTCAAACAATTTATTTGTCAAGTTATTGAAAATTAACAAGGAAAACGTACACATTTATGCAACAGATTTTGAAAAAAAAAAAAAAATTTTGACTTTCGTGGTGCAATAGATGCTTGTACACCTGGAGTGACTCACCACTGGGTGAGACGATTACTGGCTGCAGTAGCCTCTGTTCTCCAGCAGGGGGCATGTTTAGGGAAATGGTGAGGACAGTGCCCAGGGAAGTGCCCACCCACAGAGATGGAGTCAAGGTGCTGTCCGTCTTGCGTGTGTATGTCTCACAGAAAAAGAATGATGTGATGGCCTCCCGTGCTTCTTTATCGATGCTTGTCACACTGGAACTCCGTGAGCGGCTGAATGAGTTGTCCCTGTTGTCTAGGGGTAGGGCAGCCCGCGGGGGACATACAGAGAGTAGGACAGTAGAGAGAAAACAAAAAGAGGTAAAACACCCATTCCAAGCTGATTAAATTAAATATGCACTGTAATAGTGATACATGGGTGAAGTGTGATTAGTGGTGCTTTATTTGACTTAGCATTGCTTATGTTGAAACGCTGAAAGAAAAAAAAAATTTTAAATCATGATACGTTGACACCACTGACAAAACTGAGGATCTGTTTTCTTCTTTCAAAAGTGAATGCACTAGATGACTACATGACTGAAATGTTGCTGGAAAGATTCTGAATACAGAAACATTTTGTCCCATAGCCTGCAAATATATATTCCCTTTGATTAAAACTGCAGAAGAACTATAAAATTTTTGGTGAAGGTTCCACCAGTGCCTCCAGACACTGCTGGGGAAAAAAAAGTGTTACAAGAAATTCCGGCAACCTTTCAATTAGTTTAGCACCCCTGTCTGCTGGTACAATTGGTGACATAATTGTCATATAACACATCTACTGGCATTTAAAGCCCTAGGTTATGGAATAATATTTTATAGGATTCCCAAGAAGCCTGAGGTCAATTTAATTTCAATTCAGCACTTTCAGTTTCAATACTGCAATTTTCTATTGCTGATGTCATATGATGTACTATTGGTAATTCTTATCCAATTTAAAATACAATATGGTAAAAGAAAAAAAATGAGATGGAGGGGGTCCCCATATCTCAGGCCAGTAAAATAAGAATGTGGTAACAATCTCCAGAGGCAACAATGTAAGAGGCAGAAAGAATATAACACAGCTGGATTTGATTTCTGTCACAGATATGACAAGGTACAGCTGTTTATTATCCATAATGTTTATGTATTATGTTTTCTTTCTGGTTAGTGCTTTGTTTGCATCATTGTAGCCTCATTTAACAAGGGTAGTTTGAAGAGAGTGTATTTGAGTCTGAGAATTTGTATAATTTTGAAGATATGGCATTTGCAGACTTTGCAAAGCATGACAGATGCCACTGAACGTACCTACCTGTACACTGTCCAAAAATTTAAAGGTAAATTTATTTTCATTAAGTAGCTTAACCAGCTGAATTGAAATTCCCTGAAGTTGACCTCAGCTTGTATTTATGTGGCCTTATCATTACAAATTCATAATCCTTTTTGTACATCAGGTTTTGAAAAACTTCACTAAAAGAGAGTGTGATAAATGTCTTTCATAAAAACATGGTCTTGTTGCAAAATCAGAAATTGGGCAATATCCTACTAAATGGGACTTTGAACAATCTGCAACTGCTAAAAATACAATACTTGAATTTCTTAAAACATAATTTGTGTGTTCGTGTTAAAGCTTTTTTGAACACAATCAAGCCATTCATCTGTTTGAAACAGGCAAACTCCATCACCTCTTTGAAGCTACCAGTCTTTGACTCATAGACATGAGGCTGAAATGAAGACCCTCAAGACTCCAGACAAATGTGATGATGTAGGACCCCATTTTTCAAAAAAGCTATGAAATATGAACACGAAGTCGAAGCTTACCCAAGTCTGGCTTTAGCTCAGTAGGCAAGCTTAATTTCCGTGACATCTTTGCTGGAAGAAAGAGAACACCCCTCTTTACAAACCTTCTAGAACTTTCTAGAACAGTCATGCAGTTCTATGCTTGGGGAAAATGTGACATGGCTAAAGTTACAGCCATAAAAAACCCAGAGGAGGGGACACAAAGGTTTCAAACAGACAGAAGTGACACGGCAACGGGAACCACTAAGTCGGAGACAAAACAACTGCTTAATTAAATGCCGCATGCTGAACAGACACAACCGGGGTAGTGGACGTTTGGTCTCACAATGCCCTGGAAGGAAAAATAAAACTGCATCAGACACACAACAGTCATTCCCAGCACCCCATGCCATGAGCATGCACCAAACAGGAGAACAAGACCAGGGAGTGACGGTGGTCGTGGAGAATTAAACTTCATTTGTCAATGTTCTTTTGTGAACTCTTCAATTACGCAAAAAGCTTGAGAACATCAAAGAAAATCAGAACAGCTACAAAAACAATCTAAATCAAAAAACCGAGAATTTCTCAGGGGGGATTGAGTCAAAAAAAGGAAAAAATAAAAGACATAAAATCTCGTATCATATTTGCTTCATGTCAGTTACTTATTCATTTAGATAAGCTCTAGAACACATTCAGCACTCCTAGGCTCAAAATGGGTTCAGTACACTCTCACAATTTAGTATTAGTTTATTTTTAACACTATGACATTTTCTATACAGATCAAAGCTAAACTAGCGCCTTATTAACGCCTACACTGAGAAAAAAGCACAAGAATACAGGGCTGTCCACAAAGATGGTTTAAAAGTCGTAATTACAAACAGATGGCCATGGGGAAACAAGCTGGAAGCACCATGTTACACACATGCTACATACATGTAGCATGCAATGGACACTTCAGTGGACATTGCCTTTAGAATCATCCAGAATTTCCTGCTTTCTGGGTATTTCTTTTGGTCTTTTCTCCCACTGTTTTGTTCTTTGAGACAGGGACAGTGGTTGGACACAACAGGTTGGACTCTCTTTATTCCTCTTTTCATCCAATCTTACCTCCTCTACCTCCGCCATTGTAGAACTGCTGATGGTTAGACGTCAACACTTTTAGAGGGGAAGGAAGTAAAGCATATCTGCAGTTAGAAAAGTTCTCTCTTTCTGAGAACAAGACATTGATGTAGTGAAGCTCAGCCAAAAAGACCCAGTCATCCAACAACGCCTACCCAAGTATTTATTTAGCCATTACCTTCTTCTTTCTTTCTTTTTTTTTTATAGGGAAACGTCTGACACAAAAATGAATGAGAATTCAATATTTTTGTCCACTGTGGCGGAATGCTGCAGGATGTGCTTTTGCATGGTGATTACAGAAACCATTTTCCATATAATTTCCTAATCAAACCACTTGTTAGGGAAACAGCCATCGGTCTTTGCTTCGACTGAAGGTTAAGTCACTTTGGAAATTCATTGTTATTCCATCCTGACATTTTGGCACTAATCTCTATTTTAAGTCCTCCCCAGACTCCTGGTGTGAATGTCATGCTCCTTATTGAGGGAGGTTATCAGACTAGGTTATTAGTCTTCTTATCAGCTTCACAAGTCACCTTGATTTTTGCATCTCATGCATCAATGTAGCAAATGCACAAAATACTGTGCACTGAGAAAAGAATCCTTTCTTTTCATTTTCCTTAAGGAGCTAAAGTTTTTATAAAGGCAGGGCCTTTAAAGACAACTACTGCAGTTTTGGATAAAGACTACAAAGTTACTAAATTGTAAACTGTTTGTGCCTAAAGGGAAGGCTTCATCTCACCCACATATTATCTTGAAACAGGGTTTCCTAGAAATGGGTTAGAAACATTTTCACAAGATGAACACCAAATATAACAAAAGAAAGTGCACACAGCCTTGCTGAACAATGTTGTGTACTGCACATTCTGTTTGTTTTAAAGCTCTCAGGGCTTCCTGATTTAAAAGCAGAGGTAATGAACACTTTATTATATTGCCTTGTACAGTACAGTGCATTCACAAGACTTGAGATGCCTTTTCCTGGAGAAAAGTGTATGTTAAGCAATTAAAATGCAATAACAGCAGCTAATGAAATGCTACTCCTTTGTTTATTTGTGTATTTCCCAAGCCTCATTCCCTAAAGTCCTATCTGGATGTGTAATACTAAAATTTGAATGAAATTTTATAAACCCACGGCATTTTTAACCACACAAAAACAAAGCCATGAAATTGGAATCACTTGTGTGATCTCATTCTGGCAGTAAGCTAGAATGTATAAATGCTAATGCGCTCATATGACATCTACAAATGTGTACTTGTAACATTCTGATGCAAACCTAAAAGACACCTCAATTCTATGAGACTTACACTTTTCTATCTGTCAAGACTTATGAACTGTCCTAAAACATTTACTTGTGTTTTATATGCGTTACAACATGACATCTTTGTTAGTGTAAAAATCATACCACGGAGGACAGGGCTTGAGGTGTCACAGAAAGCGCACTCCCAAAAACAACCAAATCACTTTCTGAACTGACCATTCAATTGATCAGTCTAGGCATTTCAAGGATAGAATAAGTACAACCAGCCTAGGCTTTTTAAGCACCGAATAAGTACTCAGTTTGCTTCATTTGCTTTACTTAGTTTGCTTCATTTTGACTGAAATAAGTACACAGCAAATGTATAGTACATCCTATTCTCTGCTGATTGTACATCCTGTCCTCTGCCTCAGTTTTCACACAGAAATCTGAATACAACAGCCTTTAATAACATCAAAAACAATAAAGGATGGTTCAACTAAAAAAATCAGGTAAAACAAAAAGGATTATTTTTAAAAAGTAATGAATCAAATCAGGTTTTCAAAAGGAGGGAAAATGGCGATAGAGTAGGCGGTTTGTCAGGTCTAGTTTTGGATGGTAACTGGCAGCATGCACTGAAGGACATTTTACCTGAGGTGGGGGATTTGCAGCGGTCCTCTGACGTGGCCGAAGTCTCGTTAATGTCACACAGCCCTATGCAGAAAGAGACGCAACACAGTTTTATTACAGGAGTAAATGTGATCTCAGTGAAATACTTACATCATCCTCACTGAATACATTTTCAAGTTCTGGCAGGGAGTCAAATTTCCAGTTTGTTCTTTACCCCACATGTAGTCCATGAGTAGTCAATTTAATTCTAAACTGCAGTTACGAGTCTGTCATAGCTAAGTAATAAAATAATACACTGCTAAATTATTACACACACACAAGCTGGCATGATTTGAAACAGGTCTGTGATGATTTAGGGCTAATTCAATTACTTATTAGCCCTCGGTTAATAAGAAAGATTTTGAGAAATCTTTTTTTTGAGAAATCTTTTTTTGTGGGCATTAACAGAAAAGTCAACTAGTCAACTAGTCGACTTCAGAGGCACAAGTCGATGCCCTCTGAGAGAAGTCAACTCTCTCTGTGCGCGCGCTTGTGTATACAGTGCAGTCTCTGCCTCTGATTGGCTGACACAGACATGTGTTCCATGACTTAACCAATTACTATAGTCCCTTCATAAAAAGGGTGGTACCGTTGGCACAAGTGGAATCTAAACACAAGACCACAACAAGACGAGAGACATGGCAGCAGAGGAGACATATACACATCATGTGTGGAGATCCTTCACTCTAGACACACAAACAGCATGGTGACCTGCACAACCTGCAAGTCGGTGTTAAAGTACAGTAATGGTACCAGCGTTCTGCACGGCATCTGAAACAGCATCCGCTAGCTAACATGGCTAACGCTAGCACTGCGGGGAGTCGTCCAGTCCAGAGGATGTTGAGTGGCTGCAGCAGCTTAAGCTGTTCCCACTTTCTGTTGTACTCTTAAATTTACCAGAAAATTCAAGATATCAAAATGAATATTTTACCTAAATTTTTATTCCTATTTCAGTGTATTCCTTTTTTTATTAATAAAAGTTTTTTCAAAAAAATTGACAAGATTGTATCCCAGTTCATCTGGAATAGTAAAACTCCAAGAATCAAGAAAACTTATTTACAGAGACCTAAAGTTATGGGTGGTATGGGTTTACCTAATTTCCAATTGGATTATTGGTCATGTAACATACGAGCCCTCTCATTTACACTTTATGATTCTTTGGCTGACTGGACTAAGATAGAAAACCAATCATGCTCCCCCTTCTCCTGGCCGGGACTAATTTTTTCAACTTTGTCTCCGCCTTCTTCATTTAAGATAACAAATCCTGTAGTAACTCATTCTTTTAGGATATGGACTCAAATAAGAAAACATTACAAATGGCACGCATGCTCTATTAAGGCTCCATTGACTCCTAACCATTCATTTCCTCCATCCATATCAGATGTATCATTTCGTAACTGGTTTGAAAGTGGAATTTTTTCATTTAAAGATCTGTTCGTAAATGGTTATTTTTCCTCATTTCAACAATTGCAACAGAATTTTAAGCTGCTAAAGTCCCAGTTTTTTAGGTACTTGCAAATACGTAACTTTATTAAAAAGACTTTCCCTTCATTCCCCAAGGAGCCACCAGAATCGCCAATGGACTTACTGTTTTTGGATAACCCATCTGTTAAAGGCGGCATATCTATTATTCTGAAGAAACTCTCACA
>JBBPCX010000160.1:17566147-17576427 GCA_037974365.1 Hydrocynus forskahlii
CAGCTATAACAGCTTCCACTCTTCTTGGAAGGCTTTCCACAAGATTTTGGAGTTTCTGGGGGAATTTGTGCCCATTCGTTCTGTAGAGCATTTATGAGGTCAGGGACAGATGTTAGATGAAAAGGCCTGGCTCACAATCTCCAATTCAGTTCATCCCAAAGGTGCTGGATGGGGTTGAGGTCAGGGCTCTTCCACACCGAACGCATCCTACCATGTCTTTATGGAGCTTGCTTTATGCACTGGGTCACAGTCATGCTGGAATAGAAAAGGTTCTTCCCCAAACTGTGTCCACAAAGTTGAAAGCATGTCATTTTCCAAAATGTCTTGTTATTATTAATGCACTGGAAGTAAAGGCCTCAAACCCTGACGAAAAGTGTGTCCCAATACTTTTTGTCCATATAGTGTATATGACAAGTACAGCCCGCCTGCCTGGCAGATACACAGCTTTTTATTTGATGTGAGATCGTAAAACTTAAACAAATGTACATGAACTGGTCAACTAAGAAGTCATAAGAAAGAATTAAAACTAACAGAAACAACTGTGTATGCTTTAATTTTATTATAATAATTTTAGTAATAGGAGTATTAGTCAGCTTACTTAGTCGGTATTGCATGAAAAGTTTCTTAACACAGTGCTATACAGATCTGTGGTACCATAAAACAGGAAGGGGCCGCAGATCTGGCAGCAAACTATTAATGATGATGGAGAGAGTTAAAAGATCAAAAGTGTTGTTGCACTTCACTAGAATCAGTGTGGACAGTGCTCGTTGCAAAAGGTGCAAGAGATCTGCGGGTAAAGGCAGAAACATGAGCAATCTGTCTAAGCATTGATCAAAAGTGCATCACATTTATTATTATTATGATTATTATCACATTCAGATGGAGAGATGCACAGTTTATGACGGTTTAGCTCATACTTCAAACGTTGTTGCCCCAGGCATGTTATGTCTTCCGGCACACACACGTAGTTAATAATTAAAAGTACTATTAGCAGGCTGTTAAGGGTCCGTGCATTCATAAACTCAGACGGCCAAAACATTATCTGAATTATCATTCAGAAATTCCCAATTTCAGTTTCAAATAAAGCAATGTTAAAAAGTACTGATTAGAATACAGTTAAAGTACCGGTGTGATAAGCAGTACAAGTAAGAGTAGTAGTACCGTCAAAATCTTTCATCTTTAGTCATTCATAAGTACATTAGCCTACAGGCAGGCTGCCTGAAAAATGCCCCTATATAATAATGCAAAGGATAAAATGCATCCATTAATCATACTTATATCAGCCATAACATTAAATCAACAGTCTAATATTGTGCAGGGCCACCAAAAGAGTTCTGATGTGTTGAGGCATGGACCCCACAAGACCACTGAAGGTACGTCATAGTGTCCAACATCAAGACATTAGCAGCTGATCCTTTAATAGTTGTAAGATGTGATATCACTGCCATTCAGGACTACTATAGCCATTAAGAGGTGTAATTGGTCTGCAACAATGTTTAGGTAGGTGGTACATTTCAAAGTATCATACACATGAATGCCGTAATCCAAGGTTTCCCAGGAGAACTGTTCCTAGAACGTCACATTGCCTCGGTCAGCTTTCCATATTCCCATAGCGCATCCTGGTGGCATCTCTACCCCTAGTAAGTGATGTACACACCTGGCCTTCCACATGATATAAATAATGCTACTCACTTCACCTGTCAGTGGTGTTAGTGTTGTATGTATGTATGGTGTATGTAACGCAGTTAATTGCATCACAAAACAGTATTGCAAGTGTTTTTAAGTATTTCAAAGCTGAAACACCGAATTTTGCATTGATTTTTGTTTTAGAGTGCTCTAAGAATTAAATAAATTGTGATTTAGGAATACTCACTTGCAGAAGCATCCCAAAACTTTACCGAACCATCAGCATGCCTAGGACAAAGACAGAGAATCAGGTATTTACAAAACAACTTTTCAGGACAAAAAAGGCTTCAAGTATTTCTTCAATCAGACCATTACTGTTAGGGATGTAAATGTCCCTGAATGTATGATGAAAACTTTCAAGTTCCTAAAATGAAATACATTAAGAGTAAATGGTTCTTTTTCTATGTGGAGGGTTCCCTAGGCACCAACTTGCACAAATTTCAACCTCAGACAAAACTGAGGTAGAACTGCTGAGAGTGAAAGTGGCAGAGCGCTGACCCCATCACTGCCCAACTCACAGAAACAGTGCAAAAATGAATTCTGGGAGAACAGGCTCCTGCCTTCCCATGGGCAGTGATTCAGAATTGCTTACTATTCCTTTTTTTTCTCTTTTTTCTTTTTTTCTTCACTCCTTTTTCTCCTTTGTTACTCTCTGTAGGATTGTTTCTTCTTATTTCCGGAATTTCTCCTGGCAACTTTTTCCTCTCCACTTTTCCTTCAGCCCTCCCCAATGCAATTTCAGCAAAATGACAATGAAAGAATGAGAAGAGACAGAGTAGGAAACAAGGACAAATCTCTCTCTCTCTCCTCCTCATACACACACACACATACACATACACACACACACACACACTTAAATACTTACCCAGTAATTATTATTTCAGGGTAGCTTTGTGTGCCCTGGCCCCAGTTTCCACCACTAATAGGCCATTCCTATGACAAACAAAACCACACTAAAAATATGAGTATTATTTTGGTTACAGTTAGCTGTTCTTGCTGTGTCTGGGTGTATTTAATGGAAGAGAAGAGGACACAGCACAAGTGTATGTGTGTACAGAGTGTGTGTATATGTGTACAATGAGTCTAATTGCTAGTTTCTAGTTTTCTGCAAAACTACTTCTCTCAATCTGGTCAGTTTTTTGTTAAAGTGGTGCGGACTTGTCGATGTGCCATGATTTACTGTGAGCTACAAAAATTAAAACTTCATTGCTACAGATAGCCAGCATTTCAGACACCAGGGCTGGTGTTTACAAAGCAGTTGTAGGGAGGGTTGATCTTGGATCAGATTCCGTCTTATTTATGATGATCATTTTTCAAAAACTAATTCCAGATATGCATTCCTACTACTAAGGTGAATTGTGTAAAAAAACATGTTCGCCCAAAACCACATCAACAATGTGCCACCATGAAGTGAATGCTGTTTTGGGGGTGTATTTACTTCAAAGACTTTGTAACATTAATGTTAGCAATGTTACCCTCAAAGTTCCAGTTCTAAACTAAAAAAGCAAAATTTGGACTCCAAACATGTCTTGGCTCAATTACTTCTGGATAAGTGCATACATTTGATTTTTTGTAAGACTGTTCCTTTTAATGTCTTATAGAATGAGAATTTCATCAAACCTGAACATTAGTTTCCAGTATTCGCCAAGTGTTGGAGATAACTGATTATATTCATTGAGGTGTATACACTTGAATGAATAGATTTGTACTTCTGAATATGTTAATATTATTTTTTAATTTTACCTCTATTTAAGTGAAATCAATACCATTTAGTGTGTAATTCTACTTTTGTGCCTTGTTGGTTCTGCGCCTGGAGTGCTTTGCTGTATCTGGCACCTCTCACTTTTGAGCATGAGTATTTTGTGGTAGAATGAAAATGATCATGGCAAGAAATGACAGGGTACTTGATGAGTTATTTTTATCTCAAATTATACCCCTTTTCAGATTTTTTTTTTTTGCTAGGCTACTTCTACTCATTCTACTTAAGTAACAAGAGTGTAACTTCAGAATGAGTTTACTCTACCTTACCCTTCTCTGGAGCATCATTTGGGCTACTAGGCAGAAGAATATGCACTAAAAATGCATAGATCATTTCCACATGTATTCAATAAAGTTTTAAACAGAATTGTCAGTTTACTTCTAGCTTACTTATTTTTGGCAACAGCTGTGATCATAATATATATGGTTCACATCTGAAGCAAGCAAGAAAGAGCTGCACCCAAAGCACCACACTGAGACGCTGTGCTAAGAGGTAATGGAGCCTCTCCATGGGGTGTGAGGGTCAATCTGCTCCTCCTGCTGGGACCCGGATCACATCATAAAGAGTGAATTTTGCGGGTGGGCGAAAGGTCTGGGCTCCTTTCACATGCACAAATGCTTCCACATGTTTGCCAGAGTTGAAGCATTTCAGGACAATGCACCTGCACAGCGGGGACTGAGACATACAAGCGTGAAGCCACATTCCCTATTCACTAAAACTGTGTATTTGTGAAGTGGGCATAATGTGTGTGTTTGTGAACAGAACTTTGTGCGTACATATCTATAAGTGTGTAAATGCACTTGTGCCTGTGAGTTTTCATATATTCTAAGGACAAATGAAAAACAAGGGTAACTTACACTATTAGAACATTGTCTCAGATGGTAAGGGCAAACCCTTTTAATTTAGGTTTTAAATCTTAAAGTTACAGTTACACTTATTTCTGAATATGGAAAAAGCTTATTTCATATACAGATGGGTGACACAGAAAAGAAACAATGAGTACAGATGTTTCCATGAAAATTAACATCCTATCATGTTCAATAACTTGTATACAAATGCTGAGCAGGCCAGTTGACCTCAATTTTGCATCAAGTGGAAAGATCTAAGTGTCTTTGAAGGAGCGTTCAATATTGGGGCAGGGATGGCGGGAGCTTCAGTCACAAAGACTGCACAGCTAATGTTTTATATAGGACCACTGACCAAGTGACATCTTTATTCAGATCTTTGGGATAGGCACTGGTAAAGAGGGCTGGAAATTGTGGTTAAAAATACACAGTCAGTGACCATGATGCTTTTGCATTAGTGCAATGTACAAGAGAAACCGTTTGTTAGTTGATATAGACTGTCAGTGCAGGACATGATCATACTGTGTCAGCAAAAACAGTCCATCGAAAACTTTACAGAGAGGAATATTACATTAGGGTTTCAGTGCATAAAACCCCCATTACAAAGATGAATGCACATCTGAGAGTTCAGTGATATATGAACCACAGGCACTGATCTACAGAGATGTGCGAAAAAGTGATACAGTCAAACGAATAATCTCTAACGATATTCCTCAGCACTGGACAATACGAGTGTGGTGTTCACCAAGAGAAAGTACAGCACAGAGCTCTTGAACAATACAGTAAAGAGATCTGTTCTGCTGTAGAGGAGGTCATTTTGCTGCAAAAAAATACAAGTGAATTTGACCATAAAATACTTATTTCCTGAGAAGTGTGGCTTCTACTGGGATAACAATGCTCACATCCATAGAGCACTGAACACCACTGCTGTTTTTAACTCAACACTATTGGTTTTGGTCCCTTAGTCATGAAATATTCACAAATGTAAAAGCCAAAAAAGTTTAATTACAATTATTTTTAAATAATAATATTAGGAAAACTGTTAACATATGGAGCATTCATTTGATACCATGTTTCTGACAAGATACAAAAAAAGAAAAGAAAAAAAAAAAACATGCATGTGTGCATACCTTTTTGCTGTAGCCCTGTCGTTTTTGGCGAGAGCCAACTGAGTAAAGTGCAGGAATGAGGTCCACAGGACAGTCAGCAATATATTCACAACATGTCACGGGAGACTCATGAATCGTCAAAGGATATGGGTTCTCAAAGATAGGGTAACTGCAGAAACATTATCAAACATGCATCAAAGTGTGCTTACAGTACATTAGGTAACAGTAATGCATCAAAATCACTGGTACCACATGTATGTGTGATGATTTAGTAGCCTGAGGATGCTGCAGTGTAATGTGCGGTTATGCCTCTGTTTTGATGTGACTAGATTAGCCAATATGGAAAGATGCATACCAAAAAGATGCACATACCCATTTTGTGCAAGGTCGATAACAACTAAATCCTTTTCTAGAAGGACCACTACAGCATAAGGTTCCTGAAAATCTGCATGAGAACAAACAAAAAAAATGTTAAGGAAAATAAAATGAAATAGTGAAAATAAAACCGTTGTGCAATATATTATTAAACACAATGAAAATATCACAAAATAGATGATCAATAACAAGTTTAAGCAAGACTCACAAACGTAATTATTGTCATTTTGTTACACATTTCATTGTTTATTATTGCATAAGTACATAATTTGTCGCATATTAATATATGTTTTAAAATACATTTTGTACTGACAAGTTTAAGTCTTTACTGGCTTTTTTCATATATTTTTGTCAAAAACATGTCAAAAGATTGAGCAAAACACTATGCTCAGTGATAACTCGTCAACAAATTCAAATCACAATTACAGTTTTGTAACGAGTTTTTAACCCAGGGAAGCCCTAAACCACAGCAAATTCTAGGCCGTGTACTCGAGGCAGTGTGACTAAAAATGCACTATGCATTCTTTGGTCGCTTTAACGAGTCTGAAACAAAGGTAGGTAATGGAGCTGCTATGAGCTTCTTCAATTAATCCATAGACAGGCATAAGAGATGCTTTGAAGAGGCATACCACAACATCCTTAAAATTCATGAATGGCCCCAAAAGAATCAATTGTTTCAAAGGGCAAAGCAAGTGTTCCAAAACAATCAAAAGCCTGGGTGCTGCAAAGAGGAGGAAGTTAAAAAAGAATGCAAATGCAAATGTAACAGATGAAGAAAAAACACAAAGGCTCAAATATCAGAATGAAAGGAGAGGAAAAGATCGGAAATTAGGGAGATGTGGGCATTATTTAAGATGATAACATACCATTAGGATATGGCGTTTCACAGAGTGTGAGAAAGTCTACAATAGGATAGTCCATTTCCAGCACTGCAGTGCTCTTCCCATGCATTACCGTCAAACATGGCCGCCGACCAACCGTGTCGTATGATAAACCCCCAGATAGAATCATATAGGGATCACTGCATGGACAGATATGTAAGCACAAACACACACATCTAAAAGTGAACTACAGTTGGCAAGCTAATCATGTAATCCAGATGATCAACAACATTGAGCAAAATTGCATTGTGGGGATATTTGGCTGATCTCCAAATAATTAATTCATTAATCCATTTTTCAAAAAATTGACTTATGTGAACAATAACTAACCATGCGTAATCTGTTAAAAACGGTAAAAAACCTGTTAAATGTTAAGCTCTTAAATGGCTAGGACCTGCAGATGCCTACAAACTTCTTAGAGACGCACACTTTTTTCAGTTTGTTTGGCTGCTTTCCATGTAGCTACTGAATAATAGATTGTAACAAGCCTGAGAATTCAAAGGGTTAAAAATCATCATCATTATTGATGTTGCATAATAATAATAATGTGAAATATGTGAAAAAAATGTGTAATACATACATTAACATCAGGTAAACACTCTAGCTAAAAACTAAGAGCTTTTCATCTAATTTAAATTAACTTGAATTTTTAAAAATATTTACATGACATTACCCAGCTATTCTGGTATAGAAATATATTGAAATACTCCATTAAAACAGCAATACAAATGAGTGCACTGTACCCTGCTCTTGTTGTCTTGTACTCTACTTTAAGAATGGGTTTACATGGCTCTGGCTTCTTTCCATCCTTGGGCTGCTTTCCTGAAATAGAAGCAAAGCAGACAAATTGAACAGGTCTGCTCTAAATCCCTGATTTTCTTTCCCTGACTTCACAACACTTTTCCCTGTCTTGCTTTCCTTTCACTTTTATTTTCAGCCTTACTGTAACATTCCTACACTGTGACTCAGCATCAAATGTGAGCTTACATTAATATGCAGGACATCTGCCTCAGGAACTTGAAAATGGTGCTATGTAGGAGCTTAAAGAAATGTAACTAATGCTCCCCTGCAGCATTAAAAACCTCAGGTAAAAAGCTAACCTTATATGGGAAGGCCATTACAAAGAAAGGCCATTACAGACTAAATAACAGGTGCCTGAAAATTTCAAGCACCTGAACATTTTCTACAAAATTTCCCTTTAAATTTTAGTCACTTCACTCATGAAGCAATAGAGCAACAGTGATTTTCCCACTCCTCCTGCCTCGCTTCTTCTTTCTATCTCGTTCTGAGAACAGAAGGCAGGTAGGGGAAAACAGAACATGAGGCTGTGGATAAAAAAAGGGCTCTAAAAGTGTATCTTCAATAGCGCAGACAGAGGCTTTTCTTTATGGGAAAAAGAACCAGGTCCACAGGCTTCTCAAATACCCACCATATCACAATAAAAGAGGTCTCAAAGGACAAGCAAAACGAATGTGGAAAATTAAAACTTCACTTAAAAAGAAAACGGGGGAGGGGAGATTGGTTAGTGTAAGCGGCTTTGCATGAAAAAAAAACATATTACAGAAGAAAATTGACAAGTCTTTTCAAGAGATGCATGATGTAACCTTTTGAAAGAGAGATGATAGAGATTAGTTTTGTAATCCTCAGTCTGGAACCATCAGCATTTTAACAATTTGGTGTGTGTGTGTGTGTGTGTGTTTGCGTGGGTACATCTGAGTAGGTGACAAAACAGAGAGAACATTTGTGTAATAATTCTGAAAACCTAATTTCCACATTTAAAAACAACTATGAAATATTGGAAAATAACTGCTTATAAAACTCGAATCCAAAGATGCTATGTAATGTTTGATCTCTGCAGAGTAAGTTTGTGTGTGTGTGTGTGTGTGTGTATGTGTTTGTGTGTTTGTGTCTCACCATGTGGAGTGATTGTCTGTGCAGGCTTGGCTGGGGACTTTATATTCCATATGGTCAGTGTGCCATCTGAGTGACTGCAGATGAACTGTTTCCCCTCATGGTGCCAGGCCACAGAATGGATCGCCTGAAAAATGAGAGTCAAGAGACGCATGACATGAGAGAGATAGAGAGAGAGAGAGCGAGAGAGAGAGAGAGAGAGTGAGAGAGAGAGAAAGAGAGAGAGAGGAGGGGGGAAATAAGATCTATTATTGTCATTAGCTACATATGGTACACCTCTGACAGTTGTCATCTATCACTTACTTACACTCAACCACAGAGGTACTGCTACTATGAAAATGATATGAAAATGATGGGATCAATTTGTGCCTTGAGGAATTCTCAGATCAACATGCTGATAATGTTTATTCTTTTATTTTACACTGTGTGATTGTATTTATATATGCTGTATTTTTTTTTATCTCAGTCGGTTTAGTCATAAAATGTACAGCTTTATAAATCACACAAATATTTCTTTAGGGGGGCTCTCAGGTGGCTCAACTGTCTGAGCATTGACCTGCTCGTTTTACACCAGAAGCTTACTCCCTGATGATACAACCATACGCGGCCGAGAGTGAGTACACTGAGTTCAGTGAGTACACTGAGTGAGTACACTGAAAAAAGGGTTTAGTAAAAGTAAGTTTAGGTCCCCAACAGTGCATATAGGAACAAACTGGTGTTTAGGAGCAAACTGGTGTGTTTCTTAAATTAATTTGAAAGATATACTACATACTACATTTTTGAACAGTACAGAATGGTCCCAACCCATGCCTTACCCTGCGCCCATCACTCAGCACAGAAAGGGCAGTAAGCATTTTCCATTAAATGTGTTAAGCTGTACAATGAAGCAAAAGGGGCTAACATTGAAGCAGTTTAAAAACAAGCAGTTTGCAATATTTATTAGTCCCCTTTACACTGTTAACCAGTGGTGAGTAGTGTGGCTTTCGTCAACGAAAATTATGAATAAATATCGTCGTCAACTAACATTTATCACGAGATAAAAACGAGACGAGACGCAACGTAAGTGCTGGTCATGTGACGATAACTATAACGAAATATATCATGTAATACTGTTGACGAATAAGAACGAGACTAAATGTGGTTTACAAAATAAAACACTCTGCTAAAATGTCTCTTCATTTTCGTTGACTAAAACGAGAGGAGACGTTATTTCCTGTACGATATGGAAGGGAGAAAAATGTATTGGGACGCTCGACCTTAGAGTTGAACGGCATTACGTCCCAATACGTTTGTCCATTGAGAGACACTGTGAATTAAATCTATCTAGAGTATTGGGACGCAGGGCCAATATAGTGCCAGGGAGAGAGAAATTACATACACACAGTCACACATACACAAAGTCTCACACACAGACATTTTGATAAGCAGCCTTATCCGTGCAAAAAAAAGCTGATCCTACATTGTTCTGATTTGGTTGTGTAGACTATATTTGTTCAGGATTTAAAAAAAATTCAGGTAAGTTCAGGCCAAGACACTGAAGATGAAGACTTTTACCAGTTTTACAAACGCAGATTTTATGGCAATAGACACACACATTTTCATTTTATTTGCATGTTTTAGTGAAGTGATGTTATTTCATTTAAATTTATGTGTGTGTACTTCTAAGTTCTAACATGTTTGGTTGGCAAAATAAATGTCATAAATTCAAATCAGA
>JBBPCX010000160.1:17580216-17591308 GCA_037974365.1 Hydrocynus forskahlii
ACACACACACACACACACACACACACTCACTCACACACACGCAGACCATCAGGCCCAATTAAAGCCAGAATGTTGTTGTTACAGGGAACTAGTGAAACTCATGAAAAAGAGGTAAACACAAACAGCAATGGCCGTTTCCCTAATGGCATTAAATTGCTCTCCTAATCTACCCTAACACACAGTTGCACACACCTCACCACTATATACAGTAACCTCCCGCCTTTTCGTGGGGGTTACATTGCAAGAGCACCCCTGTATAGTGAAAAACTGCGTTGTTATGATGTGGTAAAAATGCCTAAAATTTTTATAGTGTAAACCCTGAATATGCCCCCAAATATGCTCCCAAAACACTTTAATTTCACTTTAAACTCATTTTAATACATTATCCTTAAAGAAAATGTAAAGGTAAACCCATATTCATACTGTGCAGTGTACACTGAACTCCCACAGTGCTAGAATGTAAAATACCAATATTACCCCTGTATAGACTGTACTGTAATTCATGCATGCGCGTTTTCTTTGGTATATGCTGCCATTTTCTTTGGTATAAGCAGGGTAAATATGGTAATAATTTCTTTAGTAATAAAAATACAGTAAAATGTACAGGTAATCACCAATAATTTTTACAGTTCAATAATTTTACAGTTCATCAGGCAGCGTGTCTTCTTCAGGCGCTTCAGGAGGAGTCATGTTGTAGTGACGCGCCGGTTAAAGCAGACACTGGACTGAGACCGAGCTCAACAGCCTATTTCAATGTAGTTTACAGTAATAAAAGGGCTTTTATTACTGTAAACTACAGGGCTTTAAGAAGAACAAAATGAAAAACACAAGAACACGCTCCACACTTGAGACTGCAGAATTGTGTTCTCCTGATAGTATAAAAACATTCATAGAGTTATATTTTATATGGAAATGTAGCTGAATTTACATTAATATTTATATTACAAAATTAGTAAATTATATATTTCTTAAAAATCTAACACTAAAATGCATGATTAATTATATATTGTCACAAAAAAGGCAAAACAATTTGGAGGATATCTGCAGTTTCCACGAATATGCTGAAGTTTCCGCCAACAGTTATTAGTTTGGTTCTAAGAAAAAATGACTGAATCCGAAACACTTTAATTTAATTTTAAACTCAGCTTAATACATTACTGTTAATGAAAATGTAAAGATAAACCCGTATAGGCGCTGGACAGTGTACACTGAACTGCCGTCTCCCACAATTAATTGATGCAAGCATGTTTTCTTTGGAATGTGCTGCCATTTTCTTTGGTATAAGCAGGTAAATACAGTAATAATTGAATTTAATTTTTTAGTAATAAAAATACAGTAAAATGTACGGGTAATCACCTATCATTTTTACAGTTTACTGTTCATCGAGTGGCGCGTCTTATTCAGGGGCTTCAGGAGGAGTCATATTGTAGTGACCCGCCAGTTAAAGCAGACACTGGACCGCAACTGAGCTCAACAGCCTCTTTTTATTAAAGTCTTTTTTTGTAACAGTTGAGTTACGGTAAGGCCACAACGCACACCGCTAACAGGAGGGCAGCAGCCAATAACTGGAAATTTAGCTGAATTTATATTTGGATTACTATTTATGTCACAAAATTAGAAAATTATATTTTTCTTAATAATTTAGAACTAAAATGCATTAAAAAAAATACATATATTGCCACGAAAAAAGCAAAAAAAAAAACCCAAAATGCGGAGGATATTTGCAGTTTCCGCGTTATTGTGGGGATTTCCACGTACAATTATCAGTTAGGTTCTCAGAAAAAATCTACGTTAGACTGAATCTGCGACTGCTGATCCGCATCAAAGCGGGGGGTTACGTTATTTCCACTGACACTAAGCACAGTTCTTATTGCTCCAGTTTAGTATGCATTTTGGAGAGTTAATTGTGATTACATTTTGACTCTTATGATCCTAAAATATGACTTGCTGGGCCATATATGTACACCCATGACTGCCTCACAAAAATATAATTCCATATTAATGTGCCAACTCAACAAAGACAATTGTGCTGTGAATGAAACAACCTTTGAATGTTTTACATTGTTTGCATGGACTAGAAACCAGTTTTGTTGGCAACTATTTTTTTTACAACCACACTGATCAACTATCTAAAGAAACCAAGAGCCTGCCAACCGACTATGTAGCTCCCCTATCTATATAACAGGTTTTTAATGCAAGTATTTAAATGGTTTACTGTTAAAATCCAGTTTAAAACGTAAAGGATATCACTCAAATGTCATATTTTTCCAAGTGTATGTGTTAGATAATGAAGAATAATTAAAAGAATAAAGGAAAATCTACTTATAAAGTCAAAGCTTTTGCACTGTACACTGCTTTATTAAGGTATTTCCATGATTATTGTATAACAAAACAAAATGTAAAAAAAAACATGAAGCAGCTGCAATGCACAATGATGTGTAAATGTTTTTGCACTAATAGCACATGGTTAATAATGTATGGCGGAAGAGCTGTTATTGTGGTCATTAATAATAGTGACCTAAATTATATTTAAATGAATAGATATACTTAACATGAGAGGTTGGGTAAAAAAAGTCTTTATTAAAAATAAAATGTGCCAAAAGGGTTCTTTGCACAATGCCATAGAAGAACTACTTTTGGGTCCCTAAAAACCAGCCACCAACCTTTTTTGTGCTTCGGACCAGTTTCAAAATAAATGATCTTTCAGACTCTGATAATCAAAAAAATATTTTTATTCTGTCTTTCTGTGAGGCCCGGTACCAAATGACTCACAGACTTATACTGGTATGCGGCCCGGTGGTTGAGGACCTCTGCTTTAGAGAACCTCTGCTTTAGAGAACCTTTTTTGTAAAGAAATGTCACGGACTGGTCCCAGCACAGGCACAGACTTCCATAATGTGAGAGTTTATTAACGATACTAAACATAAACAGAACAATACAAACTAAAACCAGGCTCGGGGGCCAGACGAGAAGACAAGGAGAGAATTTGAGTAGAGGAGGAGGACAGAAGTGTATATGAAGAACCTTTTCACGGTTTAAAAATGTAAGCAATGATTCCTAGAGTATGATTTCACAGCCAAATAACCACTGATGGACTTATAGATTTTTAGGTCACTTATGAATGTTTAGGTCATCATGAATCTGTCTGCACTGATTGAAGCTGCGGCTGAGAAATAGTTCTTTGCATTTTATATTACCCCCATAGACTAAGTGAGCTCAAACCTGGTGGACTACCTTAAAATCATGTGATGTATAAATTTCTGAATTTCTGAAAGTAATCATGAGCTGTAGGCATGTTTTTAAACTAAGATCCAGCCTGACAACACTAATCTGCATTTGGCGGTAATATTGTTAAATACAGGGTGTCCTAAGGTTATGACACAGATCCGTTTCTATGACAGTGATGTAACACGAATTTTAGTGTACGTTGAAACACACCCTAGCCTAACACACCCTAGCTTAAGTCATTTACTGATCATAACACAGCTGTAAAATTATTATCTAGAACATAAAAACACAACTAAGCCACAGAACAAGGAAAAGGAAATGTTCCTTGCTCATAAGCCGTGTTACTGCATATTCTTGCACTGCGCGCAACCAAAGTAGTTCAGCCACATAGTCCGTAAGTATGATGTTAATGGTGTAAGCCGAGTGGGAGTGGGACTGGGAGTGAGCGTAAACTCTAAACATCATAAGTTGAGACTGTCGTAACCCGAGGCCTCCCTGTATTTAAATTATATTTAAGAAATTTGGAACTTCAAACTCTTAATTGATGAACGATGACACTCTTCGGTTGTGAACTAAACCCTAGTTTCCCTCATGCAGGTCAGATGTTTTATCCTCTGTGCTGTCTGCTCCTCACTGGGCAGCATAATTTTATCTGATCAAGTCAGGAACTGTCCAAGCAAGAATAATTATAATTAGCATATCAGTGTAGCAGCTTTAATTGATTTATTGATTTATTTTATTCATTTATGGTGTTTAACTGGTGGTTGTTTATGTCCTAGCTATAAAGTTAGAAGTTATCCACTTATAGATTAGCTCAAGTTAAGTCAGGTCAAGTCAAACAGGTGTATTGATATTTCCATCACATACACGCTACACAGTGAAATAAAACAACCAAGGACCATGATGCCACACAAGGAGCAAAAAACAGAACTCCATAAGTGCAGACAGTATAGGAATACAATGTGCAATGAGAACAACAGCATGTAGCAAGATAGCAAGAGTGCAAAAAGAGAGTACAGATATATAGAGAGAATGCAGATAGAAGAAGCATGCAAAAGAAGCAGCAACCAAAGGGCCAGCTCAATCAGACAAGTAAGTGCTGAGAAATAGGTAACAGCATATTACAGCGGCCCCTACTGATATATTTGCACCAAACTGATATGCAACCTCAAAATTACTATATTTTTCACATTGTACCTATTATGGGCTATTTACCGGAAAGGGACTGAACCTAGCCATAGACTACATTTTCCTTTCAGTGGAAATCTCATTCCGAAACCAATCATCTAGGACTGGGCTAAATCCCTGACCAGGATACCAGACTAATTCATTGCTAATTTATACTTCATATAAACCCATGTAACGACCAGATGGTGGGGATTAAAAGGACTGTTCAGTGAGGAAACAGAAGGATGAATGACTCTAGGTAGAAGCTCCTCCATCAGGGTAATACAGTGATCAGAGCAACAATCAGTTACCTTACATTTATCATCAAACACACACACGCACACACATGCCACCAAGAGCACCAGGAGGGTGGCCCTCCATCTGACTATATGCCTCCAGTCCTCTTCTCATCTTTCCTCCTTCAGACGTCTTCACTCTCCCTACCACTCATCCCTCATCCTACCATCTTAACATATCTGCTTTTCCAATGTGTGACTGCAGACCTCACAGATCACGTTATCATTAACTGTCAATTGCCACATGACTGCAGATAATATACAGATGCAAGTCCCACTTAACTTTTCCTTTAGGATAATAATAATAATAATAATAATAATAATAATAATAATAATAATAATAATTAGATGACCTTCCTATGACAGAGAGGTCTAACGTTTAGGTGAGCAACCAGAGAAATATCGTGGCAGGGTGACACAAACATGCTGCGTCTGTGACTCCAAGCTGAGTGAAAATGGCATCTTAATGCCCTAGAGTTTGGGCGTGGAGCTGTGAATTGTCAGGCATTCATCTCTCGGCAGAATTAATCAATCAGGCTAAATGAGCAGAGGGATACATCAGATGTCCACAGAGGCTGAGCCATTTATCAAAGCACCAAGGAGTTTTCTACTGAGAAATTAACACACATACACACAATGAATCAGTGAGACATAGTAAGATGGTAGGCTGGAAGAGAGAGAGGAAAAGAAAAAGAAATGGAAACAAGCGTAGCACCGACACATGAAGAAGAAAGAGAAGAAAAAATGGGCTGAGAAAGAGAGAGAGGAAGAAGAAAGTATTTAATTTGACTCCTTGTGTGTGTGTGTGTGTGTGTGTGTGTGTGTGTGTGTGTGTGTGTGTGTTGGTTAAATTCCCTTGTGCTCCACTCTTGTCTTCAGGACATCATATAGAATGTAATGACTAATGTAAGCTGACTGCTACTGTTGGCAAAAGTCATAAAATCTGCTTAAACTGGAGCAATATCTTGACTTCCTGAGATGCATGTTAAGCATGTGCAGGAGAACTGATGTAAAGGATCTTGCTGGCCAAAATTATTAAACATCCTAAAGAAAAAAGGCAATATACTACCATTCATTCTATTTTTTTTTTTTTTTTTGGAATACAAATAGAATTAATTCCAAAAGAATGAATTCATAAAGTAATCTTAAATAACACGACTGCAAAAGCCACTTTAGACGGATGGACAAGGATGGCCAGACTTGGGCTCAGATGACAAAACACAAGTAACATATCACTTACACCTATACCCACAGGCCTCTTTCCTTTTGATGTCATCTTCCAACACCACACAATACCCATGCAATGCCAAAGAATCCTCACTGCCTCCCTCACCTATTTATATCAGCTCCTTCATGAATATTTGATCTCTGCTTTCTCATATCCGTAATACTGTCACTATCACGAGCCTGAGAGAAGAAGCAGGAGAAAGACTGTACTCACCTCATCGTAAGTGTAGCGGTAGTCAGCCTTCTTAGATTTCAAATCCCACAACACCACGATGCCAGACTCAAATCCTATTATGAGCTAGGTGAGGAATGAGGAGCGACAGACAGAGAGAATGAGAGGGAAAAAAAGGGGTTGTCACTCAGTTGGATTCTGACCTGCACAAGAATTACAGATTACAGATCAGAAAGTAGCTGGGCTGAAAGGGATTTTATGGGTCAGAGCCCTTCCAGGAACATGAACTGTGGGTGACTCTGTAACTGCGTGCAAATAAAAAGAGTTCTCATCACAACTATTTGCTTTAACATGACTTATAAGGACTTGATCCATATATGCACTTAAATATACTTGTTTGTTTATACTTTTTTCTTTATTTATTTAGTAGCTATAAAACAATATAGAATGAAGTGTAGTTGCAAAAAGTGTAATATTCCTATTTTGTCACCCTTGTCTTGGGTCACTTCCCTTGTCAAGTCTTCCATGCAATGTGCCCTTGTATTGTTCTGACATGCCATGTGCTTTTGTTTTGGTTGTCTTTTCTTCTTCTTAGTTCTGCCCTCTTGTCATGCACCTCACTTGATCTTAGTTTGTTACACCTCCCATGTAACATTTCTCTCACCTGCTCGTTGTCCTGTTCAGAGTGTATCTACCTCATTGTTTAACTTTGCCCTTTGTTATTACCTTTGGATTCTTGTGATTGTGTTTGTTTGCCCCTTGCTTGTTCGTGGCTGTCTGTTTTCATTCATGTAAGTTTCTCTTTTGTTAATATACTTCAGTTTCTAGTTCTTGTCTGCTGCGCGAGTTGGTTTGGCTTGCTTTTGTTTCTGTGTTTCTCTGATGAACTTGCCTCTGGTCTACAACATGTCAACCTGTCAACCTAGACTTTATAAAGCATAAAGCACTTATATGCTGCCTCCTTATCTCATGTTACAAGTCAAGATGTTATGTTATCAAGCCAAATTTCTGTCCTTGAGCTTTATGTGAAACATCCCTCAGGAGTGTGGACAAATGAACAAAGTGTCAGTGTCCATGTGGGGAGGGAATGGCCGAGCCTCTTCAGCACCCACTGAGGGTTAAGCGGGTCTGGGCTGGATTGATGGACCACTCAGATGAAATGGGGCGATAGGCGAAGGCACTTTATTAAAAGATAGTTGAGTGCAGTGATGTTACAGATGCATTTACAAATTCATAATAAATTTAGACGCAATTTAATATATAGATAAAGAGAATAAAGACATGCATACTTACTTTTAATGCTTTACATAGTCAGTAAACAAATCAAGGTTTAATGAGTATTGCAAGGATTTTTTCTGTTTTTTTATTCAAGACTTGGATGAGGTATTTGAAGAATTCTGTAAGGGTTTTATATGGATTTCTTTCTGCACTGTTTTGTGGAGAAAGCAAAGCTCTGTGCGCTGAGAAACTGAGGGAGGCATATCAGTTACACATGCTTTATATGTCTATGCAAAAAGTATCTGTTTGTGCTGTATGTAATATGTTCTTTTTTAACAAAGTGTTTGCAATATTGATGCTGGAGTTTTGAGGAAGCACACTGAATAAAAAATATGTATTTCACATATCAATTGCCTTTTATTTTTATTCTGCCTTTTATATTTTATTCAATAATAAGAGATCTCAGAGCTCTGAATGCACACACCTGTCACACACCTGCCAAAACTACTCTGGAGGTAGATTATAAGTGCTAAAAGTGTGACAAAATTGTTACATGTATTATTACATGTATTATTGATTAGACTCTAGATAACACAGGGTTAACAGAATGCTGTATACATACCTTGCCTTCATCCATTGGATTATCACTTATGTGGACAACAGGACCAGGGTGGGCTTTGGAGGACCTAAAAGAGAGGAAAAGAAGAGAGGAAGAGGAAGAAAGATATAGAAAGAGTGAGAAAGAAGGAATGAGTTTGTGTTTAGTAAAGAGACCAAGATGATTTGGAATTGAAGAAGGAATAATACACTTGGCTCAGAGCAGAGACACCTTTCAACTCTGTTTTTATTTGTGTGTGCATAAGAAAAAGCATTAGGGAGAGAAATGGAGGCATGATGCTGCTGTGTGTCTTTAGAAGAGCTGAAGAGGAGGACTGAGGAAATTTTGTTCCAGTGGTGTGCAGCATGCCAATATAGAGTGAGAATACAGACTTGAGTCGGTCCTGACAGAATGTGTGGATCATTTAAAAGGCAGCAATGATACATTTGCTTTCCAACAGCCATTAACAGCACAAAATTGATATAACGTCTTATAGTTCACCTACAGGCTGCAACACTCTGCATCACTTTCACATGAACAGTAGAGCTTAACTAACTGTAGACTGTTGTGATTGTTTTTATGGATGTTTTATGTCCTCTTTCCACCCAGGTCAGCCAGATCTATTATCACCAAACAAAAAAGTCCATGATCTGTCTGCAGTTGTCTCTGGCATACAGTCTTATATTTGTACTTCTGAAACTCTCACTTTTGCTTTGGTAAGCCATGGTGTACACCAGCGGTCAGTATGTGACTCAGTTCTTTTATGTATTAATCTTCTTGCATTTGCATTGATCAGCAGTAATGCTGATCTACAAATCTGATATTTAAAATGACTGTATAAGCTTCAGTATTATGTATCAGTATATGTTTAATGTAAAATGAGGCCTTCAGAGTTTCGAAGTACAACATATTTCTAGCAACCAGGTAGAGATGCATTTGATTTAGGGTTTAGAAAAAACTGCACGCATTATCACATAGTTCTATGCAGAGTCTAATTACAGCTCACCCCACACCAGACAGCGTCATTACAAAGACACACAGCAGCTTTGTTTGGACAGGAATGCCAATATGTTCTTCTGTGTGATATTCAACCTACAATCAATCATTCTCTCTCTCTCTCTCTCTCTCTCTCTCTCTCTCTCTCTCTCACTCTCTATTATATAACTTGATGCTTTCTTGCCAATAGGTCAAGTCCTAGCAGGCGGTGTGCTGGACGTCCGTAAGGCTGACAGACATGCATACACGGGTTCTGCTGCTTTGTTCCCCTCGGGCTTCCACCCAGCATGCCAGCTCACTTGTCTTGGGCACGGCCTTGGACGCCTATGGAAGTGACAGACGTGCTGCAGACAGGGGTCCTCTCTCACTACACAGCATGCTGCCATGCTACATAGGGCAATTTCAGATGGCTGTAACCAAGGAAAGCAGAAGCTCAAGCAGAAGTATCAATCAATGGTGCAAAGTGCACTCAGACGACACAAATATAGAGAAGCAGTGAGATCCAGAATCTGCAAACCCTCATACAGCCTTGCCTTTCCCATTACTGCTACTCTTATGAATAAGGCCTTGCTTCGTCAGAGTTGGACAAGGCATGGGGTCCTTCAGATAGGAGCAGTTTTTCAATCTCTGTGCTTGTGCACTGTGAGTGCACTTGGTGCTATTGACTGAGGCTTGGCTGAGTGCATTCTAAGCTCACAAGACCAACTATTGGTAAGCAGCCAGTAACTTCATATTTAGGGTGTATGTCAGTAATGAAGAGGCGATGAGAAAGCAACAGATGTTCCTACAGTGATCAGTAGAACTTTTAAGTGTGTGAGTAAAGACCTAGGATCACACAAATTATAGTTTTGTTGTCCATGCAAATTATTCACTTTGATCATCTCATTTTCTAACACTAACCCATAGAAGTCACAGTTGTTGGAGGTTATAAAGCATTAATGCAGTGAAGTGTCATTTAAATACTGAATTCATACAACATTTCAACCATATTTTGTTAAAATTTACCTCCCAAAAATCAACTAGCCATTTAGCAGGGGTCAGTCTTTCTAACTCTAACATTACTCCTTACATTTTGGATAATTCTGTTTGTTCTGACTGAGAATCAACCCCTCATACACTAGCAGGGTATACATTTACAGCAACTGTAATTTAAATATTGATATAATATTCGCTATAGCTACATTTTATAAATAATTGAATATGACAAACATATTGTTAAGCATGCAATGTCTTCTGCAGCAAAGTATAGACATAAACCTATTGAAGCAGAATGTACGTTTAAAATTGATTCATTACCTGACCATGTAACTAATTATATAGCTAAATAGTTAAATATTTAATAATATAGCAAGACAACAGTACTATCTCTACATATGAAGGGTTAAACATTAATGGTAGAATTGTCTGTGTTTAGTGTAATAGTGACTGGAACTCATTCTAAAGTCATATCCTCTATTGCTTTACATTTACATTTATGGCATTTACCAGATGCTTTTATCCAAAGCGACCTCCATTCCCTAACTACAGTCTACCTGGAACAACTTGGGGTTAAGGGTTTTGCTCAGGAACCCAGTGGTGGTGTGCTGAAGGTAGGATTCGAACCCATGACCTCTTGGTTCAGAGGCAAGTATCCCACCCACCAGACCATTATCACACAGGTACTACTTAAATGTGTGTGTGTGTGTGTGTGTGTGTGTGTATAATTATATAGACAGACAGCTAGACACACAAACAGGCATGCTGAAAATCAATATTTCTTTTAATTTCAGCTTTTTAGAAGGTCTATAAATGCTTAAATCAAATGTCTGGTTTTTGACCTTGCCTTTAGCTAAGGTCATTTTGTGAGGCTGCATCTCCAGCCAAGCATTACTCATAAAGACGTTACAAGACGTTGGGTTCTCTCTAATTGCCTCCATTCAACATGATGTCATAATGACCTATAAGTAGTTCTTCCCAGAAATTAATGTATGTGATTTGTATATAAAATGCTGCAGACAGCCTGCATCACTTAAAAAGCCCCTGCGTGTGTCTATGTGAGCATGTGTGTGTTTTAGAGAGAGGACTCCTGTCCTGTGGGAAATATTTCTACAACTACCTTGTAATGTAAGCAAATTTGTGGTTCACAAGGTCAAGGTGCAGTGAGGCACAAAACTGGGTGACACAGAGTGTGTGTGTGTGTGTGTGTGTGTG
>JBBPCX010000160.1:17632486-17643127 GCA_037974365.1 Hydrocynus forskahlii
CGGCGGGGGCTCCATCCTGGAGGACATGGTGGGGCTTCCCAGAGGGGGCTCCGTCCTAAGAGACAAAAGAAGGGACCGTGGGACCCACTCGCTCCGCACAGCCAGGTTGGACAATACCGAGAGGTAGGTGGGGCCCATAGGACCCTTTCTTTTCCCACCGCTTACCCCCTCTCTGCCCTTAGGGTGGATTTGGTGGTCTGTTGGCCCTGGGGGTGGGCAGGTATTGTCATGTCCTCCGGCTAGAGGCCGTCCTTGTTTAGTTTTTGTACATAGGTTTTGTTTGGAACTCTTATTTTGATATCCTGAGTACGCCGGGCTTGAGTTTGTTGATTATGTGTTTCAGCTGGGCGGTGTGCTCAGGGGAAAGAACCTTTGTGTTTTCATTGGTTTTGAGACTTTTGTGTTTGGTATTTAAGTTCATTTGTGGTGGGCCTTATGGGGGTTTTCCACTGACTGGTACCAGCTCGGTTCGGTTCAGTTCAGTTCTAATCTGTTCAGTTTGGTTTCAGACCTACAGTTTTCCACTACAATTAAAGTATTGCCTTCATGTAACTGGTTGCTATAGCGACCAAACATAACATTCTAACACGAGCAGAGCACTGCTGAGGTAAACGTCCATCTAGTTCCCTAGCTTCGACCAAGGCACAGCCTTCCGTTCTGCCATAATTTATACGTTTCCCGATGCTAACACCAGAGATGTTCACAAGTCATTTTTACCAAGAACAAGTCAAGTCACAAGACTTTGTTTGTGCGAATTAAGTGCGACTCAAGTCCAAGTTTCAGACTCAACTCCCCATCTCTGGCTAACACTCACTGTCAAAAAGCTGAGGCAGAGAAAGTAGTATCCTGAGGTACTTTAAAAACTCCGGGCTTTGGGTTCAGTCAACAACACTGATGTAACAATCAATAGCAACCACCAATCAGTAACCTCCAATATGTACACGTCATCATTTTAGTTATGGAAAAGCAAAAAAAGCAAGTAGAGTTGAACCGAACTGAGCTGGTACCAGTCAGTGGAAAACCCCCATTAGTGTCATTCAGAGTGGTGTTTGTATGTTCCTCTGTCTCCTTTTGGTTAGTGTTTGAGTTTGGTTTCTGGCCCGCCTGCCTGTGTTTGTTTTGGTTTTCGTTTGCAAAATAAAGATTTGTGACATTTAGTGGCGGACATGCTAATGGATTCAGTATGTTATGGTGTAATACCACACTGTTCATTAAAATCTGATATTATTTACATACTACTGACATAAAGGTAATGTAGAAAGGCAGGAAGTAAAGTATGATTTGCCATTTTTAAGAAGTAAACGAATTATTTCCTCCCATCTAACAAACATTCAGGTAAAATATGTTTTAACTTAATTGCTGGTTTACAGAGTCCTTCACTAATGAGGTACAGATATATTTTTTTAGCTCTCTCATTCAATATTACAACCAGTGGTCATATCTATCATGCTGAGGCCACAATGAGATAGATGGTAATGAGAAGAACTCTGCCTGACCCTAGTTCTGGGCCGTACTGATAAGATTTAGTATTATGATATTGTCCAAAAATATTACAGCATGTAATAAAACAGTATCAGATGACATTTACATTAATAAAGTTAATGGACCCATTCTTCTTGAATGCTGATACTCACAAAATGACCGTAGCATGTTTTTATTGTAATGTTTTGTTGTTTTCTTCTGAGAAATAACCTTAACCTCACAGATCCCCAAAACTGTCCCCAAAACTTACTTTTTATATATTTTAAACTGTACTTTCAAAACAATCTTAAATACCATGCGAACTACATACAATGTGTTTTTGCTGTTGTTATTTATTAATGCTAAAACTAAAAATCAATATTGTGGCATAGCCATTCTAGATGACAAATACTGCCCAGCACTACTTCACTTCAAAATCATATTAATAATGACGAAGCACAATCCAACTTTGATGACACAGTGCTTTCTGTCAGCACTGCCACATTTTTGAGGAATAAGGTCATAAAGCTTACAGACAGATATGTATTTTTCTGTTGCTTTCTGCCACATTCCAGTCAGCATACAGCATCCATTTAGCTGTTTTTTCTTCATCTATTTTTCCTATTTCCTACTTTCATTTTCTCCTCTGAAAGCACATTACTGTGAAGATGGCTACAGTAGTGATGAAAGCAAAAGTATTTTTAGCAGCTTTTGCTTATGTAAGATCTCTTCTTTCTGCCCCCATAAAAAACTGTAGAATGAGGCCAAAGTTGGTGTAATGTTGCTTTTGCTGAGTAACCAACTGAAAGAGACGGAGAGAGAGAAAGAGAAAGAGAGAGAGAGAGAGAAAGACAAAGAAAAAGGAAAGAGATAGGGGGATAGAAAAAAGAGGCAGAAAATACGAGGAAGAGAGAAAGGAACCTCTTGCCATTTAATGGAAACTCCACTGCAAAGGCAGACAGAGAGAAAAAGAGAGGCACGAGCTACACTGCCTGTCATGGATACACCTGTCCCAGACCCAGTCTCTCAAACACAAGCATACACTGATACTCTTTGTGTGTCTGTGTGTATATAAGAATGTATGAGGGAATATGTGTCACAGAGTAGTGTTCTCAAATACCCCATTTAAGCAAACACATTTTATCACAGCAGCAGAGTTTGTGCACATTCATGTGTGTGTTTGTATTAAGCCCTTTAACAGCCTCAAGTTGATAGAAAAAACATTTTTGTGAAGATAAGTGGCTGAAAAATAGGCATTATTTTCCCTCAAAAATGCAGCTTAAAAAAACTACAAGACCCTCTTTACTTTTAGATGTGGGTATCTAGTCCTCTCTATGACAGTAAGACTAATGTCTGTGCACTTGCATGCATGTGTGTCTCTCCAAGGACAACACCTGGGCCAGTCTAAGCACTGAACTGAGCAAATAGCTGCAGTGCAGGGGGTGGAAAGGCTGTCGGCCTGGAAGTCTCTTTGAAGCAGTGATGAAACAAATCGATGAGCCTGGGGCAACCTTTGATGGGGAGAGAGATTAGCTGAGTGACGGCCAAGTTAGACAGCTCGGCCAGCCTCATTAGAGTAATGACGTGTGAATTGGTGTGAGTGTGCATTTGTGAAAGAGAGACTGTTCTAACTTGCATGTGTCAAAGTGGCTGAATTAAAAAGGCGAAATTGGCTTAATCTTTGGCCATTGTCGACGTGTGTACAAGCATACATGCAGGCGTTTAGGTGTTTATGTGTGTGCCTGTGTGATGAAGCGTAGCATTGCATCTGTCTTTTGTAATTACTGAACAGGTAGGTGACCTCGCAGGCAATAGGTATTCCCAACCTGAGCAGAGGACACAGTGACATGATGTGTCTGTCTCCCTTAGCAACAGCATCCCATAAAGCGTAGAGCAACCACAGAGAAGGATAAATCCACAGCAGAGAAAAACACAGCAAAATCGAATTAATCTAAATGCAATATAAAAATAAACAAAGATGGTGGGCTGATGCCGATATTCAGTATTGTTCTTCATATCCACCGATGCTGATACTGATACATAAGTCTTTACAAAATGTAGAAATTAGGACTGGCATTACAGACAGTTTTAGAGTTTGGAGTAAACATTCCACTCTTCCAGAGATCCATACATCAAATACATCAAATATCAGTTCATCAAATATTGGTCAAACATCTGTTCAATGTCATAAATTTTCAAAGCAATTACCTGGCAGTAATATGGATATTGAGAAGCAGTGATAAACTTTTGCAGCTTCTTGACTGGTCAAAACCAAAATTTTGTTAAGCTCTTGTACAAACGGTGCTGCCATCTGTGTTTGTCTTCATTTTTGTGGCATTTTATGGAGCGTAGAATTAATTTGTGACAGACAGGTACCAGCAAGAGTGAAAGAGAAGGTGTTTAAGACAGTAGTGAGACCAGCAATGTTGTGTGGTTTGGAGACAGTGGCACTGACAAAAAGACAGGAAGCAGAGCTGGAGGTGGCAGGGTTGAAAATGTTGATTTGCATTGTGAGTGATGAGAATGGACAGGATCAGGAATTAGTTTATTAGAGGGACAGTTCTTCTGGAGGAAAAGTCAGAGAATCGAGATTGTGTTGGTTTGGACATATGCTAAGGAAGTAAGCTGGGTCAAGGATGTTGAGGATGGAGCTGCCAGCCAAGAGGAAAAGAGGAAGGCCTAGTGGGAAGTCTATGGATGTGGCGAGGGAGGACAAGCTGGCAGCTGGTGTGAAAGAGGAAGATGCAGAAGGCAGAAAGAAATGGAGACAGTTGATCCGCAATGGTCTCGTGCATATTTAATCATTCTGTTTTGACTGGTGTCAGTACAGTTTCATGGCCATGTATCTAAACTAGAACCATGTGTGAAAATAGCTTGCATATGTTTTTTGTTCAAACACTTCTGAAAAAATGTTGTATGTGACAGCAGTTATATCGAGCCACTAATCTAATGTCCGCTGACGTCGATTCTCACCGGGTCACAGACAGTCATTCAATATATGTCGTTTTTTTCACTTAATAGATATAACAGATGCCAGTTTTCTTCATCTGTTGCCCTTACTCTGAACTTTTCAGGAAAGTAGACCACATTAAATCTCTTTCCAAGTTCGCCATTAGGCTTTACAACAAGGCAGTGAATCAAATGTCTCCTTCTGAGAGAATGTCACCCAGTTAGCAATCAGTCTACCCCAGACTCAAGTTCAGAAGTCAGGAACAAAGACGTGGGGATAATTGTACTGTAGATTATTTAACAGCCTTTCTGAGGACGTCACAAAGGGCACATTTCTATGACAACCAGGTTCAAGAGCACATTCACTCCCCCTTTCTCATGTCCCTGTCACAGTTAAAAGGCTTCCTCTGGCAAGCGGCAGTAAAGTACAAACAGTCTGGCTAAAGATAAAGCCTGGCTTATTAGATTACACAAAAGAAATATCTGCATTTCAGATGGACCCGATTCCATCTCTGCGTACACTGAAGAAGAAGATGTGTTTCTCTCCATACACCAACCCAAAGATGTTTTAAAGTGCTGCGAATGTAAAATGGAGCAGTTCAATATATGCGCTGTTGTCTTTAGAGATGTGATATCACCAAGCCCTAAAAAATCACTTTCCTAAATCCAAATTAAGCCTAAATGAATAGCCTTTGTGAAATGCAGCAAAATAATAGTAATATGGTATTCTGACCATCTCATGCATCCCTAATGCAGAGACACGTGTGTTTAGCTGCAGGGATGTTGGGGAACGTTGGATGGATGCTAAGGAAATGTTTTGGCAATGTGAGGCAGACTCGGCAGTAGTGCAGACTTCTCGTACCTCACACAAACCTCATAAAACCTCATAAGTGTTTGGCAGAAAGTGACTTGAGTACAAGTGTGTGTGCAGGTTTTGCATAGACTAGTTAACTAGCTAACTAATACTAGTTCATGCTGTGGGCAGCAGTCAACTAATCAAAGCCAGTATTAATACAGAGTTAATGGACAGGAGTGAAGAGAAAGCCTTTTTTCTGCTGAACACAAAGCTCACCATACTAGTGGTGAAATACTACAAGAAATCAAACTGGTTCCACTGCATGCTGTCACAGCACAAAAAGAGAGACTGGTAAGCTAGACCCAATAGTTTTCTAGAGCTACCGTCTCAGAAAAGACATGGCCATTTTAATGACATGCAAAACGACCAATTACAGAACATCGGTAACATGGTGTGTCAAGAAGCCACTGCTTACTACTAGCAGCAGCTTGAGAAACAAAGTTCTTAGACTGAGGGCAGCCAGAGCTAAGTTCACTAGTGTGAAAATATTAATAAAGATTAAAATGAGTGACTTTCTTCCTTTCTATCCGATCAGCTATGACAATTCTGTTTATTCAGATTTTGAGGAATCAGTGCTGTTGCCTCACAACACAATGTCCTGAGTTTGATTCCCAGCCAGGACAGCTGTGGGCCATTTCTTTTTGGAGTTTGCATGTTCTCCCTGTGTCTACAAGCATTTCTACAGTCCAAAGACAAGAAGGTCAAGTGAACTGGAAAAGCTAAATTGCCCCTAGGTGCAGGTGTGTGTGTCTGTCCTGCAATTATGTGCTGGGTTGGGCTATGACACTGCTTAGAGTAAACAGCTCAGATAATTGAATAATAATCGACGTTTTTTACTTTTGTTTTTCATTTTATGTAAATTTAATGGACATACCAACTCTGTACACATATTTTTTTATTCCGATGCATATCTGGCATGGCTCCGTACAAATGTATTATGCGTACATTATATATGTTACATTAAATACAACCTACTTAAACAACTGAGAGGAGACAAGAGACTGCTGTCTGAGGCTGCTCAGTGTGACAGGACATCTCTGAAAGCATGTCTTCTTCTCTCTGAGAAACGCTAATCTGGCTGGGGTTACTGATGCATCCGATCACTTCCAGCCACATACGTCCTGACAGCCTATCCCCCGCAACCACAGGCTAGCAGTTCTGCTCCGATACACACCCACACACATACACACACAGAATCTGACGTATGCTATTGTGTCACAATGGCAGGGAGAAAGGAGTTAAGCTCCTTTTCCCAGCACACACATCATTTACACTCATATACATACACACAAGCAAGCTTTCTTCAAATGACGTGGCCCACTTCAGTGGATAACAAAGCCATGGCTTGCGCATCCTCAGGCGGAGTCTCTGTGTGAGAAACGCACTCAGTCCCACACACTTGATATGAAACAAAACAAAAGCACTTCGAAACACATGTAACGGTCATGATCCCTGATCCTTCTAAAAAAAGTCTTTGCTAGATTTGCATCATCACAGGCAAAGTCGAGTACTCTACAACTATATCCAATCACATGAGAAATCAGGAGACAAGAGTAACCACTATGAATGTAAACACAGAACTTAAAGAAACGGTTTGGTGAAAAATCTATAATTCATAATTCTCCATTTACACCAGATCTAGTCAATCAGTCAAGATATGTTTTGATGACAAAATTTGCTTCTTTAGTTAGCACTGGAGCTACGAGATTGATATTGCAAACACACACTACATCACCAGCACTTCTCAACCTATTCAGACTGCATCCAAATCTTCACATGTTGTAGATTTGTCAGTGTGGCTTAGGACACAGTCCTCCAATTTATGACGGCTGTGATAATACCAGCCCTGGTGCCTGCAGTACTGAGGTTTTGTTCGCAGTAAGTAATACTGCGTACTAAACCTTATAAATAAGTCTGTGTGATCTTAACAAAGAAATAAATAATGTCGGAGCAGACTGGGAGAGCTCAAATAATTTGGGCTATTTGGATTATTATTCAGTTTTAGTGTTTTTAGTGCAGCTGCAGTTCTTAACAAAGAAGCAACGCTGTGACACTAAAATGTCTGAGTAAGAGGAAAAATGTATAAACCTGACTATTAGCTCAACTATTTTCTTAAGGTAGCAGCAGTTTTAATGGTGAAAACACCACAAAGTTACTGAACACCAGATAGGCCGAGAGAAAAATCTCTGTATGACAAGTACATGAATGAGCTGCTACACAAGTGATCAAACATCCATAAAATAATAACAGAAAATGTGGCCCACGTAACTAGAGAGAGGTAGAAGTTCTGAAAACCAGAGAAAACGGAACTATAAACTACCAATTATTTTTCGGTTGAGTATATGTCAATTAGTGTCTCTATTTGAGAATCACTGATACAGCTGCACTCACACCTGCAGCAACTAAGTTGCTGTGTTACTGTTAATACATATAAACCTGTGGAATCTTAATATAATTTTTTTATCATCTAGCCAATATATCGATCAAGCACTAAAGACAATCACTTCACTTTATTGGCAGGACTGAGAGATTTAGAGCTGAAGCATTCTTTAAACTCATGCTTCAATGGAGATCAGTGAACTGCCCTACAGAACAGTGTGGTGACCCCAACCAGGAGACTACTTACTATGTATCCGCTCTCCAATGAAGTCACTGCGCCACCATCTCTGCTTGTGTGTTTGTGTGTGTGTGTGTGTGTGTGTGTGTGTGAGAGAGACAGAGAGAGAGAGTGAGAGAGAGCGAGAGAGAGAGAGAGAATCTGATCAATAGATCTGTGAGTGAGCCAGAGACAGTGGGCCTGTGTGGCTGGCTGAGTTATGAGCCTGCCATTTTCTCTCCTCTGCACTTAACAATCCATTCCACAAAGGACAACGACCACCCGGCACCAGGCTGCTGAGGAGAAGCATCTTCAGCACCCAAAGCAGCCCAGTTTCCTAAAACAATGTCCAGGGCCATAAAGCCAAGTGTCACAGAAAAATAGAAAACCAGCCATCTACTAATATACTACTGTTCTTGTTTTGTTTTTTGTCCATCTACAGAACTGGCAGTCAGTTGATGTTTAATGTCTTGGTGAAGTTTAATCAGTCCCCATCTGAAAGCAAATGCCAAGACTTTATTTATCTTATTATGCCAGTTAAGCAGAAGTGAAATGGGCAAATGGGCAAAAGTGTTTTTCCATCTCTTTCCAAGCACAGCCTTTCTGATGAGAGTTCCTGGCAAAAAACAGGAGACACATAGAAATATTTCTCCTCCTCTTTCTTCACCTCATTTTCCCCTTCTCAGTCCCAACAATCCTTCCTCCCCTTTCCTTCTCTCTCTTTGCGTCTGTGCCACTATGGGGACAGTAAACACATTCTCTAGCCTGTGGAGGACGACGGAGAGCAACCCGTTTTTTTGGGATCACAGTGCATTAGCCCGCTGGCATGAAACTGTAGACTTCCTTCTCCTTTTTTCTGCAGTAATCTTCCGGACGATTCTGCCTGTGCGCCACTCTAGCCCCTTGATCTGCCACTTACTATCATCCTCAGAGGCAGGAAAAACCAGGACCCAAAGAGACAGAGCTAACGGACTATTGAACACGACCACACCACTAATGAAAAGAGCCCCACTTCCAGACCATGGAGTTCTATGGAGTCAAAAGACACTATTGATGTGGCATTTGGCCCATCCAGTGAAAGTAAAAGGCCAATCCCAGAGCAAAGACAATTTCCTCACTACTCACTCCACCCAATAACCCCTTTCCCAGCAACCAGTCCTTGTTTCAGTCCTTGTGCAGGAGTTGGTGCCAAACCTTAAACTGCTTCTCAGTTTTCAGCTAGCAGAGAAAATTTTAACAAAAAAAAACACAGAATCCAGACACAACAAAAAGAACAGTCTAAAAATGGGGCTGTATGGTTAAAAAAATAAACATAGGGCATGGCCAAAAAAAATAACTACAGCGGGTCCTCAGGTTACAACAGTCTCAACATTTTCGAGGTCACGACGCTGACTCCCACTCGGCTTACACCGTTAGCGTCGTACTTACTGACTACGTGGGAAAACTAGTTTGGTTGCGCGCAGCAGAGGAGTCCACAGTAATGCGGCATATGAGTGAGGGAGTTTTCCTCTTTCTTTTTCTGTGGCTTAGTTGTGTTTTTATGATGTTACAACTGTGTTAGGATAGGTAAGTGACTTAGGCGAGAGAGTGCTTCGACTAACACCAAAATTCGGGCTATATCACTGTCGAAGGAACGGAAGTCGAGGACCACTGTAATTGACAGCTAAGAATAAGACCTCTAGTGGGCATTGTGGAGAAGAGGTAAGGGAGAAGAGAGTTTAAAAGGGGCAAGAAGCACCACTAATCCAAAACTGGGGCCTTGTCCTGATCTTTTCATTCTCCTCATCTTTTGGTAGAAGACTGTTATCTGATCACAATCACTGAACAAGGCATACTAACAGTGAGCTCCTCAAAAGCGATCTATTTCTAAAGAGGGCCAATTCTCTCAAGTGCTGCCGTCAGCATCAACTTACACTGAGGAGGCTCAGCTGGCAGAAGGAGGGTGGAATCAGGAGGAGCCCGTTCACAGATCTGACAGCAACTTTGTCTATCATGAGAAATGGTGTGAAAAAGCAAAGCCGAGATCTTTTCAATTAGGCTATGAAGCTTCAATATGTGACGCTGTATAAATAAAACAATTAGTATTGAAAGCCTGACTGTGTTTCTAAAGCCACAATTTCCATAGAGGCTTTATACATTTAACAAGAAGTTTCACAAATCATGAGATTTTGGTGATTTACACATGCTAAAAGACCAAAATCATATTTTTGCCCATCAACCATAGCAACGAGATGATAAATTAAAAAACAATTATTTCCACTAGCCTGATCTCAAATGTTTTCTTCCTAGCACAATGTGTAGTTCAAATTCCTGTTTCAGCATGAGCACACAGTCACTGATCGAGACGTGAGATCAACATAGGCAAAGAGTGATGCCACTGGTGTGAATGAACAGCGTCCAAAAGTGCTTTGCACTTAGTCAGTGTGACAAGCAGAGTCAAACACAAATCCCTTAACAGTTTTATAACAGTTTAAAAACCAATACTTACGGGTATTTCCACACACACACAAACATTATCTGAGAATAAAGGATACAATCGTAAAGCTCCACTTTGAGTCCCGATGGCAAGGATTTTTTGGACTGGGTCGAACGCCATAGAGGACGGCTGATAGGGAAAGCCGTGGCGAACAGTCTGGCATCCAGGAAGGCGATGTGGAAAAATGCACATAAGAGAGAATCAGAAGTTATAGAGAATATATGCTTTGTGACAAAAGGACTACAACAAGGCACCTACAGACTTAGAATGGTCATATATTACTACATTGCAACAAACTATACA
>JBBPCX010000160.1:17643164-17653809 GCA_037974365.1 Hydrocynus forskahlii
GTTTACATAAATAAATATATATATACATATATCTGTGTGTGTGAACGTGTATGTATACCAGGTATGTCTTGCAGGTTTACTGCAACAAAACCCTTTTCTCCAGCTGTCATCTCCCCCCCCCCTCTGTTTGCTTAATGAGAGACTGAGTGAGGGCCTAAGCATGTTACGTAAGTGCCGCTCGGGCACCTGCAGTTGCCGGAGGGTTTCAGCCTCAACGAGCAAAGCAACAAGCTCCAGTCCTCGACACATGAAGGCTTGAGTCCTCAGCACATGCAGGCCAGTGAGACAAGATCTAACGAGACCTACTGAGTGGGCCCGCTGCTTCTGTCCCCCACCAATTGTGATGTTCGCTTTATTAAAAACAGAACAACAAGCCCATCTCTTCATGTGCTGTTTGACGGTGTTTCCCATGGTAAAACTAACCTGGATTAGTAGCTTTGTGTGGAGAGTTGTCACTCACGTGACAAAATGCATTTAAAATAATGCCTTCTTTCAAAGAAGGGCCACGCAAGGTAACGGCTACGCAACGGTATAACGACGCACTGTTCAATAATTCAATAATTTCACAACACGTGTGATATGTGCAATGAGCGGGGGCCCTTCAACAAGTGACAAATGGCATGCATTCTGTCACAGTTAAGATTATTTCTAATTTAAATGACGCATTTGTGTTGGCTGCTCCCTAAATGGAAAAAAACGTGTGTGGGTTAGGGGGTTCTTAATCACAATCAGTAAAATGTTTCCATGCACATATCAGTCATGTTATTCTGTGGTTCGCCGATTGACATGTTAATCCCAATCTAGCAGATTATGCAAGAGCCGGGTTGTTTATCCCCCGCCCCCACCCCCAACAAATAGGCTACCATACACACACCACACCATGCAGTCGCTATAACGAGTCAGAGCAGCACGCAGAATCAGACTGGGTGACACATCAAACGCTCTAATGCGGGAACACAAATCCGAGAGGAGCGAAATTGCGTTTAGGCTCAGTTTAATGAATACAAGTCTTCGCTGCTCTGTTGACTCTATTTTACTGGACAGCAGGTCCAGACCAGCGCCTTTCAGTCACATTAAACATGTTCTTAAATAATATCACAGACACAGAGAATAAAGCGGACGTGTCCGTTTGCCTTTCCCCACAAACACAACACGACAGTGCATTTTTTTTATTTATCTGTCGCCCGTTTCACTGTGGAGCATCGCTGCCCTGCAGGACTGAGAGATCCAGATCTCCAGCCCTGCCAAATGTGCGTCAAACAGCTCTTGGCAGGAAAACGGCGCTGGCTGCCGCATTCGGTCGCCTGGAAAGGAACACGACTCATCCTCAGCGAGCAGCACACACATACCAACTCGCCTGTCGCTTTTGAGTCTTTACAGGAGTTCACATTCAGTCCCCAAGAGCTTGTCTATACACAAGCAAAACCAATTACAGGGGAACAGCAAAGCTAACCATTGCCACGCACACACACGCACCTTGCACAGCTGAAAGTGCTCGGACTGGAGGGTCTCAGGGATGATGAAGTCGTTCTCCTTAGCCCCTGTTTGAGGGGACGACGAGGGGGACGACGCAGCGGTGAGGCCGTCCAGCACCTTACGGATATTAAACTTCTTCATTTTCCCCCCAGGTTCGGCCGACACGACGATGGACGGAGCACCTGAGACTAGAGCACCCGGTAAAGATGAGGATGAGGAAAAAGAGGAGGGGGTGGGGGACGCCGCTCTCTCTCTCTCTCTCTCTCTCTATCTGCAGTTGCTCTCTGTGAGTCTCACATTTTTTACTGCTCAGGGGGTTTGGTCACCATGTCGTCCATGACTCATGTTGACAAGTGATGGGTTTTCTTCTGCGAGGCCGATTTTCAGGAGCGCTGGTAGGGCGACCGTACAGTCTTCTCTAATGTCCCGCTGCGCATCTGTCTCTCTCTCTCACTCTCTCTATGTCTCTTTTTCTCTCTTTTAGCCCCGCCCCTCTCCTCGCGGAACACTCCACTGCGTCTTTGCCTCTCTCTCTTTCTGCTGCCTGCTTCTCTTTTTTCTTCCCTGTTTGTTCTGCGTTCCTCTTCCCGTTTTCTCCTTTTTGCTTAATTTGAAATGTCACAAATCATATCAATTTTGAAATAAAAAATGCCCCTTTTCTGTCCTTCTCTCTCTTTTGGCCCCGCCCTGTCCCCTTCGCACGGCACCCGGATGTTTCTGCTCCGCTCGCGCTCCTCCGCGCTGCGTGTTTTGAGCGCGCGCGCAGCGTCACGTGACAAGCCCAAAGTCACGGCTCCGCACCTGGAGTGGCTGGGTGCAGCCAATAGCAGCGGAGGGGGCGGGGCACTGCACCTGCAGAGGCGCGATGCGACCAATAGCAGCAGAACGGGGCGGAGCCCGAGGCGAGAAACTGCAGCTCGGCTCGAGGCCAGTGATGGACTGTGATTATCACTTACTGTTTCTGATTGCTTTCAAACTACCCCGTAAACCGAACCGAACAACGCGAACTGTGATTCACCACCCAGACTCTGCCTTAATAATTTCTATTCTATACCCTAGAAACTGATGGTTTCATGTTATCACTTTATACAACTACCGCATTTTAGGGAGATAAACAAACGTTTGTATTTCTATGATAGAAGCCTGGCTAAAACATTTATGAAATTTACATACAGTATACAACAACCTTTTTAAGGAACTGATTAGTTGGTTCAGGTGTTTTGAGGGAAAAACACTCAAATGTATAGGACAGTGGATCTGATACATCCCTGCCAAAAAGAGCCTTTTCATCCTTGATTTGCCCATCACAATCGTTTGTCACATGACAGTGAGACTTTCCTTCCTTTTCAATACTCATCAAAGGAGTTCCAGAGACGGGGGGCTGCATAACTAAAGCATCTAGATCCAATGGTGGACAAACGAGCAGAAGGCGTAGCGAGTAGACTGGAAGAGGAAGATCTGAGTATGTAGATGTGTAAGAGGTCCGAAAGGTATGGGGTGCCAGGTTATGAAGAGCTTTGAATGTTCTTAAAATCAACTCGACATTTAACAGGAAGCCAGTGAAGGTTAAAAAAACCCGAAGTGATGTGTTTAATGGAGGAGGTTCCGGTCATGACATGGGCAGCAGAATTCTGAACTAGATGAAGCTTCTGCAGAAGTGTGTGGGAGACCTAATAAAGAATTACAGTAATCGATTTGTGATGTTACCAACATACGAACAAGGAGACCAGTACTATTGGATACTGGATGAGAGGAAAGGATAAGGATGATTGATATATATATATATATTTTATAAATGTGTGCTCCGAAAGACAGAGTACTGTAGAGGATGACACCCAAGTTCCTAAGGAGAAACTATGCAACTATCAATTGTCAAGGAAAAAACATCAGTTTTGGTGAGAATAGATTTTGTACCTCTGTTTTATCACTATTCAGTGTGAGAAAGTTAGAAGAAGGTCAAGTTTTAATTTCAAGAAGGCAATCAAAAAGGACTGAGGGTGGAAAGACGGAGTCAGGCTTGGTAGAGGTAGAGCTGGCTGCCATCAGCATAGCAGTGAAATTGAATACCAAATTTTCTGAAGATAGTACCAAAGAGGAAGAAGATAGATTATAAACAGAAGAGGGTGTATGAAAGATTGTATTGCAGACTGTAGTCAGGCTGTAATTGTTAGGGCTGTTTTTTGTATGGAGACTTTTATTTTGAACTTGAAGTATGTTTGTGTCTGCAGTCACTGTGTCACCTGTCCTGTGTTTTAGTTCAAGTGATTGGGTTTTATGATTGGTTCTTGTCAAAGTGTGTTTTGTATTTAAGTTCTTTGAGTTTGCGTTTTAGTGGCAGATCAGCCCTCACATTTCCCTGTTTGTTTCCAGCATGAGACCCCTTCCTTATGTATGTACTGTTTGGTGTTTTTCAATTAGGCCCTCGTGCCTTTTTGCTTTGTTTCTGTAGAGTCTGTGTCTTTATATATTAAACCATCTAAAAGGAACCTGCACCTTGTGCCTTCCCTCACCACCCCCAAGCACCAGATGTGACAGTAATCAAGTTAGGTGTAATCAAGTAACACAAGCATTGTTAAAAAGCCAGAGTCAGCAACTATCAACACGTAACTGGTTATTTTGAACAAAGCTGTCTCTGTACTAGGGAGTGGGTGATTATTATCATTATTATTAGATTAGTATCAGTGAATGTTTTTTGAGTATTTTGGAAAGAAATGGGCATCAAAATTGGCTGAAAATCATTGAGGTTATTAGGGTCAGCACTAGATTTCTTGAAAACTGGGGTTATGGCATCTTTTTTGAGAGATGAAGGGACATGACCAGATGTAATATATTAATATTTGGTATTAGTTATTAAAGAAAAAAAAGAAGGCAGTCTGGCTTTAGCCAGATGTGAAACCAGTGATTTCAGAGACAGTTGGAAGTTTAAAGAGAGAGAAGAAATTCAGGTTGGACTTGGACATAAAGTTCGATATAAAGAGCTGTCTATTGTGTTTATTGATGTTTTTTTTGCAAATTATTGTAGTTTCTGTGTATATTTTTTAGTGTTTTGGTTTCAGTGTTTCTTTATTTTAATAAAGATCATTGAACTTAAATATACTCACGCTTGCCTCAATCATTCCATCAATAAGACAAAGTGAATTGTTTATTAAATGAACTCAGAAGGGCAAGAGGTCAAGCTGCATCAAGCTGCCTCTCTCATACATCACTTTTCTGAGCTAGGTTGCAAGTTGCCAAGCTGAAAGCTAAACACCTAACAACAAAAAAGAAAGACAATATACTACAGTTCTTAAGAAAAGCTTAGAAACAGACAAAGCAATTATTCACTTGTTTTATCTACATTATGTTCAAACATTTACATGGCTAGGTGGTTAGCACACTGTAGATCACCCATTGAGGGCAGGTGCATTCCAACAGAAAATTCATTCCTCACTGTTCCAACTCTTCTTGTGCTGCAAGTGACCATTTGCACTTACTTGTAATATAGATGTGGTGCACACTTGAGAGGAGCGATCAGCATGTTAAAAAATCTTGAAACACAGCCAGCCTTTGATTTACCCTATTTAAAATGACACTGGAATGAACAAGAGTTTCTTAAAGTGTAAACTATCACCTGAAAACCTGTCATACCTGAGCATACTCTTTTGTATATCAATTATTAAACCATATCTAAATTATTATGAGAAAGTTGATTATAAAGAGGCCATGGCTTGTATTGAATAATTCCAAGAATTTTAGCTTTAAAACTCTGTATCTGTGGCTTGTGAGAGTTCACTTCATCCTTTAGAATTGCATTAGCTGCCCTGCTGACACTGTAGGCACCTCTCAACGGGTAGCTACATAATTTTTTCAGCTAAGGCAACAGATTAATTTAATCTTCTTTCAGAACCAGCATGTTGACCATCAGGTTGAGCCACAGTCAGCTAGGCCAAGCAAATCTAATTTTTGTCTGTTTTTAGACTCTGGCATATGAAAGACTCTCTGTCAGGATCTGAACTACAGAAGTTCCTAAAACACAAGAGCAGAGAAGGATATCTGAGATAAAGGAATGATTTCCCAAAGGTAGTGCATTGTGTCAAATGTTAAATAAAGAAAATATTGTATTCAAATTGGGAAATGTAAGGAGGATGCAATATATTTTGCAGATGACATTTAGTAACTGCCGCAGAACTGTATTTTAAAATGCTGAAATTGGCTGATGCTGCAAGCAAGACTGCCAATTCAAGTGACTAAGGACAATTTTTTAAAATTCTAACTTTGCCCAAGAGACAGCTCCAAAAACCTGGGAACCCATTTTGCCTGCATCTGTGGTCATTTGCCTGCTGGTAAATTGATACCTCTGCTGATACCCAACAGTCCCTGGTCATACACTGTGGTGGACTTTGTCATGGATCTGTACAGACAGAATTCAGTGCGCCACTCTGTGCTCGAGCATCAACCTCCCCTCTGTTTGTGGGACCCAGCTCCCACGAAAATTCCAAAGGTGGTAGCTTGGTTCTGAATAGGCAAAGGGGCGCATGATGCCAACAGTCAGGCAGTCTGACAGTTCCAAGCACAGGCAGACCAACAAAGAAGAGAGACGGCACAGTATTAACCAGCTGACAGAGTATGGCTGTCAACCTGTGATCTTTGTGTGAAGCTGCTGTCTTCTAAGTTGACTCCTTTTATTGTTTTTTGTTGTTGAATCTCGTGCTAACCCTGTTCCATTAAAGTTGAAATTATCCTCACATATGTGTATCCACCCTGTGTTTCATGTCTCCCTTCTCAGGTCGCTGGTCCTTTGAATCCTTGGGTGAGGGTTTGGCAGAGGCATCTCTGTGTAGACTGTGTAGGGTTAGGGTTGTGGACTTGGAGGGGTATTGTTCAGTGGAGCGGAGTTGCGTTTCATACCAGGACATCCTGAGCTGGGAGCTCATCAGTGTGTTCCACAGTGCACGGCCAGACATCCCGACTCCTCACCCTAGGAATCACCACCCCGTCATCCCTGCCATTCATAGGGCCTTTAAGGTCCATTTTGGCCCTGGACCCATTGTGCGGAGTCATCAGGGCACCTTTCTCATTCTTCGGGTGACGGTACTGGAGGAGGGGTCCTGTCATGTTGAGGTCTCGTACCAGACGCCCTCGGACCATCCCGGTTACTGCTGTAATGAGCTTGGGTTGCTCCTCTCCCCTTGCTGTTATTGTCAGTTGGTTTCTTCTATGATGTCCCTTATCACAGTTTATCACTTCAGCCCAGCTCAACCTGGAGGTTGTTGTCTGTTCACCATCATATCAGCCGACTGGTTAGTGTTCATCTGTCCATCTGTATACTGCCTAGAAGTGGCCAAGTGGCACACAAAGTATGCTGGACTCAAGATCCAGTAGAGAAGAAGGTCCCAGTACCTGGCCAGTGCTCTCCACATCACCCTTCATGTTACAGAGATTCTGATTAAAGTTGTTATAAGTATCTACTGCAAGTATGTCACTCCTATTATCTCAGCTGGCAAACACGATAGTCATAATCATGTTATATATCATAATCAACCTATATGTTACACATATGTTAGAAATAAGGCTGTCTGCCATAGAACATCAAATACACTCAAACTGAGGCACAAAGAGTCAATAAAACTATTTTCTTATTATTTACAAAGTCGTTTTCAGAAAAGCCATTTACATTTAGCTGAATAAGGATATCACGCCTTATACACACTCACCCGTATCCATCAAATCAGTAACAAAAAAGGGATGGTGAGTCAGTCTAATCGTAGAAAAATCTCTGTGAAGACATATTCTACAGTGAAACTGGAAATACTTGAAAACTTACAATAGGAAATGGGTTATTCAAAAGAGCAGTTTTACAGATGTGGAAAGGACAATGTGTCCTTTTTTTGCTCATTAGAGGCTTTGTAGGGCTGAAATTGAGCATTTTACTTTCACCCTATTCTTATGGCGTTACAATGCTGAAAACCACTGCTTGGGATTCCATATCTGGAACTGAGAGAGGTAGAGAAACCCTTATAAAGTAAGGAGTCATTTACATATGATCTCAGGCCCAGATCTGTGCCCAGCAGTAGACAGGAGCATCAGTTATTTAATACAATGTAATGGTATTGTCATTCTCCCTTCCTTCAGATTGAGGTATCCCTTGTATCCAGGATGCTGTTAGCGTGGCTTTGATAAGACCTGGCCATTGATCGTGGTCAGTGATTGTTCTCAATAGAAGGGCCAAAGTTCACTGCAGTGTAACCATAGCGAGCCATTCGCTGCTGTCTGATGTAGCATCTGCATGCAGTCACAAGTATGCTAATAATAGAGCACCTCACCACCCAACTGAACACTGTGATTCAAACTGCCTACTGGGTCTATATCTATTTGTCTGTCTATCTATCTATCTATCCATCCATCCATCCATCCATTCATTCAGCCATCCATCCATCCATCCATCCATCCATCCATCCATCCATCTATCTACAGTGACAAGAAAAAGGATGTGGACCTTTTTGAATTTCACAGTTTTCCCCATCAATTTGTCACAAAATGTGATCTGATCTTCACAAAAACTTGACAAATACATGTGTCTAAAATAATAACACAAAAAATATTCTTTCATGTCTTTACTGAGGACAGCCATAAAAAACTAGTGAAAAAAATTATGTGAACCAACAATAACTTGTTGACTCCCCCTTGGGAGCAATAACCTCAAACAGGTGCTTCCTGTAGCTGTGGATCTGATCTGCACATCATTCAGGAGAAATTTTAGCCCATTCTTTGTGGCAGAACTGCTTTAGCTCTATCATAGTCTTTTGACATCTCATGTGTATGGCTCTCTTCGAGTCATTCCATAGCATTTCTATTGGGTTGAGGTCTGGGCTCTGACTTGGCCTCTCCAAAAGGTGGATTTAGTTTTTCTGCAGCCATCCAGTGTTTTGGATAATTGTTGCATCACCTTCAAATTCTAAAGAGTTTCAGCTGGCATACAGACATTCTCATATTGTCCTAAAGAATTCATCTTCCCCTCATTGATTGCAAACTGGCCAGGGCTTGATACAGCAAAGTAGGCTCAAATCATGATGTTTCCTCCACCATACTTTATAGTGGGATGATGTTTTCATGATGATATGCAGTGCCCTTTTTATGCCAGATGTAGTAGTGAGTTTTCTTTCCAAATAATTCAATCTCAGTTTCATCAGTCCACAAAACATTTTGCCAGTACCACTGTGGAGTATCAATGTGCTCTTTCGCAAACTTCAGGCATGCAGCAATGCTCTTATTAGTAAGCAGTGGCTTCCTTCATGGTCTGCTGTCATAGGCACCCTGCTTGGTCAATGTTTTATGTACTGTAGACTAATGAACACAGACGTTAGGCAGTTCCAATGATGCCTTCGTCTGTCACTCCGGGTTGTTTCTTTGCCTCATTGATGAGTGCTCTTAGGGTCATTTTGACTGGGCTCCCACTTTTTGGCAGAGTAGTCCTAACGTGTCTCTATTTGTAGTCCACCACTGTAGACTGGTCAATTTCTAAAGACTTTGAAATCACTTTGTAACTCTTTCCAGCTTAATGTAAATCGTAGATCCTCTGAAAGCTCTTTTTGGCGAGGCATGGCTCAAATAAGTGTATTCTTCTTGTGCGGAGCACACTCCAAAAGTTTGAGTGGTTTTTATCAGTCAGAATAGCTCTAGTCCACACCTCCAAACTCAAACAACTGACACCAACTAGCTTTTTTGTCATTCACTCGAGGGTTCACATACCTTTTCCACTAGCACAAGGAGTTTTTTTATGGTTGCTCTCAATAAAGACATGAAAGGTCCAGATTTCCTTATGTTATTCTTTTAGGCACATGATATTTGTCAATACCATTGACTTAGATGAAGATCAGATCACATTTTATGACAAATTAATGCAGAAAACCATTAAATTTATAGCATATATAGCGTTAATGTAAGGTGTAGTAAGGTGTAGTAAACATGTAAATATGAAATATGTGTGAGATAAAAATGCTTGACTGGGAAAGGTATTTGTCATTGGACATGAACTATATTAAGATTAAGAAGAATTAGAATATAGATCTTAGATAAATATCACAAGAATATCAGAAACAGTGACCACCTCATCATCTGCAATAAATCACTCGGACTTTGGTCCTAATTCAAGCATTACATAAATTAATTTTAAACGTGCAGAGCATTGTCATCACACTCTGAATGCATATCAGCATCACCCTGGAGACTGAGTGCATCACAATAGGCGACGTCACAAAGTGCCTATCCAATCTAATGTCGGACCTTTTCTCCTTGGTATGCTCGGCCCCTCCCTCTTTAGTGTTAACCAAGCACCTTTTTATGCAGGTTGATGATTAAACAGCCGCGCCGCGCTTTTATGACATTGTTGCAAGATGCGCTATGTCACAATGGTGTTGTTGTGGTGACCTCCAGCAATGCATGAATAATTCAAAGAGGGCATCTGAATATGCAGATGTGTGCTCTATGATTAAAAGCTGGTGTATAAATAAGGAGCCATATAAAGTGTGCTTTATATGAGGGGGGCATGTTGGGTGGAGTGTAAGTAAATCCACCGCTAAACCTGCAAGGAAGAAAATGAGAGGTGAAAGTGGCCTAGCTTTAAAAGAACTTCATTATGACCATCTTAACGTAATGGCGATGACACACACACACACACACACACACACACACACACACACACTTACTTTCATACAGGTACACAACACCCAGTTTTGAAATGCCAGTGCAACACAATTTACACATGCATCTTTAAAATGCACACACACATCACATAATAGACGCTGACATTAAAGTACTTTTCACGGTGGCATATTGAAAAGGTTTTAACTAAATTTCAACATAACCAATGTATTTTTTCACCCCACATTAATATAACACAATAAGATCAGTAATGTGGCAGATATGTTAATGTAACACAAGGTGTCCTTGGTTCTTTTGTGCAGTGTCTGTGGGTATGCAGTCTGTCCTGAGTGATCTATGATAAATATTAAATAAAGAGTGAAGTCACTGGCAGGCACAAAGTGACCTGAGACACAGACTGAAACAGAATGATCAAAAAGAAATAACAGAATCAAATATACATATGTCTCGGCCGTTGTCCGGGAAACAAAAAGTGAAGGGGACGAAACAGTGTGTGTGTGTGTGTGTGTGTGGGGGGGGGGGGGGGGGG
>JBBPCX010000160.1:17689982-17740451 GCA_037974365.1 Hydrocynus forskahlii
TCTCTCTCTCTCACACACACACACACACACACACACACACACACACACACCACACACACACACACACACACACACACTGCTTACAGCTGAAGTGGTGGAGTCATGGATATGAGTCTGAAGTTGATGAAAGGGCTGGCCACCTCTATGTATTGTTCAGGTGTCTGGACTGGAGTCTCTGTAGTAAATACACAGCAACTGTGACTGGCACACAGAAAACAAATGTAAAAAAACACAGGATGTTTTCCACCTTAAAGAAATAGTTTGGCAAAAACAAAATCATTTTCACATAATATGCTCTTTACCCTAGTGTAGGCAAACAGACAAGCCACAGTTGAAGAGCAAATTTCCATAACTCACTCAGTCCATTTTTTGTGATTTTTTAGGTAACACTACTACTGGCATATTTTTACATTACCTCTTTATGTACAAAAATATAACCGACCAAAACTCATTCAGTCCTTGCATACTACACGGTACAAGATTAGGTGAATTTCCAAAACTCACTCAGTCTACTCGCACAGTCACGAGTGATACGTACTTACCCAGGTCTCCCAGGCAGTAGATCATAAACAAAGATGGCGGATATACAGGATATATATATATATACATATATGTACATAATTTTATGACACTGAATATCGATTTACTTAAAATTGTTTTCATTATATTTTTAAAACAAATTCGCCCATACTAAAATGTGCTGGAGTTGCACTTTAGAAACAGGCATTGAAAAATGACTGTAAAAAAAGTAACTATAAAAATTCAATTAAACAGTTTATTTCCTGTAAGAATAGATTTCCAATAGGTAAAACAAGTAAAACGTGATTTTCTGGAAAAAAAATGCTTTTGGACTGAGTGAGTTTTGGAAATTTGCTCTTCATTTGGCATCTGAAGTTTGCCTCCGTTGTTTTTGCACTGCAGCACAAAGGATAATGTAGCTAACAAATTAAGGAAGAACACTGCATGTTTAAAACAGCTTGAAGCCTGAATTCTAACCATAATTTTGTCAGCTTTAAATAGATTCAATTTTATTTATATAGCACTTTACAACCAAAGTTGTCACCAGAGTCAAAGTCAGAGCCCCTAATAAGTAAGCCAAAGGCAACAGAGGCGAAGAAAAACTTCCTGAGCTGGAGGAAGGAAGGAAACAAGATTCAAAAGGTGAACTGATCTTCCTCTGGTCAATCCGGAGAGAAAGAAAAAGGGAGTTTCTAAGGGGATAACTAACAAGAGAAGGCCTTTGTGTACAAACTTAATGACAGATTGGCCCTCCATGGCTAACAGAGTTGGTACTGTTAAGAGTCAATAGAGGTAGATTTTGTTAGAAAAGGACAGAATACGAGTATTTAACTCTGAGTATTTCACACAGTGTCAGAAACCCACAAGCAAATCTATTTGAAATTACTTAACAGCTCAGGTGAGGTTAAGTATATAGGCATAAAGTTTGCATAATTTGTGGGGTAGAAGCTTCTTAAATGTGCAAGTCTCTCTCAGTTTATATTTTGGGCAAGTAGAAAATTGTATGAGGAAACATATACAATGTGAACACACTCACACACACACACGTACACACAGAGAGCCCTAACCTTTAGGCTCGTCTGTGATGTTGCTCGGTTTACGAGGGCGAATAAGTTTCCAGCGAGGAACGGGAGGCGATTTTGGGACAGCCACCAGGGGGCAGGCTCTTGTACATGTGAGCAGTACTGGGTGACTGTAGAGCTGGGAGAGCCCATACTGCCGCAATCTCTCTGACGAGTCTGCCTGGGGAACACGCACACGCACGCAAGCAAGCACACACACACACACACACACACACACACACAAACACATGCCCGCACAGAGATTACTATATTTGTAAGGGTGTAACAATGACTGTAATTAAGCATGTCAGTAAGACACCCATACCTTACCCCATAACCTAACCAACCAAAAGACAGTCTTTTTTCTTTTTCTCAAAACAGCACACTTGTAAAAATGAGCAAAATGTTCCTACTCCTAAAGATTTTCCAGTGTTCATATCATTTAAGAAAATAAGATACACATATACCCCTCCCCACACACACACACACACATCCACAAACACATACACACAGACTACCACCAACACCACCATGATTCTAGATTATACAAAATAAAGTTAATAATGGATTAGACAGCAGCCATTGAATCAACCAGCGTAGCATATAGCCTGAGCACATGATATTAGGAATAAAGAAGGAAAGGAGACCTGTTTTGAGCACATTAACAAATGAATAAGCTTTAGATACAGGTTTTGGTGCCTCACTAAAATTTTAGTACATGAGTAGAGTAATTCTGTGAATAAGTGATGCTGGCCATATAAACAAACATACGTTTTAGGAGAATCACAAGATGCTGTGGTGGACTTTATCACAAGACTCCCTGTGCATTGTACACACACTTGTTCCTCATTAAGAAAAAATTCCATACTTCACCAAGGAAAGGAGTTTTTCACAGATTGCTTTTCTCTATTCAGTTCTCATTGATATTTAGAGAGGTCATTAACTGTACTGCGTTAGTGTGGCAGAGAACAGGAATACCTGCTGAAGTCATGGGAGGTAGTGGAGGTCCATGATAAAAATGTTCTGAAATTCCCTATTTTTCTAGGTGTGGAAATGAGGAATTTGAATTCTAGATATCTCAAGATGTGAGTAAAAACCCTGTTGTGTAGCTCTATACCAATGAGCGCTGTGCACTTTTATAGCTCCAGTAGGCCTAATTACCAAATGAGGTGAATCAAGCACATTTAAGCTGGAAAAAAATCACTCAGCTGCGCAGTTATGTATCTTTCCAGGACTGGATCTGAGGGGCATTGTCATAGGCGGCATTGTCGGCTAGCATATTGTGGGATGTCTGTTGTCGGCCGAATACATTTCAATATTTGTGGCATTATGGGAGAGAGCTTTGGGAGTACCATCTGGCCCAGCATGGAGGTCCTCTTCTCCTGCAGGTGCAACGGCTGGTAACTGGCACACACAACCATCTGAGGAGCAGGAGGAGGCACACTGCCTAGACCAGGGAGAGAGTATATGTGTGTAAGTGGGTGTGGGGGAGCAGATAAAAAGAGATGCATTAGACATGGAGAGAAGAGGAGGAAGGGGACTATTTTTCCCCATTGCTCAAGAACTTTGTATGCACGGCACATGCTGGAACTAAGTATTTTCAAGTTCCCTTCAGTTTGAGAAAAGAATAATTGAGATAGAATCACAAAACATGCAACATAATGTTTTCAAAACAATGGAGAGTCAATACTGTGGATGAGTTGAGAGAGACAAAACAGCACCATTATTATACACAAAGCAGCTTAGGGAAAAGAGAGTGGATCTGTCGGCAGCTATCATCAGCAGTGAATGGGGTAGGGGGACTGAGAGAGACAAGAGAGAGAGAGGGAGGGACAGTGCGAGGGAGAGAGAGAGAGAGAGAGAGAGATAGAGTGAACCATTAGTATTTGGATATATAGATAGGATGGGGTAAAAATTCCCTATCACGACACCACTAATCAAAATGTCTTCTGTATTATTGGTATTCTTAAAATACAATGAGAATTTTACACAGTGAAGTCAATTCACCATACTTTTTACACTGTTTTACTCAGTGTTTTACTAACAACCGACAACTCTGTAAACATGACACACAAGATACATGAAGCCATCATTTTTCTAACAGTACAGAGAGCACCAAAGCACATAAAATCTGTTATTAATTGCTCTGCTTGTCTTAAAACCTTATGTTGTTGTTAACCGTGAAGCCTTAAAATGCTAACTAGCAAGTTAGATGAGGATAGTGCTGAGCTTTTCTGCCATTTCTGGTATGAGGGAAATGTATTAGGTCCCAATTATGCTTTCAAGTCAATCCTTGCTCTCAAATACGTTGACATTATCCTCAAAAAACTGAATATATGGAGCAGGGTCCTAGGCAAGGTTAATGAGATGACCTATTCTTCATTTTCTTCATACACACTGTAAATGTTCCCATAATATTAATAGAACAAGCTGCATATGTGTGTGTGTGTGTGTGTGTGTGTGTGTGTGTGTGTGTGTGTGTGCAGGAAAGAAGCAAAGATATATAGCTTGAGGCATAGAGGATCTAGGGCTTGGTGCCAACTTATATATGTCACAGTATGTTACAATCTTTTCCTAATTAATTAGTATCAACCGCATGTAAGGGCTGAGACAGGGAGCAAAGACACTAGGATGGAAATAAAAGACTTCATCCTGATTTAGTTCTGTCATTCCAGTCCTGATGCTAATTACTCAAAAGAGCCATAAAGCATTGCACATAATCCCTCTGAATAGAAAAATCTGTGCCACCACAATCACGGATTTGAGCACTTTCTCTCAAATCACTGTCAAATTTCAGCCAGTTCAGTGAATCTGTGTGTGTGTGTATGTGTGTGCGTGAGTGGGTGTGTGAACCCAAAACACACCTGAGCTGCAAAACAAAAAATATGCAGGTATGCCCTGAGGGCACACCAAATAATTCAGATGTGCTCAGCACATTACTGGTGTATCTGAGTATAAACCATCTTAATGATTCTGTTCGCAATCTGGGGCACGTACACATCCATGCTTGAACACACAGAGACTCCCTCTCTCTCTCTCTCTCTCTTTCTCTATCACAGCAGCAAAAAGAGCTACCTATTTGATTTATTCATGCTGATGATACACCCAGAGCTAAGAGGTTCCATAATGTATGAACCTACAGATATTGCAAGACGTGGCAGCAGATGGTGTCATTTCTTGTAAAGGAACACACAGTCAATAGAGCTTTAAATATTTGTCTGAACATGAAGGAATTTGAATATTTATGCACAGTTTTGGTCATGGTAGAACATAATTTCTCAAATATTTGTCACACTTGATTCAGGATTAAATTTAAATTTTTGATCAGGCACCCCACAGAAGATGAAATACACTGTGTAAAGTGACCATTCTGTCATACATAAACACACCACAGCACACAGTGTGAAATTTCCACTGAATTTAACCCATTCACCAATTGAAGCAGGAAGCAGCCAGGAACGCAGCACCCGGGAAGCAGTGTGTGGGGACGGTACCTTGCTCACGGGAACCTCGGAGGAGCCACTAGCAGTCTTAAGATTCAAACCCACAATTTTCTGATCGCAACGCGAAAGCCCTAACCACTAGGCCACCAGCTGTCACCACTGGTAGGATGAAACTGATGAAAGCTAACTTCGACATCCCATGACAAAATGGCGATAACATCGCAATATGCTTTACCATATTTCTTTTTTCTGAAGTTTATTTTTGGAATACACTCCCCCGTACAACATAAAAAAATGCTCCCAATGTTTTGTTCAATGTTTCATCCAATTTCATCTCTTGTGGATTATATCTACAAGAAGAAGTCTGTTGTAATGTGGTGTGACTTATCACATTAACAATGAACATCATCATACTGCCCATCCCTAATCCCCCTTATTATTCAGTTATAAGTTTTAAGACTTATTATTCAGTAACTACTATTAAAGAACTTATGCATGCTCCACCAACAAATGATCCCTTTAATAGCTACTGTTTATAAGTTCATATAAAAGCTATAAATGCTAATAAATGTTTATATTGTTAAAGCTAATCACGAGTAGGCAGGCTACAATGACAGCCAATTTGACACCAAGATAACTTCAGCTTGACTGGACAAAAAAATCCCACCCAATCCTTATAGTGCAAAATCATCCAAAATGAATGTGTTCTAAATGTCCTTTTTTGCAAATAAATGATGTGCTTTAATTTTTCATTAGTTTGAAAGGGACTAACGTCAGTATTATGGCTAATGTTATTAAACCTTTTTCCCTAGTAACAGTTGCCACAAAATAATGCAACTGTGTGTAGAGCATGGTAAGGTCAATGTTTCAGTAACAACTATAAAATTAACATATAAGGTGAGTAGTTATGAGAGTGAAAAAGGGAAGTATGGAATTGTCAACACCAACAGGTTGTAAAACATGAGAATTTTAATCCAGGGGACACTGTTTAAACGCACCAATCTGTTTTGGATAGATGAGAATTAGACTGTAAATTTTTATTGTATGGAAGTATTTCTGTGCCATCGGAGTTTAAATATGAATTTCTAACACTGAATTTTTTAGCATCAAAATCAGACTTTTAAAAACCATCAAATTTCTGGCACAGATTTTTTCGCCTCTGATTTAAAATTTTTTTTTTTTAAGTCATCTTAAAAAATTATACAGTGTAAAAAAATTCAATGTCTTGAAAAATTTGGTGTAAAAATTCAGTCTCAAAAAATTCAGTATCAAAAGATACAGTCAGCATACATGTAACCAGGGAGAAGCAATCGATCCATGTCTCAATTCATCCAATGTCCAGCCAATCAGGTTACGCTCCACTGCCATGTCGACCAACCAGTGATGCTGCTTCTGTAAATCTGTTTAGTTTATTTGCCATTTATGTTCGTAATAGATATTACTCGACACGTTGCGTATTAACCAGATTTATTGAACAATATCTACACTGAACTTTTAATGAGATGGCGTTTGTGAAAACTGTGTTAGTAACTAGTTAACAGTATGCTGGGGGAGAGGGGTGTGTATGTGTGTGTGTCTGTGTGTGTGTGTGTGTGTGTGCTCGGAAATTTGTTTTGTGTGTTTGTTTTCTGACAGACTATTTTGGTATGTCTTATCCAAATACCTTTGTTTACATAAAAACTACAGTTCTCTTAGTCTGTGGCTTTTCCCAAATGTAGGCCTATGTGTTTGATGGTTTCTGAAGCCTACAGCTTATTAAAATGAAACCTAGTTAATTTCTGAGTATTTACTCGCTTCTTAAATAGCTGTTGTGGATCGAATTATTACGATGTTACCATTTCTTCACTTTCACGCAGCAGTCTTTTCTCAGTAGTTATTGTTTTCATACAGCCTAATATTCATTTTTATTTTCACATCGGGGCGAGAGAAAAGACGCCACAATCCACGCAGCTACCAGCCAGAACGGAAACAAGCCGTGCAATCATTTTTAATAGGTGTCAGATTTTGAATTGTTCAAGTATCTGAAGCAATTATTACAAATTGCACTTGCCAAACACCAGATGTTATCATGGATTTGCTTTTCTATTGGTAATTTTCTCTTTCTAAGAACAACTGCTTAATCATCTTTTAGAAAGACTTCGCTCTCGATTGGAGCATATTCTGGAACGCGAGCCTCTGGACCTGGACTTCTTAGAGTTCACTCGCACACAAGAACTTGTGTTTTTAAATGCTGTGTCCAGTCAAGTAACTGTAGTACGAGGCTGAAGCTGGCTACTTATTCACAGCTTCTGATTCGTCTGGCTTCTTATTCGGCGGCGTGTGAACCCGGGGCTTTAGTTTAGCTCCTTATTCACTGCGTCCTTTTGAGGAGTGTTCACGGGGGTATAAGCTGCGCAGTATATGTAAATGTAATAAACCTTTTAACCATGAAGTACTGCATGAGGTGGTCTATGTTTCTTTGTTCAACTCATTCTTATAAAACTTTAGTTAAGATTGAACACATTTATGAAATGCTTAATTCTCAGCACACAGTGGGTATTCCACTGCACGGTGCACATTCATTTGAATTAAAATCAATTAGCCATGTTTCCAAGACCATTTTGGAGGTCTTAACCACTTTGGGCCAGGCAAATATCAACTTTCCAGTAGACAATAGATACTCCACTATATCGAAATAGAGTAATTGTCCTGACCCAGACTGATTTAATACTTGTAAGATCAAATGAAAACATGGTGCAAAAAGTCGCAATAAGAGGAATAAGCCACCCCGGACTCACATGCTGCCGAATAAGAAGCCAGACGAATCGGAAGCTGTGAATAAGTAGCCAGCTTTAGCCTCGTACTACAGTTACTTGACTGGACACAGCATTTAAAAACTCAAGTTCTTGTGTGCAAGTGAACTCTAAGAAGTCCTGGTCCAGAGGCATGCGTCCCAGAACATGCTCCAATCGAGAGCGAAGTCTTTCTAAAAGATGATTAAGCAGTTGTTCCTAGAAGAGAAAAAAAGTTAATTACCAATAGAAAAGCAAATCCATGATAACATCTGGTGTTTGGCAAGTGCAATTTGTAATAATTGCTTCAGATACTTGAACAATTCAAAATCCGATGCCTATTAAAACTGATCGCACAGCTCATTTCCGTTCTGGCTGGTAGCTGCGTGGAATGTGGCGTCTTTTCTCTCGCCCCGATGTGGATATAAAAATGAAAACAGTAACTACTGAGAAAAGACTGTTGCGCGAAAGTGAAGAAATAGTTACATCGTAATAATTTGATTGACCTCAGCTGGGCACAGTGGTCCACTACAGCTGTTTAAGAAGTGCAGTACAAGGAGTAAATACTCAGAAATTAACTAGGTTTCATTTTAATAAGCTGTAGGCTCCAGAAACCATCATATTTGCATAAGACATACCAAAATAGTCTGTCAGAAAACAAACACACAAAACAAATTTCCGAACACACACACACACACACACACACACACCCTTCCCCCCCAGCATACCGTTAACTAGTTACTAACATAGTTTTCACGAACGCCATCTCATTAAAAGTTCAGTGTAGATATTGTTCAATAAATCTGGTTAATATGCAACGTATCGAGTAATATCTATTACGAACATAAATGGCAAATAAACTAAACAGACTTACCGAAGCAGGATCACTGGCGTTAATCAACATGGTAGTGGAGTGTAACCTGATTGGCTGGACGTTGGATGAATTGAGCCAGGGATCGATTGCTTCTCCCTGGTTACCCGGATGTTGACTCTGTATCTTTTGACACTGAATTTTTTTACACCGAATTTTCAGAGACATTGAATTTTTTTCACTGAATTATTTTTGAGATGTTGAATTTTTTTATGCTGAATTTTTGTGCTAGAAATTTGATGGCTTTTAAAATTCAAAGTCTGATTTTGATGCTGAAGAAATTCAGTGTTAGAAATTCATATTCAAGCTCCGATGGCACAGAAATACTTCTATACCATTTCATGTATCACTGACATAATGAAAACGGTCATTGTCCTTTTGCAACTAAAGTGATGCACAATTAAAGCTGACAGCAGGTGTGAACTAATGAACTACATATGGGGTCACTTTACCTCAAGATCCATGCTGTAGCTTGCCTAGCCATGAGATATGCAGGGCACTGTAGCAAGAGTTAGTGATGTGATTTTCAGAAAGCATACAGAGGGCTTAAACGAGTGAATGAAATATTCCTAATCAGTAGCATTTTTGAGTAAATAATGTATGTTGGAAAGGGAGTATAGCAACATATAGTATATTGACAGATCAACATGACATACAAGGCCCCGATCTTATACACATGCACACAAAAATGCTACTTACTATCAGCACTGTCAACTGTGGGTTGGTTGGTAGCACTGGTCTTGGTGGAAGCAGGTCCATTAGACTGGGCAGTCTTTCTGTCTTTTTCTCCATCTTTACTATTTCTTTTGTCTGAAAGAGCAAACAAGCAGAAGGCTATGACATGACCACTGAAAACATTTGTCATGATCCTCTCCAGGAACAGAAATTGTAAAATTGTAAAAATTGTAAAATTATGGAAACAAAATTCATCAGAATGCATTCAGTAGTCTATGGGGGTAAACATCTTAAAGGCGAGAGCAAAGAACAGTTTCACAGAGGAAAATCCCAGCTTGTTGACATCAAATTGAAGTTTGCTAATCCATAGTCCTTTAGACACCAAATTTAACAAAATCTTTTCTGTAACGGTTTTTGGTGTTTAATACAGGACAATATGGTGTTGATCATGGCAGGAGGATTAGAACTTTAGTGAAGAATTTCAAATTACCTGGCAGTTTTAGCACTGAGATTCTAATTGGATATCTCTAGTTCTATAGACATTTACTCTCCCAAATCAAATGACTGGGCCAAACCTGAACACATTTACTAAATGACTATGCTCTAACTAAATCTGAACTTTCACTTGGATGACAGCATTCTTGAGATTTATTTCTTCTGAAATTTTTTGAGGGCCATTGGCCTAATTTGTTAATAATATATAATAATAGTGATCTATAAATTTATATTACATTGTACAACAAGTGTTATTTAAATACATAATTATGGGAGCAGCATTGGAAAGAGCAACACATTCAGTTATGAGTGTTTTTAAGCTAAAATGTGAAGTAACTAAAAACAATGTTTTCAATAATATAACAATAATATTGCTTAATTGTTAAGATAATTGTTGATGATCAGTTTCATAGGTTTCTAATGTGCTGCAGGATAAGTAAAAAAAAAACTGTAGACATATCCATTTTTATTTATCGTGTATTAACTTCTTGCTGTTCTTTAGATATTCAAAATATTGAATAAAACGTCTAAATGTCTTTTTTCAGTTATACCATAAGTGTGTATCCTGAACAAGTCTAGTACCTTTGTGCTTTTCCTTCAGAACAGGTGACTCGCTCTTACACTCACTGGCCTGTGAGTCCCTGGCAGTAGCAAAGTCAGCCGATGTGGTCCTCTCCTCTAAGTTTTCCTCTATAGCCTGAAACTTTGGTATGGAATCCTTCAGGAATTCCCACACTTTTTCCACATTGCAGGACCTAGGAATGTCACCCAAACACAGCTTTAGGACTGCCTGTGGCCAATCAAGCTTCCTAAATTGACAGTTTAACCACCATATAGCAATGTTTAATCACATTGACTGATCAAAACATGTTCAAGCCTAATTGAACGCAGCCCTGCTTGTATCCGATTACTGACCTGCTGCAGAATCAATGCCCAAAGTAAAACGGACTGAATGAAGATCTTCTCACACTAATCAATAAGCAGCAATTAGTGGGAAGCAGTGGGTTGCTGGCAATCAATATACTGTACACAAATGCTCCAGGTTTATACCCACATCCAAGACACAACAGTCAGGTCCACAGGCAAACCAATAATCGACAGCACATATTTATCTCAATCATCTGAGTGGTATATTTAGGGTTTTGGGCAGGAATGCAGCTTAGCTGTTAGCCAAAGAGGCACCAGACAGTGTTGTGGTTTTCTGGCCTGCTCTGCTCTTCCCTGCCATGAGCCAGGGCTCAATGAGAGCATTTGGAGAAGCAGAGATGGTGCTTGGCACATCAGCAGAGCTGCAACACAGAGTAAATGACCTCAGGAGATCCTGCAGCATCATTCTATTATGAGTTAAAACACACAAACAAACACATTTATACACATTCTCACTAGGGCCTGATCGTATACCATTTAGCTTATAAAATATATTAATAATATTAATTAATATTAATAATATTGATTTTCATGGCACTGGAAATCCCACCAATAAAACACTGACAAACACTTTTAGCAAAAATGGTTCTATATAGTCAAAAAGGTTCTTTGACAAGTGTGGATCTCTTAAGTGTTTTAAAGACCAATCTTTAAAAGGTTCTTTTAAACTATATGTTTTACAACGGTTTTTTTTAGTCCTGTAGGGTTCGAATCCAGCACAGTTTGGTGATCTTCTTACTCAAATACATGTGACTCAACCCAGAAGCTGTATTTCGTTTCATGTCAAAAATTGTGTAGGATAGCGTCCTTCCAGGACTGCAGTTCACCACCCCAATTTAAGATAATGTGAGTTCTAATGTTTACTTCAATTTATGATGTGTGTCCATTGAAAAATTACATATTTGATCATTCACAACTTTATTGGTCAGTAAAGCTAATTTTACTACTGAGGTCAATTTAACTACTAACCATTTAAATTTTATCCGACAATATTATCAACATTTTATCTCCATTTCAGTACACTGAAAAAAATGCTTCAAATATACAGTGGTGCCTTGACTTATGAGTTTAATTCATTCCGTGACGGAGTTCAAAACTCAAATTACTTGTATGTCAAATCAATTTTCCCTATTGAAATGAATTGAAATGCCATTAATCTGTTCCAGACCTCCAAAAAACAAAGCATGTTTTGTTATATGTTTTTAAATAAGAAAAATGTGCTTATAAATAACAAATATTGTATAGAAACACAATACAATAGAATGTACTGCAATAAACTGGTTTTATTAAGTATAATGTACAGCATTTGCCTTGGAGATCAGTCAACTTGAAGATGCTTCGGCTGCTATAATTCAGGCAAAAGTTTTGAGGTGATCCTCAGCTGCCTTCATATCCGCAATCGCTGCCTCACCACGCCTGGCAACCGAGTGAATGCCGGTCCTCTTTTTAAAATTCTCGAACCAGCCCCGACAGGCTTAAAACACCTCGCCCGATGCCTCATTCGCAGAAGTGCCTGGATCTGCTGCAGCAAATCGGCGTGAACAGCTCGAGTCTTCTCGCAGATTGTATCTTCCTTTTCGGGATCTCCTGCGAGCTGCTTCTCCATAAACCACACCATGAGCAGCTTCTCCATATTTTCATGGATGGATGTCCGCTGTTTAGAAAATATTTTAACGCCCTTGGCTGGTGTTATAGCCTTTATCGATTCCTTCTGCTTCAGTAAGGTGCGGACTGTAGAAGTGCTACGTTTGTACTGCTACACGCACACCTTGGTCATGTTTCTTTAATTCAATGCACATCGTCTGCTTCTTCTGTCCTTCGCACTTACTTTCTTTGGACACATGAACCCGTAACCCGAATTTTAGCTCTCAACTCAAAACAAATTGGCTGGGAGATGACTCGTATCTCGAAAAACTCGTAAGTTGGGACTCTCGTAAGTCAAGCTACCACTGTACATGATTTAAATGTATCCAGTAGTTGCTTATGAATGTAATGTATAATACAATTGTTGCCGAAAGACATTTTTTCATGTATAACTGTCTGACACATTTTGCACTGGTACCAATAATCAAGAATAAGTGTGATGTGCTAAGCTGTAGTAACTACAGAGGGATACAGTTGATCAGCCACAGCATGAAGTTATGGGAAAGAGTGGTGGAAGCTAGGTTAAGAAGAGATGGGATGATTAGTGAGCAGCAGTATGGTTTCATGCCAGGCTCTACAGATGCAATGTTTGTCCTGAAGGTGCTGATGGAGAAGTACAGAGAAGGTCAGAAGCAGCTGACTCACTGCTGCACCTGCAGCTCCAGGACAAACCACATCATTAAGGTTGCAGACGACACCACAGTTGTGGGGCTCATCAGAGACAACAAACACATTGCTGCTGTTGTGTTGTGTTCTATATTGCACCTACGGTCCAGGGAGACGATATTTTATGTACTAAATGTATATGGATGGGATGACAATAAAGCTGTACTTGACTTGACTTGAGTGGCACTGTGTCTTTGTGGACTTGGAGAATGCATATGACAGGATGCCTTGGAAGGAGTTGTGGTATTGTATGAGGAGGTCAGGAGTGGCAGAGAAGTATGTGAGAGTGGTACAGGATATGTAAGAGGGCAGTGTGACAGCAGTGAGGTCTGCGGTAGAAGTGATTGATGCGTTTAAGGTGGAGGATCAGCTTTGAGCTCTTTCTTGCTAGGGTGATGGACAGGATGAGATCAGACAGGAGTACCCGTGGACTATGATGTTTGCAGATGACACTGTGATCTGTAGTGAGAGTAGAAAGCAGGTTGAGGAGACCCTGGAGAGATGGAGATATGCTCTGGAAAGGAATGGAAGTAAGGTCAGTGAGTGAATGAGAGGGAGGACAGTGGAATGGTGAGGATACAGGGAGTAGAGCTGGTGAAGGTGTAGGAGTTCAAATACTTGCGGTCAAAAGTCCAGAGTAACGGGAAGTGTGAAAGAGAGGTGAAGAGGTGAGCGCAGGCAGTAGCATTTCTACTGTTATTGTCAATGCCTCTCACTCCATTGTGTACCTGTGTGTATGTGTGTGTGTGTATGTGTGTGTGTCTACAGTGTACAATGTACAGTTACTTACAGTATATATCCACTCTGTATATATATATACATATACTCATTGTGTACATACATACAACTTGCCTAAGTCTACATATAGTTTACATATACATATATGTATGTATTTTACAATACAGATGTCCATATTTTATATTTCTAGATAGTATAGTGTGCTTTTTATACTGTACTGTTGGTATAGTATTTTATTCTATTCTATTTTTTTTTTTTTTTTTGCTGCTCTTAACTTTGTACTGTCCACTTTCTGCTGTGACAAAGCAAATTTCCCACTTGTGCGACTGATAAAGGTTTATCTTATCTTATCTTATCTTAACACAAATGAAATTATGGAGAAAAATGAAATTATGGAGAAGGAACATTCCAAAAGAAAGCATTAATTCTCTCTTTCTCTCTTTCTCTCTCTCTCTCTCTCTCTCTCTCTCACACACACACACACACACACACAACACACACAAACATAGCCCCAGTTTACACTCTGCTGTCACGTCATGCTTCACACTGTTAGAGCAATGTGACATAAAAACTGTGTGTATATATACACAAGCCACAAACTGGCACGCACACTTTCCTTCTTTATCTCTCTCTGGATGTGCACTAATAAGGTCTCAACGGAAGCCTCTAAACCACTGCAACTCAACGGAGCATACAAAACAAGATGACCCACAGCACTTGCTGAAACAAAGCCGGCATCAATGGTACGCTTCAGAAGACTACAGAACTAACATGTCCTTGCAAGACCATGACTACAAGTCATGCCCCATGCTACATTTGCAGAAGCCCACTAACTCAATCATGAAGGAATGGAAGACAAACATGTTGCTGGTCACTTTTTCACGGGAGGTGCCGAAAGATGCGTATTCTGAGGGACTGCACTGTCTGCAACCATTATGACCTAATCACCGTGGCATTGCCTGTCCAGTCTGGTGGAAAACAAGGCCCATGCCCAGTCCCAGAGGGAGAGTGAAAGATCAGTGAACCTCATTAGTGCTATACAGCCTACTGATAGAAGGCAATGAGAGTAAATGCCACAAAGAAAGCTCCATTCATGGCAATGGCTGCAAGTAAAACAATGGAATTGTGTTGCTTCTATAAAATACTAGCCTTTGCTGCCTGGCAGACCTTTTAATTAGGGCTGAAACATCTGACATTTTGATTGACGATAATTTGTCAACAATAAAAGAATGTTAACAAATATTCCTGTTATTGACATTTGCAAAGCTGCATCCAACCTGGAGTGAGTTAATGACTTAACCCCAAGAGTGCAGAAGTTCCCCTACAGGTTTGTCTCTATGTGTAGCAAATGACATAAATATGACTGAAACCTCAAAAACAAGTACAGTCCAGGAGCATACTTAAAATTTGGGATAAAGTAGTCACATACAGCACACGTCTGGCCAAGCTCCACATGAACACAATTTTGAGTACCAGAAAATAAAATATGTTTTTGTCAATTATGAAGTAGCAAACAGAAAGTAAACAGTAGTGTTCCCTCTAGGACAATGTTCTGACGAACCCAACAACTCTCTAAGGACATGTAGCTATCTCAGAAAAAGATTATTTTACCCTTGCAAAAAGTGCTTGTTAATGAACTGATTAGAGGGTTCAGGTGTGTTTGGACCAGAGAAATTACTGAAACATGCAAAGTAGTACGCCTCCAGGACCAGGGTAGGGAGGTATTTAGCAGGCTGTTCCAAAAAATATAACATTTAATATGTAAAATACATTGGCTACCAAGTAAAAAGCTTATTAAGTGTCTTAAAGTACAACTCATTCCGTAAACATGATTTTCATGTGGAAAATATATAATGTTACCGTCCTGGAAACCTATTTCCACTTATTTGTCTTGGAAATCTTCTTGTCTAAATTTAGACCAAAAGTCAGCCACATGTAAATAAAAATGTTACAAGTCTACATGTATTTTACATTATTTTATAGTAAAAAAACATTCACTTGGATCCTCATTGTGTACATTTATTAGACTGGTTTGCTATAGTCTTGCTATGCAGACAAGCATGGGGCTGAAACATTTTGGACCAAGACCATCCCATCACATCTAAAGCTCTTATCATCTTATGGCTGCATAATGAATGTCAACACAAACATGAAATGTTAATAAACAACAAAAGGTAGAACTGCACAGTGTAAGGTATGATGTATTCATAACAGGCTAAGAGTCTTTCAGAGCAATAGTCTTGGGTAATAAATGCCATCAGAAATAAAAGCAATACCCCATCCATGTCCAATAAGGAAAACTGTCTGCCATATAAATTAAAGAGGCACAGTATGAAAGCTGTACTGAGTAAGAGTCTTACTGAAGGGGTATTATCTCTGGTATCCAGCCGGTCAGACAGTGAATGACAGTGAACTCTCCCAGCTCTCTCCTGGGGCTTGGCACCACACTGAAGGGACACAGAGTGACAATGGCAATGTCAATTCCAGCACCAGCAAGCATCAATACCAGTGATGTCCTCATAGTTATTTTAGGCCATTTTCCCTACTTGATTGAGCCATCTTGGCTATTTTCCGGGGGGCAGAAAATTTTATGCAGTTACAGATACTACGCTGGTATAGCTAAGAAAAATGAAAAGAGCATCAAAAAATGCAGTCAGAAAAGCTTAGCGCTAGTGAAGGAATTAAAAAGGTCGACATAAAAACCTGACTGAAATGAACTCCACAGGGGTACTGAGGCTTTCTTTTGGGTGGATTCCCACCACATACATATTTCTACAGACTGCATACCTTCATTATGTGGCAGTTCCATGAAATCAGATGACTCTTTGTATGTGAGTGTGTGCCTCTTTGTGTGTGTGGCCTATTGCTCTCTCTCCCTCTCTTTCTCGAAGAAACCAGATGGCTGATGCACTAATTGTGCCTCACGGGATCCTGTATTCAAGCAGTCCGGCAGCTATTAATTAACTGCACCATTTCACCGCTCCTCTTCTTGCCATGCTCACACTAAGTCAAACGCAACCATCATGCCGACATTTGCATGACTGACTCAACCCCTTAAAGTACAAAGGGACTGTATGTGGACCCACACTTCAATTTCTGAACCCCATAACAACATACCTTACATATCAGTTTCATAGGAGTTATTTAATAATTCATTAGTTATAGCATAACAAGATTTGTTATATGAGTAGAAATAAAAAGGAATAGCCCAGAGAAAATCTACTTATCCTAGACAGAGTCAGTTCTTCATTAAGGCAGTGGAGCCAATCATTTTTGTCAATTGGGGCCATTTTTACAACTGCCTGAAGGATAGGGGTGCTGATCGAGAAATGACAGTCATAAATACAGAGGAATCTGATCCAAGATCAGTACTCCTTACAACTGCTTTATGAATAACAGCCCTTGTGTTTTCTGAAATGACTGCCCATTAAAGTTTTGATTAGTTTTATAGCAGTAAATATAAGAAATCATGATTTTTTGCCAAACTATTGAATTTCAGATGAACTGAATACAAAGTCATCAGTAAAAAAGGTCTCTTGTGCTCTCTGCCACTGCTTCAGGCACACTGTTATTGTGGTGTGTGCGTATATGTGTTTCCCAGAAGGTCCCAAAGACAAATCAGGAAAAATATGGCTATTGTTCTGTCATTTCCCTTGAACTTTCCCCTGCATGTAATAAATGATTCACAGAATTCGAGTGACTTCCGCCTTCCTGAGGCAGATTAATCATTTACATACTGACGTTTGACAAATGTGGCATTCAAACATACATCTGACACATTCTTAAAGGAAGCCTTAAAGCCTTGATGTATTGAACTTAAACAAGTCTAAAATTCCTGTGGGTGGGCAAAAGAGATCAGGGTAAGGGACTATTGTGGCTTCACAAAGTTATTTTTTCCATAGTACACGGCTTTATCATTTTGTTCCTGTAACTTAATTTGGCCTCAGCATTTTGATTGGAAGTTTTTGTCATGATGATGTCATAACATACTCACTCTGTACTAGCCAACTTAAGGATAGCCTTAGTCAGTAGCATAGGCCAGAGCTCTGTCTGATTTGCAGTAGCAGGAAGCAGAAGATTGTTCCGGTCATCAAATGGTAAAGAGTCATCAACAGAGATTTTCCTCCAGCAACCCTGTAACATTTACGTACAGAGAGAGATGTTGTGTGTTAGTGTGTGTGTGTGTGTGTGTGTGTGTGTGAGACCCAAAAAAATAGGTAAAGAAGAATTGTTTCAGTTTCCCAGTCACTCTTAATATAAGTGTTGACAGAAATTTTTCTGCAGACAGCAAAAACACTATCATAGCCATCATGAGACACGATTTAAATTAAACTGGGAAAATGTCCAACAATTAATCAATGGCACTTTGTACAGCTGAAGCTTTGACGAATACCACCAGCACTCAGTGATCTGCTGCAAAAGCATATTCTGAGTTTTTTGAAAACTACCTCACTTGAGCTAAAATATTCCCCCTCATATCAGGCCTAACTCTACACTGAATGACTCCAGACTAGCTACAAGTGTCAAGTGTTAGGTGGCCTTTCAAATGCCCACAGTGCATCACTGGTAGGGCAATGTCCTTGACTGAAGTGTACTTGACTTTGATTGGAGAGATAGAGGGAGACAGAGAGAGAGAGAGTGAGAGAAAGAGAGAAAGAGAGGGAGAAAGAGAGAGAGAGAAAGAGGAATAGAGAGAGAGAGAGAGAGAGAAACAGTGTGCGGCTATCTTTTACACATTTTACATTTTTAACTTTAAGAGAAAGGTTTCATTTATTGTTTGCATTTATGTTAATGTTTGTGTTATTTTGTGTTTATCATTTGGTGTTACTAAGTGTGTCAGGTTAGAGGTCAGTCAAGGACAATGGCGATTTACAGAGAGGCATTAACGCTTTTTCAGTGGTAGAAACAGTGGTATGTGTATACACACACCCACATACCCAAACACACAAGCCCGGCTGTCTGATAAGAGCCATGTTCTCACTTAATCAATGCCTGCAGGACATACGCAGTAGTAGGTGTGGAGGGGTTCACCTCTTAATCACGCTTCACTGCCTGCCAGCCAGCCTCAGCAACACAAGGCCAGTGTTGGCTTTCTCTAGTAAGGCGCCACAGCGTATTTTTGGGTCAGCGCTGGAAGAGGTTTGAATGAGTCAGAATTTCCCTATAATTGCTTACTGTTAGTCTTTCACGGGTAGCACTGCTGCTGTCGCCTTAACCCACTTGCTAATTTTCATTTAAGAAAGAAAACAGACGTTCTCTTCAAAAATGCATATTTTAAACTATCAATCAACATTTGTTGTTTTAAGCAGAAATGAAGACATTTTTTTAATATTTGAATTTGTTGCAAAGTAACATAAGGAAAACACATCCTTTTGGACACATTTTCCTCTTCGGTGTCACTGAAACTGAAAGTGTAACAAATTAAAAGCACCATATATTACATAGCTAAGTGGGTAATTAATTTAGTGTAGTTCTGTAAATAGTTGGGAATGCAATTTGACAATATTTTGTCATACTTGTCTCAAATTTGTTGCAATATGCTCCTCTGAGTACTAAAACCCTACCCAATCGCATGCTTAATTGCAAAGAAAGCAAAATCACTTACTTGAATTTTGTGCAGTGCAGAACACAGGATATTGAATAAAAATCATTGTACCAACTCAGTTTTTGTTAGGAGTTTAATGTGGCACTACTGATTCACTGTTTACTCCTTAAAATAAAAAATAATAATATAATGGTGCATTTCTTAAATATCATTGGCCTTTATGAGCAACTACTAAAACTATTAAAACTATTATTGACCACAGAACAAACACTAGCTGTTGTGAGAACTCACCATCCAGTACAGTCTAACCACATACTTTCCATGGACATTATACAGGGGCATGTGGCCCTTCACCACTTTACATAGGGAATAGATGTGTTCCCATGGTCTCCAGGGATTAGGATCCCCGCTTGATGCTTCACTGCAGACTTTCCACACAATGCAGATCTCACTGATGATCCAGCGCATGAGCTGAGGGCATGAGATATGAGCACCAGTGAGAAAAGCAAAGATATGTTCATCAGAGCTTCATATCAGATGCTCAGTTGTACCTCTTCACTCACGAACATTGTTAGGGAGACAGGAACTGTACTATTCTTCACAATTGACTTGACTTGACTTGAATATGAGATAAGAGCATTAACAGTTATACTCCTATGTTACCTAAAATAGCACCACTGGGACCTCTTAGCTGAACTGAACTAGTTGAGCAGACATAAATCGTTTAATTTTTTGTGGTTAATCTATAGCCAACACATTAGATAGGGCAATAGTAATGCTAAAAGAAGGTTCCTTGTGACTTACTTCACTCGACAGCAAATGCTCATTGGCGGAAGTGAGATCAAAACTTGATTCATTCTCCACTACAACTGGAACCTAGCACAATGTGAAGAAAAAAGACACAAATCATTCAAAGCTACAAAATAGTAAAAAATCAGCAGCAGCTCCATGTATTTGTTTGAGAAGGTTCTTAACTGATATAAAAAAAACCTCTGTGAACGATCACTAATTTTATGCCAAAAGGTGGTTTCAAAGAGACAGAAATCTACTCTATTTTGAACGAAGACTTCCTGTGTCTGGCCACAGAGACTTTGGGCTCCTCTTTTAAATGCATTTATTCATAAAGCACTTGTCCGCTCTCATTCAAATAGTCTATTTTCATCACTCTCAGTGATCAGTCTGAGCTCTATGGAGGACAAAGCTCGATGAATGTTTGATTATGAAGCATTAATGGCCTAAAGGTTTCCTAATCAAATCTGAATAAAATTCTCTGGATTGCCCGCGCACCTTGAGGGCGAGGACTTCCTTCTGTCGACCTGGCCCACCATTGCCATTGGGCCGACTCTAGTTCATTCCATCAATTAGACTTCTCACATACAGCCGAGCAAATGGCGAGCTGATTGCCTTCACCACACCGGCTGAGCTTTGGTGCTTTCATGACTGTGTAGTGAATCTCTTGTGCTGTAGCTTCAGTCCTTGACCTGCACTGATAACTACGAACCACCAGGCAAGCCGGTGTAATTGTGTGCCGCTTCTGCTGAGAATGAGGAAATTTAATTACAACACTGGTTCATGTGAGACCAGTAGAAAGCAGATTTATTCAATTATCCAAAGAAACAGGCCAAGGACTGTGCTTCAACTAAATTCATGTGATTAAGAAAACAGTGCCAATAGTCTGCACATCTGACAGAAGTATCTATGTTTTGGACAATCTCTGTAAGACAAAATATTCTTATCACATAACCGACACACTAGCAACAAATGCAAAAATGTGATCCTGGAATATTGTACAGTTTGGTTTCTCTGGTTTGGTTCTATAATGCACAAAAAACTGTTTTGTAGCAAAGAGGACACTAAATGTTGCTGTAATCAGAGGAACTGAAGCAAAATGAAAGCTGGAAGGATGCTGAAAGGAACCAACCACTCTTTTGGCTCACACGCTCACCTTGTTAACTAAGTGCTCTGAGGGGCGTTTCCAGGTGTGAACTTTCAAAGACCCTGGGAGCTCAACCTTCCCTTCTGGATCCTCAAAGAACTGCTGTAAATGTTGTCATATAAAATAGTTCAGTTCAGTGAACAAACTAAGACACTCCTTTCTCTCTAGGCCATGAGCTAATTACCAGATAACAATATAAAGCTGTCTAAGGACACTCACACAGAATGGACTCTTCCCAGCTTTACCATCCTTTGAAACTTTGGCTGCGTCCCATTTTTCGGCATTGACTTCAGTCTCATTCCATTCAGGCCAGATATGGAAACGGCTCCTCTTCAGCTCTCCTGGGCCTTCAGACGTGCTGACCATTAATGAGGAGACCCTAGAGCCAGTGGATTTTAGCGTCACTCTACGACCACGGTAAAGATAGTTTGCAGTTTGCGATTCCCCACTCTTTTGAGAGTATCTCTACAGTTCAGTGTGGTAGACGGTTAAACACGGTGGCATGTCTTTCGTGATTTGTAAATTCAGATGACATCATTCCCCACCCCTAAATGTGCTGGTATTAAAATTTGTATCTTTATTGTCCAACGCAAATAATAAAAAATCTTTACCATATAAACAGGTCCAGCCAGGCTCACAGTCATCAGTCTGATTTGTGAAATATATATTCATATATCACCACTGAATTAACTGTTTGGCCACTTATAGAAATATATATAGCAATAAATGGGCTACATCACAAACCAGTGGCCAAAACACCCAAAAAGTAACCTATATGGGCCAAACTAGGCTCATATTGATCAGTCTTATTTGTTTTTACACATAAACCTTACCATCAATGAACATTTTACAAATATATAGGCACACATATCACCACTGAATTAACTGTTTGGCCACTTACCATAGCAATATATGGTTTACATCACAAACTGGTGGCCAAAAAACCCAATAAAGTAACCTAGATGAGCCAAACTGGGCTCAAATTGATCAGTCTTATTTGTGAATTTTTTCACAAATCTAAAACGTTCAGTCTGGCATAGGTCACTGTATGTATCAGCCCAGCGTTTTTTACAAATAAACCTTACTTAAAATGAAAAATAAAGAAACCACAATATCCATGTTGGGTTTGACAAAACCTGATTTGTGAAAACAAATCACAAGAATATTTGCTTATGTCAATAGTCAATATTTTGCTATGTCCAATATATTTTGCCATGGAATATTCCTGTTTTCAAGGTGGTTGTGCACTCATTTTTTGTGTTGCTTTTCTTTTTAAATTGCATATTCCTGACATCATGGATAATAAGAGACAACATATATACATTCATGTCCAGTATTGTATTATAATAAACTTTTACATTGCATTATATGTCATAACAGTTTGGAAAAGGCCTGTTTCTGTTCCAGCATGACTGTGCACAAGCTCCATAAAGACATGGTTGGGTGAGTATGGTGTGGAAGAACTTGACTGGAACACACAAATCCCTGACTTCGATGCCATTGAACATCTTTGGGATGAACTACAACAAACATTGTGAGCTAAGCCCTCTACAGCCTGACCTCATAAATGCGCTTTTGAATGAATGGGCAAAAATCCCCACAGATACATCCAAACCTTGTGGAAGGCCTTCCCAGAAAAAAGCAGCTGTTATAGCTGCCAAAGTCTGTACTGATGCCTATGGATTTAGAATGGGATGACAGAAAAGTTTCTGTAGGAGTAATGGTCTGGGGTCACAATACTTTTGCTGTACGGTTTGTCTTTGTTCATATATTTTTTTTTATTTCATCCTTACCTCTTTCTGTTCCTCATCATTGTGAATTGTTACATGAATGATATGTATTGATAGTTATGACTCATTTATGGTTGACGGTTTACATTTGAAATAAAATTATGCATGTCACTAATCTACAGAATAGTTAGATGGGTCATCTTGGTCTTGACTTGCTTTCAGTGGGTAGTCATTTTGTCTCAGTTTTTATGAAATAAAGGAAGTAGAAATTAAGTAAAAATGTATATAACATTTTCTAAATAACAGAGCCTGTTAATGTTTGCCAGCTGTGTGGCCTGAAAGAGACAGCAGGCAAATCACTTTGGGCGTGTATATTATACTTATTGTAAAAAATAAATAAATATTAAACTAAAGTATACATAATGTGACAGCATGAAGGGCTGGTATTTATTTATTCTATTTTGAAATTATGATTTGAATGTAATTGTTAAATTAATTATTTTCATAAAGATTCAGTGTGATGCTTGCACACTTTGGACTCATACCAAGTGCACAGACCTGGAATACAATCACTAATAGCAACAGTAAATGGTTTAGACAATACTGTACAAATGCAATTCATCTTTTATTTTGTTTTTTAGTGAAACACTCATAGCTACAGAACATGTAGCTTGTAAAATATTACAAGAAAGGCACAGAACAATTTTTTTTTTAATTTATTTAATTAGTCCACAGGTTGTGGTGTTTAATTCCATAATTTTACAAGGTAAAAAACTGTGCAAAATGTTAGTGAAATTTCTGTTTGGTAAAACAAATATGTTACATGCGCATTAAAAACAATGTTGTACTAAGCTTTTGAAATTCATTTCAATCAATCCACAATACAAATATTTGGGTCGCTCCTCTAATGAGTCATAAGTTGACTGTGACAGCAATAGACAGAAGTGGAAAATCCTTTGGTAACCAATAAGCCTGAAAATGGAGATCCATCCCCTTTTGGGTTCACTGGATTGCTATTAAAGAACTGTGGAAGTGGGACTAAAGGGTGTTTGTCCACTGAGGATAGAGAATATTATCTGTTACAAGGTGTGCATGATGATAAATTATATGGTCGCATGATTGCAATTTGTGAAGATTTCTTAGAATTAACATTTTAGGAAAAGTTACAAATGGTCTCACTTGACAACGTCATGGCACATTGGGGGATATTGTATACATACCAATAAATTATTTCCTGTTCTCATCAGAATGCCAGTGCAATAAATCCCATGGATGTGGGCACAATATCCCTGCCATTTTTAATAAAAGACACAAAATACATATACTGTACAGAAACAGAATCTCTTCTGTTACGTTTAAGGTATGTAATATTGGTCACTTTCCTTTGAAAGTAAATTCTAATTTCAGACATTTTTATCAGAATATAAAATGTCTAACACAACACCACCTTAAGAGTAAAATTGTATTTAGTTGTTATTAGTTATTATTAATAATATTCCTTACTTTTTTAGTTGTTGAATTAACAATTTAAAATCCAAATCTAGAAACTACACTGAACTTGTGTTGTACCAGTAGTTAATGTTATTTTCTCAGGATGCTGTTTATGGAAAAAAAGCACAAATAAGACTGATCAATCTGAGCCTAGTTTGGCCCATTTGGGTTACTTTATTGGGTGTTTTGGCCACTGGTTTGTGATGTAAACCATATATTGCTATGGTAAGTGGCCAAACAATTAATTCAGTGGTTATATCTGTGCCTATATGTTTGTGAAAGATTTCCGAAATCATGTTTTGTCAAACACAACATGGATATTGTGGTTTCTTTATTTTCATTTTTAGTAAGGTTTATTTGTAAAAAAAAAAAAAACTGCTGGGCTGATACACAGTGATCTATGCCAGACTGAACACTTTAGATTTGTGAAAAAAATAACAAATAAGACTGATCAATTTTAGCCTAGTTTGGCCCATCTGGGTTACTTTATTGGGTGTTTTGGCCACTGGTTTGTGATGTAAACCATATACTGCTATGGTAAGTGGCCAAACAGTTAATTCAGTGGTGATATGTGTGCCTATATATTTGTGAAAGGTTTCACAAATCATGTTTTGTCAAACCCAACATGGATATTGTGGTTTATGAGTGTATTTTCATTGTGGGTAAGGCTTATGAGTAAAAACACTGACTTTCCCCACTACTGGAATGATAAACAGTGATCTATGCCAGACTGAACACTTTTTGGGTGTTTTGGCCACTGGTTTGTGATGTAGCCCATTTATTGCTATATATATATTGCTGTAAGTGGCCAAACAGTTAATTCAGTGGTGATAAGTTTATTCAGACTGATGAATGACCTGTTTATATGGTTAAGATTTTTTATTATTTGTGTTTGAGAAGCAAAATACAAATTTTAATACCAGCACATTTAGGGGTGGGTAATGACGTCATCTGAATTCACAAATCACGAAAGACAACATGCCACCACGTTTAACTGTCTACCACACTGAACTGTAGAGATACTCTCAAAAGAGTGGTGAATCGCAAACTGCAAACTATCTTTACCGCGGCCACTGTCTGCTAATAATGACATTAGTGCTAACAAAAGACATTCTCCCCTGAGGCAATTCAGAGAACTTAGCTGTCGCTCATTAGCACATCAAGAAACAATTGATAATATTGTGTTTAAACTTGTTTTTTAGCTATTCTTGCTAACCTGGTGTGTTTCTATCTCTCGGCTAGCTACTTAGCTAACTGAAAAGTCATCAGTAGAGTTAAGTTTCTAACCCCCATTTGTTGGCAACAAGAAACAGTTCTTACTCTTTAGGAGGTGACTGTCCTTGAGACGAAGAGAGGCGACTGGATGAAGACTCCTTTTTCTTTGCTGGCTGCTTCGACATTGTTATCGCTTGCTGCAAAAGATGCTGCCAGCCTTATTTAGTAAGAATGAATAAAGAATCGAATAAAGAATAAAGGACTTGTGTTGGTTGCCGTGACTGGGGAAGTTTGAACTGTTGCTAAGCGACCGACCACACCACGTGGGACCGCCCATAGTACTCTATGGATTTTCAGCTCGTGGTAAGTCAGTGGTCGCTGTCTGTTGATATCTAAGGGTAAATATTGGTAATAGAGACTATCTAAACTCAGGCTTATACACCGTAATACAGACTAATGCTACATTCATTAATTATACCTGATTAACATGCATTTGAACATACTGCACGTCAATTAACTACTTTGGTAAAATGTGCAGAAAAATACCTATAGAACTGTTGACTTGAACTAGGAAAAACACTTTAAAAGGAAAGCTGCACTGAAACTCCTATGAACTTGGTGTAATCTCATATCCAAAGCACTTGACTACAGAGCCAAAATAACAAAAAGGGTACTACAATTCAAATATTTTAAGCAGCATGACAGGACAGGCTGCAGAAGAGCTCCTATTGCCCTAATATTGAAGGGAATGTGAGGTTTGTTTTGGAAAAAGAGAATCTGGACATTGAAAAAAAAATACATCAGTTTTGTTTTATTGGAAAGTAGATAGATATAAGACAATGTATGGTATGGATGTCATATGACCAGCACAAAGTCTGCCTTTCAAACATGGAAGCTGGTCAGGTGACATATAAGCAACAGCACATGCTCACTGGTTGTGAGCTCCCCCATGACTTAAATTGAATGGGTACCATTGTTAGTGCACACAATCTGAAATAAATTACAGATTAATTCACATGGAAAAAAGAGAACTCACTTATTAAACAATGTCTGGCCAAAGCCAACTTTTATTTAAAAGTTTATTTTCTTTCAGTGTTATTTCAACAAAGGTTGAATCCAGCATATGTTTTTCTTTTTAAAAGTTACACTTGCCTCCAGTTCCCTCTAGAATAAAAGGCATGGACATGACAGGCATGCAAGCACCTTATCCAGTAGCATTTCAAAAACCCGTCATCACCGTCATCAAAATGAACATCAGGCCATGCATATAATGGGCAACAGTCTAAATCAGCCACATTCTTAACGAGACACCTTTCTAGTTAATACTCATACTCATGCCTTTAACAGACCTCTCACTAGAGGACAGTCTTTTTTTCATATTTTATCTTGACATTCTAGACATTGTCCTTCTGTTTAATGAGTTCTCAGGGTGAATTTTGGGAGGTAACTGACTGTGTTAAGTAGAGAGAGAAAAAAAAATAGAGAGAGAAAGTAAGGTGGGTAATGACTAAACAAAATATCAAACTGTTAAATTAAAAGTTTTTTTCTGAAAAATCCTAACAAGCCTTTCAGGTCAATGCCTTATAGCTGAATGCCACTTTTGACTATTCAAGGACTTTTAATTAAAAAATTTGCTAGATTAGATCACCCCCTCAGGGACGGCCTATTACTTCTGATATTTTGACCACTGTAGATGATTACTGTTCACTCTCTGCAGCAAACACATTTGTCATGCCAGCTTAATTTAACATTTAGTGAAGATGTACTTGGTACACCCTACTATGATGCCCATAGGACTGCAATGTAACAAAAAATGTTCAGCCAAACTTTGGCCGACTGACAATAACAGAAGCTTCATTACTAATAAAGTTCTTAAACAGTTCTTCAGAGTTGAAGAAAGGCAAAGAGAGTGAAATAAATGGTGGTAACTACACAAGACATCTTCATGGCTATCATGGTCCACCCGCAGAGCCGATACTCGTAGGCCAGGACATTTGCTCGTGTTGCTGGCTGCTGGAGGTGAGGTGAGGTGAGGTGAAAGGGAGGGAGGGGGTTGGTGCTGGGAAAAAGGCACAGGGGGTTTCAGTCCCTAGCTGATACCCCCTCCTCTACAACAGGCGAGTGAACAGCTGTGGCCTGACGCTAGCAGCAGCCCGACTTGCTCTCCGCAGCCACAGCCTCTTGGTCCAGCTTGATGCGGTCACCGTTGCTCTCCTCATATGGGAGGCCTTTATCATTGAGCAGGATGTTCTCGACTAGGAACCGGGCCGCCTCATCAACATTTATGTTCTCCTGTGTTTGGATATAAATAGTAAATGAGAGTTTAGCACCATAGACTTATATCTGTGAAGACATATGTAAACTATTAAAATCATAAGAGAAACTTAGGGCTTTTCTGCTCATTATGTTAAAACTCTGCAAGTACAGTAGTATAACACTTATTGGGGGGAAAAAAAAAAAACCAATCCATTCAGAACTTTCCTCTCCGGTATATGGGTACATACAGCCAAGCAACCTCCCCCACCTATTAGCCCTTAAGGAGTTAGACCAAATGTGTAAAATGTTCAACTACTCACCAACATACTTAGTTAAAGTGAAATCAACCAATTATTATTTGACCTTAAATGGATGAGTTCAAGTTCTTGAGAAAGCAGATCAATGTATTCATTTGCAAGTAACATGTATTTCTGTAATAATGTCTCAAATATTAAATAAACATATAGAACATTGTTTCTGTTTATAAGAAATAAATGTAAACAATTATATTATATATTGAACACTGATCACTTTTCTTGATTCTACCAAATTTTTTATTTGTTAATAACCATTATACAATAAATGGCACATTTTAAGGCCACACGACTTTATATCAAAAGCATCCAAAGGCAGAATTTGTATTGTCACATTATTTTGTAGTTTTGGCTTGCTTATCTAGTGTCTATAGGCTTTTAAATGGCTTGAACTACAGTTTTAGCTACATCAGTCTCATATCTGGTACAACACTAATGGTTTGGCTGATGGGGAACCTTCAAGATATGGCTGCGTAAATTTATTTTAGTCAAAATATAGCTATATCGACTAGAGCAGGGGTGTCCCATTTTGGTTATAGAGGGCCGGTGTCCAGTACAGTTTGGTAGTTCCCCTTCCCAAACACACTCACTAAACCTGGGAATTAACAGTTGTGTTGAAGCAGGGGTGAAATCAAGGAAATTATCAAACTAGCTAGGCTCCTAGCCCTCCAGGAACAGAGTTGGGCATCCCTGGGCAAAGATATTCCCAACAATGACATACTGTCCTAGTCCAGTAAATGATAATTTTTTTTTTTTTAAATAAAGCAAAAATAGAATTTCACAAAGCCACAGGACAAGAACACTGCAGTTAATGACCCAAAAGAAAGAATTACTCTGAGCATACTGGTTGGTTTAATACACGTATTTCCATCACCACTCCTATTAAGCAGCAAGTCAGAAAATCAGCAGAATGGACAGATCCATCTCAGTGCACTCAATAGATAGTAAAGTCATTATTAAAGTGGTTGGCTAAGCAACACACTCCCTGATCTGCTCTCCTCATTATTCTTTTATGATTCTTCATCCAGTTTCTCTTGCAGATACCCCCATCCCCCAGTACTAGGAGAATGAGGATATGATCTAAGGGTGTGGGGAAAGTCAAATCACAGGTTTAAAGCCAAGCCTCGCTTTTGTCTTCGGCTTGGAGGACGGGAGCACTGAGCACCAAGCAGCCATCATGGCCTTGTCATAAGATGATGAATATTGATAAACCTTGTGTTAGTGTAGAGTGCCACTTCAAGGGCTTGTCAAGATCAAGGAGATCATGAACATAGATGCTAGAGTAGCTCTAGCTTTGACAAAGCAGAGTGAGAGGGGCTATCTCCAAGGCATCAGAGTTATTGAGCCGCATTGGCAGACAAATGTTGGAGGTCTTCAGCTCAGAACTTCAGTCCTTAAGTTAACTATCCCTGCTGGATAAATGCAGTCTTTTCTTGCAGCGTCCATCTGCGCTTACATTGACCACCAATGCACCATGTGACCTCGGTTTCCTTGAAGCATTACTCAATGCTGGATTAGTAAGTAGGTTTCCATGGAGACAAGCCCACACTGTCACACAATCACTGAAAACATCCCCACACAAAATGTCGTCCCAATCAGCGTGGGCACCGCAACTTCCAATACTCTACACACTATGGACTCAAAGGAGCAAGTTTGGCAAGATCGGTGTCCTCACAATGATCCAGTCTCAAACAATATGCATTATTTAAACCTAGGTAGGGTAGGGTTAGCTTCTCATGTACAAGTTGCTTTAATCCCTGGTGCTCTTTCGAGGCAATACCATATTTGTGTAAGGAAAATTTGTGTAAGGGAAGATTTTAACTTTGAAAGTTTTTGTAATCATTACTGTCTTGTTTTGTAAAAAGAAGAACCAGGCTTTCAATTTCTACCAAGTTCGTCACTGTTTGATTTGGAGAAAAATGCTGAGGTGCAGACAAAATCTCATTGATAAAGATAATGCAAAACAATGTACTAACTACCATAAAACATTTACATAAAAACATTTAAATACTACACATAATACTTCAAACAGCACTCTAAATAATTTAAGGGTTAATCTTCATTTTGTAAAAGAAAATCTTTGCTTGAGAAAATTTCTTTGTTGCCACTGCAGACCATTCAGTCTTTGTTTGAGGGACAATCTGGGACTGTAAAAGGAATGAATTCTGAGGACTTGGGCTGGAGGTCGGGGTGACTTCTGCTCTACAAGAGAAGGCCAGACTCACCCTTTGTAAAGTACTAAGAGAGACATAAAAGGCTTGAAGAACAGGGAAGATACTCACTGGTGATGTGGTGAGATGTGAGAACTGCATCACAGGCAGAACAAAAAGGTAGAAATGGACAAACAAAAGAGGAGGGATGTGGTGTTTCTGACATGGTCTTTTACCCAAATGTCAGTTCCAACTTCAGTTTAATTCCAATTTCAACTCCACATGGTCTACTTCTTGACTTTATCTGTGTCCAAAAACAAGCACATAATCACACACTAGCCATTAGGTAACCATGGTGATGGAAACACTGTTTGATCACACCTCCCAACTTTCAAGCAAGACAATGTGGCTCGCTAATTTGTAATCACCTTCTCCTAAGAAAAATGTAGGAATAAAAGGAGGGACAATGTCCATTTATAATAAAGCTAAACCATATCTGTGAGTGTGGTGGGTGATATCGCTTAAACCTACAAACTTGAAGGAAAAATAAATTGGAAGATCAGCCAATCTTGTTTTTATGTCACAAAAATTTCAGTCTTTCAAGGGGGCATGTCACCACACTACCAGTGCGACAAATTCGCGAGAATTTCTCATCTAGGTTTTAAAGATAATATCATTAAATCTGTCAGATCATTTAATCCTGATGCTATCCACTGATGATGACAACAATGATGATGGTGATGATGAAGAGGAATAAAACAAACAGGTTAATCTAGCAAGTTTAAGTGTAGTTAAAACTTTCATGTCAGTCCTATGTAGGGGCATTTTCCATTAGAAACGTACATGCTAGTGACAGGTTTTCAAAGATTTTGCTGCCTGTATACAACAATACAAGTAGAGTTTGGAAAAGTCCTGAAGAACAAAACCTGACCTGTCCTTCACTATTTCCAAAGCTGGCTCTTCTGATGAGCATTGTGTTTTGTTGTCCTTTTTATTCTGCCTCTTTAGTTCTCTGTTGTAATTCCTCTTCGGTAATCAAGAAAAACGAAGCTGAGAGTGTGAAACAAAACAAGCCAGCTGAGGCCTCCAGAGAGCGAGACGTAAGCGTGAGGAAGAGATGGGAAGGGGTGGTGGGGCTACTGTCTGCTTTGACACAGGAGGTATACTAAACATAAGGAGGTCCTGATAAATGAGGAATGACACATCTGCATGCACGCGCACACACACACACACATATATATATACACACACACACACACACATACATATACATATATACACACACACACACGACAGGTGCCAGAGCTTCCTGCCAGACATCTGCGTGGCTGAGTCCCTAAAGGATAGATTTAGCCCACAAACATGTGATTAGGCAGACTGGGTGATGACACACCTTCTGTCAAACGGCTACAACCAGCCACAGACACAGACACCAACAAATACACACGTGTCCGCACACACACATACATCACACACACAGAATGGCCACACAACAGTTGCTCTCCTAAATTGATTTAATAACCAAACGTGCATCTCTTTAACAGTTCCCATATACATGACTTCTCACTCAATCTACTGTCCAAGAAACTGTGAAATGTGGGTTGTCTGTTGTTTTGGGTTACAGTAAACACCCACTTTAACGCAGATCAGCAGTTGCGGTTTCAGTCCATCGCGGATTCTGTCAGAGAACCTAACTAATAATTCTTCATGGAAACCCCCGCACTAACGAGGAAACTGCACATATGCTCCGCATTTTTTTGACACATCCTTCGCTGTACTCAGAGGCGGGAGGTTTGAAAGTAGCCAATCCCAGAACATTATTTATTTCTCCTTGCTGCTGATTGGTTGCTGCCCTGTGACGCTGCAAACCAGAATTTCCCCTGTGGAGCTTCTCGAGCGTTCCCGTGTTTTTCGTTTTGTTCTTCTTAAAGCCCTGTATTTTTATTACTGTAAATTAAATGAGTTTATTACTGTATTTACCTGCTTATACCAAGGAAAATGACAGCGCATACCAAAGAAAACGTGCATGCATGAGCTACATATACAAGGGTAACATCGGTATTTACATTCACTGTAAAGTTCAGTGTAAACTGTGCAGTACAAATATGGGTTTACCTTTACATTTTCTTTAAGGGTAATGCGTTTAAAATGAAATTAAAGTGTTTTGGGAGCATAGTTGGGGCATATATAGGGTTTATACTTTAAAATAGGCATTTTTACACATTTTTTTTACCACAACAACACACTTTTTCACTATAAGCTACAGGAATGTAAACCCCGCAATAAGCAGGGGTTTACTGTATTCCACATTGACAAAAGGCATGTGATTCCACTGGATCTGCTGCTTAATACTATGTACCATCAAGCGTCTCTTACACAAACACACCTACCTAGCAACCCAGCAAGTTCTTTACTTTCACTGTCACAGTGCAAAGTACAATCATGGACTGAATAATGGATAATCATGAACATTACATTTCTGTGTTAGTGACTAATGTTGGATTCAAAACACTCTTTCATTTCTTTTAACAGGCTGTGGGTGAACTGTATAAATCAGACTATATTCTGCCCTCAACAAGCAAGCTGGACTTGGCTAAGCCAACAGGCTGTCATTATATTCAAAGGCAAGCTTTGAATTCCTCTAAGGAAGGAGTCTGTTACAAGCTTCAAATGTCTGCAGTTAACATAGAGAGCTGTTCTTTTAGAAAACAAGCTTAAAGGGAACCCCAATTGTTGACACATGTAAGACTCTGTGTGGTGGTGTTTAAACCAAGCTAAATAAGTTATTCATTACAGGAAAAGAGAAAACATATCCTATAAGATCATTTAAAAGTGATTTCTTTGTCAGGTGCAATATGTATTTTTATGACATGTATCATGGGATGCACAACTGGAATTAGCCTGTATTAGAATCTGCCAGTATTCACTCTAACAGGCTCCCCAGTAAGAACGAATTTTTATTTTGTCCAGGCTGTTTGGTTATTTCAGAACAAATAATAACAAAAAATGTAAATCAGTCAAGTATTTCTCGAAAGGAGCTAATAAACATAGCAATAGGTCACTGGCTGTTTTGGGCTGTCAAGAAAGGCAATTAAAAATGAATGATTAGTGCAGCAAGTATGAATAGCAGGATTTATATTTACAAAGACACTGACAGTCAAATCATTAGGGCATTGTCTTCAATGGCAGCACCCCTGACAAGTCCTGAGTCTTCTCGCAGACAAATCTATAATTTTGGCTGACATAAAGATCTGTCAAGAATTAGTTGCATTTTACAGTAACTGTTGTCATATTTGTTGTTATAGAGTAAAATGATCCAACTAACACAAAATTAGAGGAGAGAGGGGAAATAGTAACAGGGGAAATGGCAGGCCAGGAGTCATATGAATGTATGAGCAAGAGGAGGCTCAAACCTTCCCCTTCTCTCTGCTCTTCTTTCAACCAGAGCACACAAAAAATGGCTTAATACGTACAGATCATTTCTTAAAGAAAGTTTGTGTGTGTGTGTGTGTGTGTGTGTGTGTGTGTGTAAGGGGATTACACTAAGAGAATTTGTCAGAAAGACTCCTGAAGTGGAACCACAGTCTATGTGCCTAGCACTTAATGGCATCAGTGACACTCTCTCAGATCTAGTCACTCTCATCACGTAAATTCAACGGCACCAGCTTGGCATTATTTGTGCGTGGCCTACAGACAAACAACAAATTACAAACATGCAGCAACAGATTAGAGGCACCTTGCTTATTATGTTTAAAATTGCACTGATTATGAAACTGGTTATAAACAGAGGCACTGATCATTTTATTCCAGCATCATTTGTGAAGGTGGCAAGGACTGTTATAAATGAAATGGGTAATAACAGTGGATGCCTGTTATATATTGCTCTTGTAGAACACAAGAGTAGTATATAATTGTATACAACAGAATTTAAATGGCAATTTTGGGACGTGTTTGGAAAACTGGGGATTTAAAAGAATCATCAAGATAACAACAACTTTGATCTAGGATGATTTTTCAATCTCTAATTGTGGTTCTAAGTCTATACTTATTTCTGAACAGCTAGCCAACTATATTTGGACACCTTGTCCCTTTTATTAGCAGAATATTTGCCTCGCATGATGTGTATACTGGCCCATTCCTGACTCGTGATCCAGCCATGCAGGGTGGGTTAAACTGTCTTAGAATTACCACAAAAGTGCCATTTTAGCCCTAATTCCAGGAAATATGTCAGACATTTTAAACATGCAGCTTAGGATAGCTGATTTTACACAGCTTTGATCTCAGACAAATGTAGTAGTAGGCAAACGTTCTTTCACAACCCAGTCCAACTTCAACACCTGTGGACCACGACATGTAGTGTTTTCCTTCCTAATTGTGCATATGAATGGATTGCTAACTAGCCGATATGGCAAAGCAGTTATACCTGAGAAGTACTAAGTTGCAAATAGTTGTAGCACTCATGGACCCTTGTGCTACATTAGCTCTACTGCAGGACTGGACCGGGCAGACTAGTCTTCACTCCTCTTGTGCATTAAAGAGAATTGCCTATGACCCTTTCGCGGGTTGTCCTTGGACCCTTTTTGGTAGGCAATAACCTGCATACTAGTAAGACAGTACAAGACATGCTGCTTTGGAGATGCTCTGACAGTCATCTAGCCATCACAAGTTGGCTCTTGTCAAAGTCGCTCAGATTCTTATGCGTGTAGGTGCGCTTACAGACTCTAGTCCATCTGTTTCTCTGTATCTTAGCCTGCGTTAACCCTTTCGTTAACACTGGTGGTTCTATGAGGCTCCTGACCATTGCTGAACGGAGTTGCAGAGAAATATATATTTATGTATATGATAGGTAGATAGGTAGATAGAGAGATAGATACACACACAAAACATATGTATACCTTAGCTGATGTCTCAAACCAGCCCAGAAAGCCAGTTTCTTTGCAGAAGTTGTCCATAAGGGATGCATTGTTGGATCCGTCTTTCTTCTGGTCACATTTATTGGCCAGCAGGACAGAGGGGATTGGGCTGCCATTGGCAAGCTTCACCTTGCTGTCCAAATCGTGCTTCCACTTTGACACAGCCTCGAATGTGGAGCTTCGGGTCACATCAAAGACCACAAATGCTCCCACTGCCTCCTTATAGTACACTCTGGTCATGTTCCCGAACCGCTCCTGACCTAAATACAAAAACAGTACATCATGTCTATCAAACAATATTTTAAAAAGTTCAGGGTACTATTTAACATATATGGACTAGATCTCACCCTGACAGATTTCCTTATTCAGTTAAGATCCCTTAAAACTGCAAAAATTCTCACCCTCCAAGACAGAACATACTTTAAAACAAAAGAGAGGAAACCTATTCAATTGGAAGTAGTCGCTAGAAAAAAAACATAACTGAAGAAAGCCATAAACAAAAAAGGACATGAACTGGTAGAGGCGTGCAAGCGGTTAAAAAATAAGGCAAAACATCATAGTTTTCAGCTGCACAGTACTGAGAAGTGTTGTAGCCCTAAGCAAGGAGAGCTTAAGAGAGTGAATACAAGGCACATTCACACAGAGCTTTCTTTTACTTTCTCCAGCTCTCTCCCTCTCGCTAGGTTCACAGCACCTGGAGAGAGATCAAGTGGAGCATGGTGCAGAGTCTTGGGGAGCAAGGGGATCCCCAGCAGTGGCTGCTAATACCAGATCAAAGCCTTGTCTCAATATGAACACACACACACACATACACACACACACACACACACCAGCCTGGGGTGGAATATCACAAAATACAATGCCAACATATGCTTGACCATATATCAGAACCACAGGCCAAGAGAAGAATACTGATGAGGAAACAATGAACAAGGTGAAATGATGAAACAAAAGAGGTCAGAAAATATGAGTTGTTAGGCTTTGAGAGAAAATGGCTGTCTGTGGACTCAGCAATAAAATAGGAAAGATTAAACTGAGCTTGACCTCCTTTCTCATCTAACACACTGTAGCATTAATGCAAAAAGATAGAGAGGGGGAGGAAAATGAGGGTGGAAAGAATAAGAAAAGAATAGAGAGAGACAGGCTGCAGAATAGCTGGGAATGAAAGGATGGATGAAATGGAGTGTAAATGAGAAAGAGAGAAGCAGACAGCAAGGCTGCATTGCCGCAAGTTCAGTGTACTCAAAATGACGTCCACAGGGAGCTTAACGCGCACAACACATTATCCTACAGTGTATTCTACCCAGCATCGGTAGGTTAAACGGAGCCTAATTGCCGTTTTTTTTCCAGACCTGAAAGGGAATGAAAAGAAGCTGTCGCCGTTAATGGCATGGGTGCAATTTCTCAATGGCATACTTCTTAAACATTCTTATGATTCCCTTCATTGAGATGAGTCAGGGGAATAAGAGCAAAAAAAAAATACAAATAGCAGCTAACTGGGTACTCAGGACCAGGACTTGTAATCACTCCCTTTCACTAAACCTTCAAATCAATTTGTACAGTTATAAAAGGACAGAGTGTCTGTCTCATTCCTATTAAAAGAACAGATCCAATGTATACCTGTTTTTGACTGGCTCAGAGGGGGCACTGGACCAGAGCAGCTGGTGGCCTAGTAGGTAGGGTGTTCGGCCTGCAATCAGGAAGGTGTGGGTTCGATTCCCAAGACTGCAGTTCCCAAGCACCTCTGTGGTACCCTGAGCAAGGTACCATCCCCATACCATGCTCCCGGGGCGCTGTGTTCCTGGCTGCCCGCTGCTTCGCTTGGTGAATGGGTTAAATGCAGAGGAAGAATTTCATGCTGTTCACACTGTGTGCTGTGGTGTGTTCACGTATGACAGAATGGTCACTTTAACTATGGGGCTTGAATAGTTTGAATCCATGAGTATTCATTTGTTATAGGTAGAGATGGGTCCGGTCCAATATGATATCAGAATCGGGTCCGATATAGCCGTAAATCCGATATCGGTCGGACAGCCCCAATCTCTATATTCCAGTTCGCAGCTTGCGCTGGACCTTAAACTCGACCCTGTAATACGAGATGCGTCACCGCCCCCATACCACAAATCTGTGGCAACTTCAATTTGAGCGAACCTTGTTTTGAGCAAAATGTCACTCGTTTGGAAATACTACAGTTTGGAAACGCCGAAAAGCAAAACGGCTACTTGCAATGTGTGCAAAGCCAGCGTGCCGAGGTGTAGAAGTATGGTTGCGTCGTACAATACAACAAATTTAATCAAGCACCTGCAGAGATTTCACGATAGAGTACCAATAATTTATGCCAACACATGAAAAAACACACCAGGCAGCAGACCCTCGTTGACATTTTCCAAAAACGCAACAAATTTACAGCAGACAACCCAAAAGCGAAAGGAATATCAGAGAAGACTCTTAGCTCTCCCTCAAGACCTCTTTGGGGTTCTTTCAGGGGCTATTTTGTGTGGCTGTTTTTGCCCTCTCCCCCTCTCTCTATCTCCCAAAACACGACGAGGCTAAAGTTGGACATCTCGTAACTTGGCCGGTCCACCTTAAATACAGAAGTGGTTGGATTACACTCTGCCCATGTCGTGTCTCCGAATTCACGTTATTCAAAATTTATTAGTTTTACACTTTTTTTTTTTTTTTTTTTACACAGTTGTTGCTGCTAAAATGGACATAATTGAACTATTTAAATGATTCAGCCAAGATTGTTGTGTTTTTGATATTTACAAAATTTTACAGCTACTACCTTTTGTTGCTGCTACCTTGTTGTGAAGTGTAAAGAAATTCCTTTGGAATGCCTTTAAATTCAATGTAGTTGTGTATATTTTTTTCTCTTCTAATAAGTGCTTAGTAGTTTATTTATTCTGTGATGTAACCTTACTAACAAACAGCACAATTTCAACAAAAATAATGCTAATATTTAATTTAAAAATGTATTATATCGGAATCTGTATCGTACCAGTAGTCATGTATCGGAATCGGATCGGAACTGGAAAAACGTGGATGGGCCCATCACTAGTTATAGGCTTATTTTGGGCGTTTTAAACAAAATATTTTCGTAAAACTAGAGAAATTGGCAATTACTTAATGAATGTGAGGCTATAAGTTGAGTTACTGTTACCCAGGTAACATTAACTCAAAGCTGAGCACAGAAACTCCCCTCTACAATTTGTTTTCCTTTGAAAGACTAAAGTTAAATAAGTTTAAGAATGAAAGATTTTAAATTGTCAAATAACATTTAAAAAGAAGCCCAATATACATTTGTGTTTTCCTCTGTTGTACAACATTCAGATGAAGTAGAGCCTCAGTCACTCATTTAGCCATTTTGGAGCTGAAAGACTAAGACAAAGAAATATGAAGAGTCACAAATCTTTACAAACTTGGCAAAAATCCCAAAACACTGAAATAATTTACAATTTATGTTCTGCTGAAGTTATTTCATATTGACTTGACTATCCAATCAGTAAAGCAGCGAAATTGACAATGACAAAGTTCGTATGTTACTTGCTTTAATATCATCACTGCTATCAAGGTACGCAAAAATGTAGTTACATCTGGCCCCTTATGGGACATAATATTACAGCACATCTGTTTCTTGACGTCTTTTTAACCAAGTTAGCCTCACTGTTCCAATGCAAAACTAAAGGAGCAAACTTCGGACATGACAAATGGCCTGTCTGACTACATTTGGGGTATGCAGGGTAAATATTTAAGAAATAAACGAAATGAAGTCATCTAAGCAAGGATGCTATAGCTGTTCCTCCAGGTGATGCAGGTAAGCATCTGAAAACTTTCAACATCCGATTCCGGCCTGAGGGCAGAATCATTTGGGTGATGAGAAGAAGACTTTGCCAGATGTTCTCGAACATTTATACGAATCTAGAAGATTCCTGTGTGTTGAGCCAGAGCTAAGATCAGAGTTCACACACCAGAGGACTCCTGTCTCTATCGCCTGACATCACTTTGTTCTTTTCACTCTCTTGTTCTCCCGGCAGGAGAGACAGAAAGAGTGCCGCAAGGCAGATGATGTGTGTGTGTGTGTGTGTGTGTGTGTGTGTGTGTGTGTGTGTGTGTGTGTGTAAGCAGGCATTCATGTGAGAAGGCCTGTAATGGGCCTGTACTACTTTTCAGTAAAAGGGAAAACTCTTGCATATCATACTGATTGGTTAAATATTAAAACTTGTGAGATCACACTGGCTTTATTGTGGGACTTTGAATGCTGCTTTAGATCCTCCTATCCCTCTCACATCAGCAGGACCATCAGATCAGTTAACACAGCATCGGATATCAAAGTTCGAGTCATTTTGAACAAGTTCGCATTTAATGAGTGTTTTGGGAGAAAATTCACTTGACATCAGTTTAACTGCTCCGAAATGTGCTTCCAAGATCAGTAAGATCCAGAGACTTCATTTGGAATGGTCCCTTAATCATTTAAATTACACACTGCATATGCCAACATGGGATAGAAGTCTTGTTATTTTAATAAATTAGTTAATTCAAGGCAGGTAACTTATGTTCATAGACATGCTTGAGTGTAGATAAATCACTGGAATAAAACAATGTAACAGTATGTATCACTGTGCACAAACGGCTACGTATTGCATTTTAATGCAAGAAGATTTTTTTCATCTAACTTAATTTCCACCATTAAGTGAGTACTGCTACTGCTATAGCCCTAAAGCACGTGTTTCACCCCCAATGGTCTCCGTTTCATTATCTCCACTCTCTCAGCTGTGCACTTTACATGCCAAAAGCTCCTCGGGTCTCTCAGCAGCTAATTGCTCTTGATTGCCCAGCTAAATTTAGTCCTTTTAACCTCAGGTGAATGCCCAGGGGGGCTGACACACAAGAGGAGAACTCCTTGTTCTTGAGCAGTTCAGTTGTGGGCCCTGAAAAATGCAGCGTTAGACTTGAGATTGGAGCCAGGGCAACACAGCTTCTCTTTCTTCCCTGCCTTAATTGACAGCCTCTCAGAGCTCCATGTGTGGTGATGCAGCTCCACAGTGAGACTGAGAAAACTGCCAAGCGGTGGAGAAGTCAGCTCCGTTTAATATTGGCCAAGCAATCTTAATAATGGCACTTGTGAGAATGGCAGATATTTGTCAATGTGAGGAGAGAAAAGGGAACAACTGAACAGGAAATGGTTTGAAAGGGAACAGATGACAGCGTGAAGGTGCAACTGGCAGGAAAAGAAAGACATCCCCCCCACCCCACCCCCACACAACTAGTGTAGACACACATGATGTAAGAGTTTGGCAATATATCTGCATAGTGTGCTCTCCTTAGGCTTGAGTGCATATTAAAATTAAGCAGCAACTGTGACACCCAGGTTGGACACAAGGTTTGCAAAGCAGTCCACTCTCGAGCACCAAGCTTGCTGAAATAATCTAATTTCATAATCCCTCTGCAATCCCTTCCACCAACATCAGGGCCTGAACAGTTCATTCTTCAGATGAACTAGATGTACAGCATTGCTAGGATTTACAGACAAAGATATTTTAAGATAGACAAAACCATGTCACAGGAGCGGAGGTCAACATGTTGTAGCGACATATTACAGCAAATTTGTCATTCACACAGGCATGTGTTGGCTGCTCCATTTTGACAGGCTAATGACTGCCATGTTGTGAAGCACAGCAAAATGGAACTTTAGCAAATGCAATGAAGTATTAATATTTCTAAATTTCAGCTTAAGGGAATTTTAAGATATTGAAAAGTGTCAGCTGTAGAGCCCCTTACAAAAAATGTGCATGCTTGCAAAGAACATGGCAGTGATGCAGCGTGTCAAACTTTGTGACATTTGATCCTTCATGTCGCAAGATATTGGCTAGTTAAGCACTACATTTTTGCAATGATGATATTCATTAGGTGTCTGTCATAAATACCATCAAGATGAAACAAGCAGAAATATTTGTGAAGATCAGCTGCTGTTTATACTGATCTCAAACACAGTGAGCAGTTCAGTTCATTGTGGCTAAAAACAACTGACCTTAACAAAAAACGCATGTTCTGCCACACCACTTAATTCAGTCTGCAATATGTCAGTCCTTAACAGAGGGCTCTTTATTGTGCAAAGCTCCAAAGTCAGGGGTGTTCATTCTTCAGGTTCATTTCAATAATGCCAGTCAATAGTGCTCTCAGAAAGGGTAAAAAGGAGATTTTGTGTCTCCCTAGCGCTGATGTTAAGGACCATTCACCCTTCATCTCAGATCGGTAACAAAATGCCGTGAGCCAGTAGGGGCTACTAGTGTGAGTAAAATCATCATTCTGAATTCAGACATCAGGACAGCAGAAGAACTGTAAGCAAATATATACAAAAGGTCACCAAAATTGCAGCTGACACACCACCGTTATTGGCCTGATAAACAATGCCAACAAGACAACACAGAGTAGACTATTCCCTACAGTTCCTTAAGAAATGTGGCATAAGCATGATAGCTTGTGAACTTTTACCGTGGCATCAGAGAGAGCATTCTGACAGGTGGCATCACTGTGTGGTTTGGCAACAGGACAGGAAAGCCATCCAGATGGTCATGAGGATGACAGAAGATAACTTTCATTCATCAAGGAGATCTTTCAGGGCCAGCTCCAATATACAGTACCACAATCACCCTGGGCACCAACTGTTGTCTCTCTTGTCATCCGGCCGCCGCACCGCAGCATTTGTACCAGGGCAAGGTTTTACCCACAGACACTGGGTTAGCTGAACAGTAAATTCAATTCGTGGACTTTGTTACGCACTGCAGTGAAGAATCTTGAATCTTGAAAAAGGCATTTGTCAATAGTGCATTTATTAATAAAGGCAAGTTCTGTATCCATTAGTCTCCATTGGTCACTCGTCAGTTTGGGGAAACACAAAGCCAAAACTCAACTCTCCCACGTAATGATACAACAATGGGACACCTCAAATATTGCCAAAATGGATTTGTTTGTAGGAAGAGGTAATAGTGAAGGAGACGAGAGAAAGGAAGAGCAAAGCAAAATAAGTAGGGAGCGGCTGCCACAGAAAAACTCTTCGTCCATAGCCATGGCAACCAGAAGTTTTTCTTGCATGGTCCTAATCGCAGTTACTATCTTGTGGGTGTGTTGCTATGGAAACAGTCCAAGCCAGACGAGCCAGCTGCAAGTTGTCCCCCTCACACCATCCGCCCCCAATCCACAGCATGACAAGCGATGCACTTCAGACACAGACTGGCCCCAGTGTCCCTCACCTCACCCACAACACGTGTAATGATGGCGAAGTGGACGCAAGAAGGCAGCACCCAGACAGGGACAGAGACGATCTGTCTACAGAGTGAACATCCTCCCAAGAAGCCCGTTATTTAACTCAACAGGAACTGACACTAAAAACAGTGGAAGCGACACAAGCAAAGAATCACCTCACCAAGCAGAGCGGAGACAGGTTTCAAAGGAACTTTTCTTACCTCACACGAGAAGACAAGCCATTCTCTCTGATTAAACACATTAAGAGCCAAACTAGTATAAGAGGGGTAATTTTGCTGTCTTCTTCATTTTGCTTCATAAATTCTTTGATGTGAACAAGTGCTCTTCAAGTTAGCGATAAGTTGGTGAAAAATCTTCCCCATCCCCCTAAATGTTACAGATCAGCCAAGACATGTTTGAACTGCACTTGTTTAGTTTTGCACTGCAGCTGTGAGTCTTATCTGGTCAACAAGAAATGGAAACTTATCAGCAATTACCATTTTACAAAACAGAAGCTGTGATATTTCAGTGATGCCTAAAAACAAAGGAAATTGCATATGTCTGAGGACTTTGGTGGACACGGGTCTTCAAAGACAACTTCACCTGGATGGTCCAGTTCTAACAGTCATAAGAACTAACTGTCATACAATTCAATGACCAGGGCTGATGACAAGCAAAGTAACACTTGGAGGTCCCAATCAAAGATGTTTTAATATAAAATACCATATATGCCTTGTAGAGCTTCTCACGACAGTTAGAGCTGAATCATCCTGGACTGAACCATCCAAAAGCCTTGATAATATCCTCCATGTTGGACTACCTACATTTCTTGTCAAACTGCTGGGTTGTTAAATGTAATTGTAACATTAGTTATGATTACCACCTCATCTAGAGTGTGCCGAGTATAGGTGCATTTTGTAGTTTACAGTTCAAGACTGTAGTCCATCTGTTTCTCTGCCGCATTGCTCATCAACTTTCAGGAATCCTTACAGAACCTCCGCACAGCAGGTATATCAGGATGATGAATCATTCCCAGTACAGCAGTGACACTGACCTAGTAGTGGTAGAATTGTGAGCTCATCACACACAGCAGTGCTACTGGAGTTTATTAACACCTCAGCATCATTACTAGGAAGAGAACAGCCCACCAAACCAATTATCTAACCAACAATGTCCTGTGGCTAGAAACTGACTACTGATGAAACACTATAACAATGTTTTGCAGTCCTGGAGTGTCTTGGAGGCATAATGTCCTGAACATTTTAGTGTTTTTCCTGCATTAACAGATCACCTTCAGCTCAGTGAGGGGTTGTCAATGAGCTGATTAGTTGGATCAGGTGTGTTGGAAGCAGTGAAAACACTAAGTTGTACAGGGTCTCTAGGACCAGGGTTAAGAAACACTAGACAAAAAGATGACTAACAAACTGTACAGATTAAACTGAATTATCAATAAACTATCAATAACTACATCTACAAAAGTGTACTACCATGTCAGGGTCACTGCTGTGCTGAGAATGAGAATGATGCACAAAAATCCAGCACAATGGCAAGAAACACATAACGTCAAAATCCTGCACAGTAGATCCATAACAGAGAAAAATATATTTTTGTCAGTCCTAAAACAGTCTTATTCTCAGACTGATAGCCTGACTTAAGTTTGACCCCATCACTCCATTACAGCTCACAATTGCTTTCTTTCTCTTAGAGAGAAGCGGTACTGTCTCTTACGAATTGTCCAAATCAAATGGCATGATGGTCTGGCTTTCTCCAGAGCTCCAGGGCTGTAATCTGCTTGTCTCTCTAAGACAACCCAAGACCAGTACAGCTATTCTGGGCTGCAGGGTAGGACAAGCCCCTGGCTTCACTGAGACAACTTGTGCATCTACGCTGAAGACCTCGATTACAGTTATCCCATTCAAGACCATTATCATAATCATTAGGTTGGGGAGAGTTACAAAAAAAAAAGTTCAAGTCCTTCCAACAAGCTGCCATTACAGGCTTGATTAACAGGCTTAATGGAGGGCATGGGGCCAGAGGATTGAATGAAGAAAAGGGATCTGATCTGTTTAGGTTAATCATGGCCTTGTGGAAAACCTCAAATGCAGGTCAATGCTTTCCAGAAAAGCATTTACATACAAACAGTGTAGGGCAATCTTAGTTCTGGAATACCACAGGCCTGTATATTAGTTTGGGCTGTTTTCTAAACACCTGATTCAACTACGAACTAACCAGCGACACCTTTTGAGCTGAACTGGGTTTGTTGAAGCAGCAGACCACTACAACATGCAAGGCAGTGTTATTTAAAAACCTCAGGCCCTTACCCTCTTAACTGTTTGACCTTACTTGTGTATTAACCTCTGACTTTTTTCTTTTGACAGGGTTTGTTAAAGTGTGTAACTTAGCTGGCAGTAACTTGATTAAAAGCAGGTGTTGATTTTAGTATAGCTTAACAGGTATGAAGAACACACTGATGTATGTCGCTCTGGATATAAGCGTCTGCTATATGCTGTAGCCGTAAATGTAAGGCAGCGGTACTTAAAGGCCAGGACTTGTTCAGACACTGGATTCCAATCAAAGGTCCAGTATTCTGAAAGAGAAATTAGCTAAAGTGCAGAAACAAGGGAGCAGAAATGTGTGATGGGACACCAAAAGTGCTGTATTTCCCCTACCTTCATCCAGAATGCCCCCAGCCCTACACACTGCAATGTTTTCCATTATTTTAAAACACCCACATCAGCTCAGTAAGGGCTTGTTAATAAGCTCATTAGTTGGATCAGATGTGTTGGGAATGGAAAAAAAACACAACAGCTGCATTCCAAAAGCTGTTCTGCACTCAAGAAAGGTTGCACTGTCCAAAAAAAGCTTCTCTTTTGTAATACATAATGCAAATTGAAACAGCCAATCAAAGCCGCTATGCCATGTCACAAGAAAGGAGTATGCTCACAAAATTAATAGCAAAACATTGTTGATGTGTGTCAGGAAAAACAAAAGAATTTTTATATTTGACTGTATATTTTACATGTATTTTTAAACAACATGCAGTAGCTGGTTTCATATGCCTGTATTTCTCTTGAGCTTTATACACAAAAGATTACAGGTAACAGAAGTGTGTAAGACTCGGGCCCAATACCACGAAGTGACCTACTCCCTATATTGTGTGCTGTGAGTTTTGAAATTTGGCTTCTACACCCAAACTGTGTAGTATTTGTCCAGTAGAGGATTGCGCAAACAAGGCTAAATCCTGACATATTATGCACTGTTTGTGTAAATAGGTAATTATTTTAAGACCTATCCCATGCAAGAGTTGACAAGACATTCTGGTTACCCATAAAAAAAAAATACATTGATGTACTTTTATTTCAGGTGAGTAACTTGTACGACCTTAAAAGCTAGAAAACTGCTGGTAGTAACTTTCTATTTCATGAAAAAATATATATATTAGAGGGTAGATTTAGCATCCTCGAAAATCATCAAAAGGGAGGCCTCATTTTGTGTCTTCTGTGTTCAAAGGAACGCTTGGTTTAGAACAGCCCTCAATAATGTAGAGGTTTAGAAAAGTAGCCCACCTGGAATGCCACACACATCTAGGTGAACTGAAGCTAGCTTTTGGATCGCAGCTGTTCACACGGAGTCTGACTATTATCTTTTGAAAAGAAATGCATGCAATATTGAGGCTGTCTGTCACATCAACTCCAAAACAAACTGTTCTGCCACACAAAGTTTTTTAATTGGAGCCAGCTTGAGTTCCATGTCGTACAGATGTGTTAAAAATCAGGCTGACCAATCAGATCAATCAAATTGTTTAATGTTGCAGACAAACGGCATCAAAGGAGTAACCATAGCTGACAACACTGCAACAGTTCATAGTCACTTTTATATACCTTGGTGTATACTAGTCTTTTTAAGCAAAGTCTTTTTTGTATTATTGGGGATACATGCATGCATCTGTGCCTATTAGTGCATAAAAGAAGTGATAATTTCATTGTCACCACAATGACAATGAAATTATTCCTTCCTTATCTGCATTAGTTCCCAAGACTAAAGGTCCTAAGACGTATCTTTTTATTTCTGTTGCATGATAAAAATAAATAAATAAATCATAAAAACAAGAAGATGAAGAACGTTCTGACTGTGAAAGTGAATGGGTGCAGGTCAGGGCTTGCGAACAATTTCTGTAGCAAGCGCCAACAGCAATATCTTTGAAAAGGAAACAGAAAGAAGCTCCCAATCCAACAGGCATCTCAGAATAAATTTCCTAGAACACAAACCCTGGGTTTAAATTTAAAGAAATAATTCACTTAAAACTCAAATATACTTGATTTCCCTTTAATCAGTTTGCTCTGGAGCTACCAATACAAGGTTAAATAAGTAAATCTTATACCCTACAACATTAGCAGCATACAAACTGTATGCATAAATAATTACACATGCCTAAACAATGTCAAGCCATCTCCAATAAACTTTGTTGTGGTTTCTGACACTGTACTCTTAATGTATTTTTCAACAGATATCTAAAGATTTCCATAGGTAACAGAATGCCATACAGTCTTAGGTACAGAATAAGCAGGTCTAATTAAGATTAAAGAACCACTCGGACAGCAATATTATTTAGGCATACAGTTCGTATGATGCTACCTGGTATACACTTCTGTTACTTGTACACATCTAGCTGCGTTATTGTGAGAAATTATGCTTTTCTGAGCATATTAGGATATTGTCATTACTTAAAGACCACTTATTACCTGTCTGTGTCATTACAAAAAAAGCAAAATGAATCCTGTTTAACTGTATTTAGTGCAGAGTAGCATGTGAAACATTTAATTAAAGTCATTGTGTTCACAGTTTTTGAAAGTATTTATAAATTGCATCACTATTGACTCAACTATCAGATATCAAAAAATACTGTGACCTTTATCATCCCTTAAACATAATTTTTATTTATTTAATATATAATGTAGTAGTTTTTATGGAAATATTCCAGTTTTTGGTAGTGGCTGAGAAGTCGTTGGGATCCTTGAAACAGTTTCAGTCAGGGGAGCTCAGAATGATGGATGATTATGATTAGACTTGGGGATATTGGTTATTTTTAATTATTACTATTATTTTGAGATACAGGGCTACCAAGATCCGAGAGGCCCAGATCTAACAACCCGTCTATTCTTACAAATATACAGAGAATTATTTAATTGTTAGTTAACGTTCGGTCAGATAAGAAGACAGATCAGTCTGACTGGATTTTTGATTACCCAGATAGCTGTGATGATTTACAAGTAAGTTCAAGGTAAATCTTCTAAATTCTTTGATTATATATTCATTTTCAGACTGCTAACTGGTTTACTGAATGAAGGGCCGAGTTCCTATTAAATTGCTAACTGAACGCTGCGGGTGCCAGCTTTTTGCTGTAATCAAGCAATCCATGGTGCAGAAAATAAGGTGGAACAGAAAATAAGGTTCCATTTACAGCAGAACTGAAAATAAGAAGTCAACGTCTGCATCATAAATAAACCACAAGTACAGGAACCTCAATAGGTGAGCGACTTGGCAAGTTATTTCACTGTTTTAAAGTAATCACGTACATATTTATTGCTCAGCTGTGCGGCAAATTCTGCTCTGTTGCATCTGCAGTCAGAGTAAAGGGGTGAGTCTGGCTGTGTCACATTTATCTAACATTATCCAGGTATATGATTGTCTGACAACATGACCTGAGTGAAAGCCATTTTCTTCTGGTTTGACCATTTTATTTATTTGTCATAGTGAGTAGTTTTGTAGTACAACTGTTACAGCCTAAAGGGTTAAAAAACATGAACTACCTCAATGCTAAATACAGAAATGAATATCAAAATTAACAAACCTTGAATAGTCAAAATATTTGGGCCGGTCCTAGTAAACTGCTAAATAAAATGTCGACTTCTTTCTAACCCACATAAAACGTACTTCCTGGTCCTAAAGTGAAATGACCAGGCACAACAAAAGTGACAACTCTGCCTCAGAGAGTACACATGTAATAAAAATGTTTATCAGACTGTCAGTTACAGGCAGATGAGGGGGGGAAAAAAGATTTCTGGGTTTGTAGTTCCCCTTTGCAACTGACACACTGTAACAGGATACCATAGCAAATTTCTAAAAGCTGACTTTTGCAACTTTGCTTTTAAATCAATCCTGTAGACAGAATTATTTTCAGACTCTGTGTTCTAATAACATTTATTAAAAACTGCTCACGAATACAAGGAAGTGTGTGGTGGGAATGTACCATAAATTTCCCATTTTTTAAAAATGGAATGTACTGCAACACAGTGCAACTGTGAATTCCCCTAGGGCTATATCATGAAAGTAAATGAAAGCAAAACCCAATTCCCTTGATATAGGGTTAAACTCAAACATATGGAACTCATCCAGTCCCACTTAGTAATATGCCAGTAACATGCCAATTGAATCACAAATATTACTGGCACGCTTCCTGATATAAGATTCACAGAACAGGCAGTCAGCTTCAGAGGTTAAACCGCAATTTCCTTTATAAGTCGATTTATGGAGACCTCATGATGCATATTGTCTGCTGCAACACAGAGGCTCATGAGTGCTGCAACGCAGAGGCTCATAAAGCATCACAGTCTCTGACCACTGTAGGGCAATTTCAGATGATATTGGCATCCATACTAAATGCAGCCAGTGTTCCTCTGAGTCCTGTTGGCAGATTGCATTGCACAGGCCTCTACGGTACTATTGTGCCTCAAGCAAATAGCAGCTGGCTGACTTTTTGACACAAAGTGCTGGAATAGGCACCCAATTCAGACACTAGACACTGATTACAGGGGACAAGGTAAATCATACACAGTGTTTTGTCACATGCAAACTTGTAACAGTGTTTCCAGACACATCTATCCATCCATCTATCTCTTACATGGACTGTTGAGTGAATTATATCTTTTGGATAATGTTTATGATCTTTTATGTAAACGTAATCAGTTTTCAATTATGTTTACCCTTTAAACAAGCAAATAAATTAACAAGAATACACATTTCTGTTATCTTTTATTATAACTATGATCGAACAAATTAGCCCACCCGATTCTAAATGTGCGTGTACATTCGCACAGAAACTACTGCATTTACATATAAAGACCACCTTTTATAATGCTTCTTTTATAGTAAAACACGGTAGCAAAAAATACATTAGGCCCACACACATTGGGGGGGGGGGGGATTTTAATGAGTCAGGGGACAGGGGAACAAACAAAATAAATGAATTAATTACTGATGGTAAGCTTTTTTAAAACTAGAAGATTAAATAGATTAGATTAAAACATGGATTTCCTGGAGCACCTGCTGGATAGAATGCAGCAGACAACTATTACAGCATTCTGTAGGTCACCGTCGGAAAGACCATAACATTCTTACTGAGGTCTTAACCCTCTATGGCATGGTGTTGCCTTCAGGCAACAAACCATTATATTGGCCCATCCACTGCCACATTTTTTTTTTTCAAACATCACTTTAAAAGTCTGATGATAAGTCTGGGACCAATAAAATTTGAGGTGGTCGTAGGTTTGACCTTTCATCTGGGGGTGGAGCAGTCCTTTTTGAGCCAATAGCTTGGTTGGACACACTGCTAGCAAAGAGTAAGATAAATTTCACTTTTTAACATGTTTAAATTTAAATAATTTTGTATAAAAATATCTGTGATGCACATGAATATGTGAAGAAGCACATCTGATTGAGTAAAGACACTTTTTGTCTATTTATATACTAAAATTGTAGTTTTTCATTTGTTGCCTCTGGGCAACATTGTGCAGTAAGACCACTTTTGTTTTTTGCCTCAGGGCAACAAAATGCTACAAGGGTACTAAAACACCAACGTTTTATATAT
>JBBPCX010000160.1:17757681-17771324 GCA_037974365.1 Hydrocynus forskahlii
AGTAACAGCCACATATTTGCCAGAACCCAAGGTTTTTCGGAGGAACATTTGCCCAGAGCATCACACTGCCTCCTCCAAGTGAAAAGATGGCCATGATTTCGCCATGGTCCAGTTCTGATCCTCGTGTGCCCAATTTAGGTGTTTTTGGAGGTGGACAGTTATCAGCATGGGCACTCTGACTGGTCTGCTGCTAGACAGCCCCCTACACAGCTAACTGCATTGCACTGTGTGTTCTGGCACCTTTCCGTCTTAGGCAGTATTACCATATTCAGCAGTTTGTGCTATAATAGCCGCTTTGGGGGTCTGACCAGACGGGCTAGCCTTCGCTTCCCTAGTGTATTAATTAGCCTTAGGCACCCATGACCCTGTGGCCAGTTCACTTGTTGTCCTTTCTTGGATGGGACAAACCACTGCAAACCGGGCACACCCCACAAGAAAGCTCTTCCCACTCTTTAAAAACTCTGCAGTACTGTGCTAGGTCCCTGCAAGACTGGAGTTTGAGAACCCAGTTTATTTTTCTCTGTTGAACATTTTAGACAGCTTCACTTAACTTATTTATAAAAATAATACTCAAAAGTATCTTTGTAGGACTAATATATTTTTTATATTTTAAAAGTATTCTACATATTATGAAAAATCTAACTTTGCCAAGACATTCTTGCTTTCTGTGGTTCAGTCTTTTAGTTTTGCCACAAATAATGGAAGCTTATACTCTACTTATAAGCATTGTGCAAATTGCAAGTCATAACAGGGTGTCTTACAGTATAGGAAGTTAGGGGTGTTTATACTCTTGGGCATCCATAGCTACAGCTCCAAATGTATGAAAAGCCCCTCATCTTAAATAGGCCCAGATCTTGTCTTGAATCACCCCAACCGTTTGGTTGCTTACTGATCTGTAAATCTAAATCTACCAACAACTTTGTTCTTGGCACAAGAACTTGGCTCAGCTTTGACCAAAGAGGGTTGATGATTATGACATGTAGTTGTAAATGAGATTTTTCATCAAGCTACTTTAATGAATTAGTTTAAGGAATGAGAATGTCAAAAGTCTACATCATTACAATTATTAAAGCAACATACTTATTCATGTTTAACTGTGTTGTATGATTGCTTTAGTCCACTTTTCAGTTTGTTTGTTTACCTGTGCAGATTTTCTGGTAGTTAGGGTTCTCCTGAGGGTGCCCAGGTATTCGGCATTGGAAGCGGTACTGCCAGAACTCTGCAAACCATGGGTTCCTGGTGTTGGTATCTAAGCGCAGCTTCAAAAAATAGTCATTAAATGACTTCACTTCCTCTGACTGCAGCTTCATAGTGATCCCTCCATCTGCTTCCTGCTCATATCCCTCCACCACCTCGTCACGATCTGCCCATCCATCACTGAGAGAAAGAGAGAGAGAGAGGGAGAGAGAGAGAGAGAGAGAAAGAGCAAGAACGAGTCTTGTGGTGCATTTAAATTCTACCTAAAAGCAAAATTTAGGTATAATTTACCTGTAATCTTAAATTGAAGTGTTTTTTGCCCATCTCTAAAATGTATTTTGTGTTTTGATCATGTCACCGGTGGGAGGGGAAAAATATGACCTAATAATGTCGTATTTTACCTTTGAAAATGCTCAGCTTGCTTTTATTGTCTACATAACAACATGTGCCACTGAGAAATAAGTCACAGTATGGAAGAAAAATGCATTATGATTTATATTTCACATCATCTTCCTGGCTGCAGGTATGGTAAAGACTCTGGCAACAGTGCAATCAGTAAAATGATGGAAATAACAACCCTGCACTGCTAGTGACACTTCATTTCCTGCATATCAATTATAAGTCATGTTTTCTCCTGGCTATATCACTTAAACTGCATGGTGCAAGCAGTGAGTGGAGGCAGGAGAGACACAATACATAAGTGCAGTACACTGTAAAAAATTGAAGGAGACTTATTTTGCAGCTTTACTTAATTCAACATGAGGACATTAGAGTTCACCCGACTTCCTGCATATATAAATACTCTTTTAAACAATATTTGTTGTTTTCACTTTTACATAGTAAGTTACATTACATTACAATCATTTGGCAGATGTTTTTATCCAAATTTTAGTGCAACTGTCTATGCATTCAACCCAGCATTTGAGTTTGAGCACCAGCTTTGTCACAGCCACCCATATCTGGGAGCCCAAGAGGAGAAACCGCGTGGGGATCGGCGGGCTGGGGGTTCCAGAAAGAAAAACTGAGGAAAAAAAATTATATTATCAATAGTTTTCTTAAGATGCAGAACTGTTTCATAGAAGTTAGGAAAACCTTTGACTAAACGAATACATTTGACTTTATTTTACTTTATAAATTAGCTTATTTGTTTTGCTTTTATGTTTCATGCTCATCTCATAATGTATCTGCATGAGCAGATTATCTTGGCTTTATTGGCTTACTTGTAAGCAGCATCTGCTGGGACTTTCCCTTTAATCACGGCTTCAAATGAAATGCATGTGAACCACATTACTACATCTCCTTTATACACACACACACGCGCACACACAAATACACAGCCCACATATTACATTGCTGTGGCCTCCAGTTCCCTATGGCTGTCCAAAATCTCTCTCCCCCTCCCTGTTTCAATGCAGAGCATTACAAAATTACCTCCAATGACTCCAACCTAAAACACATCCCCCTAAAACAGCAGGCTCTTCACAGCAGAGCAGAAAATGGCAGAGATTAGAGGGAGCGTGCCTCGGCACAGTGTTTCATTACTCCAATGAATAATGGATGAAGAGAGGGCCCAGGTAGAGCCTCCCCGGCAAAGCCCCACATGAAGTACACAGCTGCGGTACTGTAGTAGCTACTCTGAGACAGCCAAGAACAGGGCTTAAAGCAGATCAGAAGAGTTAAACCTGCTGGAAAAGCTCAAATTCACACCTTATAGTTCAGTAGAAAATCAGGTTTCATACCCTAACATATTACAAGTAATGGAAGCTTAAAACCTACCGAGTTAGCATGCAAACCGTATATCTAAATCATCCTGTACTTGGCAAACCACATCAGATTATGTTGCAAATAGACTTATTATACAGTTTCCGAGACTGTTTTGGCATGTGGTTTGGATGCTAATGGTGAGGTACATGCTCCTATTACCTACTTGTTAAAGCAATCTTACTAACTTCCGTGCCATCTCTGCATCTTCATTACGCTGAAAAGTGTCAGGTCAGCATTTTTCTAGGTTTTATTTTTGTAAGTTAATTGTGTTAATTGCAGCCCTGACATCAAACAATACACTAGACAGAAAAAAAAAAAACGTGTGAGTACAAATAGGTTGTGCTTGTAATTAGGATGGGGCATAATTCAATTATTGGGGATGAGTTAATAAAATAAGACTTTTGCTTTTCACTAGGTGAGGAAAGAGTGTTGTTTTCTATCACAGAACCACATTCAGGTTTGCTATCATTTAGGTCAGGAGGCTAAAAGTGTGACTAACAACTGTGTTATCATTCTCTGCTCATATTAATACATATGCTTATCTAAACCAAGTACTGACACATCCAAGGAATATACTCTCTGTCTCTGTCACAAGACCTCTGTATCAGAAAAAAAAAACCATAATTAGCTGTTACTGTAATGTGATTTCATTATAGTTATGTTTGGCCATTTCTGTTGGTCCTTTGGTCAATGAAAAGTTGTTTTTATGATAGTGATTATATTTTACTGAGGCATGATGTTTGTTATGAAATTGATATGGCAATTAATATAATGAGATCTCTGTTGTAAAGTTATGCAGCATGCCCTTAAGGAGTATATCACTGATTAATCCACTCTCATCTCTCCTCTTTTCTCCTCTTCCTCTCCTCTCTCATGTTTCCTTATTTCCTTTCCTCTCACGTCACTTCTCTCCTGCTCCTGCTCTCCTGATCCGGAGCATTGTGCCTGTGTGCTGGGTGCAATTGGACGTGGCCTGCTGCTCTCTGTAGGCTTAGGCTGAGGGCCATTAAAGCTTATCCAGAGGCCTTTACTAATTCATGGTGCTCCAGTTAGCAGCAGCCTGGCTCTGCGTTCCACAAGCTGCCTCCATCATGCCTGCTCTCTCTCACTCTCTCTCTCAGGCTCACTCGGTCGCTCGCTCACCCACTCTGCTCCAGCTTTCATCTGTCTATCTCAAACCCAGCCCCTCTGTCATTCGTGCATTGCAAGCTTTTCTGCATGTCTCTCTTCCCTGCCAGCTATCCATCCACACCTGTCTGTCTGTCCATCCAAATGTTCATATAGGAATCTATTCGTGCGTCCATCTTCTGCCTACCCGGCTCCCACGAGAGTGATATTTTGACCAAAGCAAGCTACGATAAAAAAGATTTTAAAGCGCGTTGAGGCATCAACAGTTGTTTTTGCAGTCAAGGGCTTAATCGCTTTGCTATGCCGTTTAAACATAATTATGTAGTTACACTTTAACTCAATGTATGTGAAGCTTATCAGTTGTGTAGCATTCCATTTCAGCTACATAATTATTCTGAAATGAAGTGGGTGGTATGACATTTTATTGAATTATTATTGTGATGAATTACATCATGAATTACATTTCTCAGTTTACTTTTCTGAGTATATCGTGAAATTGTCAGAATATGTTTCATTAAAAGCAGACCACAATTAGTCCTATTTAGTGCATTTAATTACTCTGTCTAACTGCTGCATTTAGTGAAATGCAAAGGTTTTAATTTTGAAAGTATTTTTGAAATACAGCACTACTGATTCTTTTCTGTCCGTTCCAACTTATCAGATGTCAGACAAAATACATATTGTAACATATTGTGTATTATGAAAATGTCTTGAAGTATTGTGATGTGTCAGCAACGCTTAGTATACACTTTGTTCCTAACACTCCTATCTTAATAATGAAAGGACAAATATATTTTTCTGCTGAATCCACTTTCACTCTGTCATCTGATTTTTTCCACCCCAGACTTGAAATGGTGGTCTGGTGAAATGAATGAAAATCGTAATAGTGTTCAAAAATAGTGTTGTGTTTGGTTGACACAAAAATGGACAATAAAGAGTTTTATAAAATATTCATATTTTAGTATTTGTATTCATTTTTGATCTTTCAAACAAAATGTTATTTGGATGTCCTGAGTAGGCTTTCCACATGTTTAGTATCATACAGTGTGCTTTCTGTTTACTATATTATATGTTACTCTCTGATGAATGAACGTTTCAAAGTGATTATGGAACTAATGGAATGATACTGGATATGCCATGTAGTTACTGTAAAGTTATGAAATGATTTGCATTTTCATTCAGTTACTGAGTTTCAGCAGGTCTGACTCTTTTGACACTTTTTCCTACATTTGTTAGGAACTTTTCATCATATTCAACTAATAAAATAGCTCCTCTTCTACCTACCTATGGTTTGGTGCTGTGTTAATTGCCAGGTTTAGTGAGTTTCTTTAATGAGGACAACTAGCAAACTGTGCTGTACACCAGCCCTCCAGAAGCCCTGGTTTGGAGCCTGCATTCTAGAATTTCTCAGCTTGTTTCAGTGAGCTACAAGTGAAAGACAATGAATATGTAAAACACCACTCTTGTGATATTGCAGGTAATTCTGACTTTTAAGGTTCAACTTGTGTTCGTTGTACAACAAGACAAGTGTAAGACAGCAGTGTATCTGCTGGAATGCCTGCAGGCGATCTTCACAGTAATGCAGCTGTGCTGTGGGTCACAAAACCCAGAGGACTCTGCCCGCACTCCAGGCTGCTGATCACACCAACAAACTGCCATCTAACAGTCTAGAGACACACACACACACGAAGATGTGCACACATTCTCAAGCACCCGTCCGAGACTGTAACACAACTAAAGTTCAGCTCAATTAAGCTAAGTTACATAAATGGATATTTCTCAAGAGTAAGAGTGCACTTCAGTGCTGTAGTGCCTCAGAAACCATCCCAGTAGAGAAAGGAATGGCACCAAAAAGACTAAGGAACTGGCAGAAATGTAAAATAAATAAAATATAAATTACTTTGCTCAAATAAAAATGAAACCTTTTTCTTTTTCTCTGACTCTGACAAGATTTTTACACCATTGGGGTTAGGAACCTTCCACCCACACATGCACATCATTTTCTCTCCCCCACCTCTCTCTCTTGGTCTCTCTCTCTCTCTCTCTCTGTCTCTCTCTCTCTCTCTGCCCTCATGACTAATATATCCTCTAATGTATTCCAAATGGAGGGCTAATGAAAGAAAGATGTTCTGGAAAGTGAGCCCAGCCTCCCCAGAGCCTTGTAGAGGTCTTTTCAAACACGTTCACCCATCATAACTCTTACAAAAAACGGAAATATGAGCAGGAGCGGAGCGCTATCATGCTGCGTGCCCCGGAGCCTCTGTGAAACTCCATCCTGCAAAAGCACCTCAGGAAAAACCAAGACAGAGCTCAAAAACACCTTTGAGGAAAAATGACCCAGTTGAGCGAAAACAGCGGCCATCGCCAACGCTGCCAAGCCTCAAAAACACCAACAAAAAAAAACGACGCTGCCAGGCCAGAATAAATCTGAAGCAGGATTTGGCAAAGTGCTTGGAGACTTAGAAAGGCGCAGGCGGGAAGAGATTCTTGAGCTGGAAGTGAGCCCAGGGATCTAATCTTTTTGCTAAACACATATAGACACAATCAGACTCTTCATTAAGGGGGAGACTCATGAAGCATTTAGAGCAGTGTCTGATCTCTGCCTATCGGATGGCGCTGCATTATCTACTGCAGATCCCTGACCTCTCAAGAGATGGATAGGATAAAAACTGATACAGAACTGGATAAATGAAAGCAGAGCAAAAACACATGGCAAACAGTCCTTATGAAACAAGCACTTCTGCAATTTAGGCCAAATTCTGATACTGTTACAATTATTTACAACTGACTACTTCCCAGAAGTCAAAAGAATCAAGTGAATCATTTGATTCACTTGCTGGAGCAGGTATTTAATATCCACTCAGTGAAGATTCTATTGTGTAACAGGTAGATCCTCCCCATGTCATAAACCTCTGACCCAGGTGATCTTTTCAGTGCCGAACATACTCAGTTACAACTGTATTCTTATCTTGTTCTAATATATATCTTTTGGATATATGTTTTTCTGCCAAATTTACCTGTGGCCAATTCCACTCACCAGGTCTCCCCACCACAATCCCAATATGTGAACCACGTCCGCATCTTTTCAAACTGCCGCTAAACCAGCGTCAATGGGCAGATCATCATGACTTAAGGAGAACACTAACTGCCAATTCTGTTACATGTGGTGAGTGATCACAGAGTGGAATGGTCCACGGACCTGTCTAGAGAGCCCCTCATATTCCTATCTTTACGGGAGTACTCTAGCATTTTTAAACCTAATCTCTATCTGCCATGTGTGTAGCACACGGTTGATTATCTTGAACAAAAGAACCAAAAACCCTTTTTTTTTAAAAAAAAACACACTTCTAGCAAAAGCCGAAGGGCAACTGGCAAAAGTGAGTTCTGATAGAAACTATTATTCTTTTAACTTTCAGTAGCCAGAAGTAAGCATTTTGGCCCTTTTAGAGGTTTTTTGATAATAGCTGCATTTTTTGTGAGACAATATTTATTATCCTGATGAGCAAATTGTCCCCTCAATTTTAAAGAATTTTACGTTTCATCCCTGAAATGAGACAGACGCAATATGACTGCCCATCACTCGGTGAACCTAAAAGAACAGTAACTGACAGTGATAAGACCTCGGTTTTGCCCCACGAGCAGAAGCGTCTCCGAAACAACAGGAAAATGATGGCTGATTATGCAAATACGTTTTTGCAATATTCACCCAAAATGAGTTGAGCTGAGAGGCACCACGCTGCTAATTATAGACAGAGGCTCTCGCAGCCGTTTTTCATTTTCTTAATGGGAAAAGTTTAGTAATATAACGAGAAATGCAGTCCGGGAAGGATGTGGGCAAATCGAAAATTGTACATTTCTTATGAAGTTCCATCTGTGCCAAGCACTGATTTGAATTGCGGTGAATGCATAGGGTTAGCTGAAAGTGTTGCCAGGTCAAAATATATTTCAGATTAGAAAGACTTCATCAGGAGTAGCATGGAATTCAAGTAAGATATGACTAAAGGGATTTAGCAGAAACTACTCTTTACTACTTTTTCATCCTCCTGATCAGAATATTTCTTTATTGGAGAGGAATTTTGAGGCCCTTTTCTTCATATTTCTAGTGTGATTCATCATATTCTATCTTTACTTGTCTGTTTTACCAACAAGAGTAAAATCAAAAAAAAAAAGAAGAGAAAATGGTTTTCTTTTGAATAAATGGCTATATATTAGGGTTGTTGTGATACCACTTTTTCATGCCTGAGACCAATACTGCTACTGCTACTTCAAGTATTTGCCGATACCGATTCCAATCCAATACTTTTTTTTTCCCTCTCCTTAACAACTGAGCTGTTATTTATGCATTTGCCTGGATGCACTTGGAATTTGAAATGGTGCCCTTCTATTCCTTTGTAGTGTTATGGAATTCTGCATGCCTAACTACAGACTGAACTGAAAGTGGATCTTTGGTAAAACACATATACAATCTGGTTGCAGAAGTCTTTTAATTATTTTAATTCCTACATAGTGCACTATGTATGGAGCAGGGAGCAATTAGAGACACAGCCTTGCTGCTTATCCGTGTAACTCATCTGTGTATCTCTCTTAATGGCATCTCAAAGTTTAATTCTGACACCTTTCTAACACAGCCAGCATTAACTTCTTCAGCAATTAGTGCTATAGTAGCTCTTCCGTGGGATCAAACCAGATGGGCTAGGCTCTGCTCTCCACTCTTATCAATGGGTGCATATGACCCCATCACTGGATCATCAGTTGACCTCTAGTGTAGTACTTTTGGTAGGTACCAACCACTGCATACTGGGAATACCTCACAAAACCTGCAATTTTGGAGGTGCTCTCACACAGTTATCTATCCATCACAATTTTGCCCTGGTCAAAGCTCAGATGCTTACATTTGTTGGTTGCTGGTCGTTGGCGGTTATGATGCTAATGTCACCTAGTGTACCCCCAAAGTCATGTACTTTAAAGACCAATGCAACCACCTTCTCCCATTTCCTAAAAAAATATGATACCCAACTATCCAGAACTGACAACTTACGAACCAATCAACTAACAGTTTCCAGTGTGTGGCTCAGGCTACCCCAGATTCACCACATTTAAGTCAGTCAGGTCCAATTACACATCAGATTTGACCAGCCAATCATAAGCTGTGAAAATATAGCTGATCAATGTATGTATAATTACATTTTTGTTTTAGCTTCAGCATGATCATTTTTAATTCCTGACTGCCTTCACAGGCTCTGTCTTCCCTCCACTTCTTTTTTATCCATTTAGATCGAGTTATTTAAACAGAACAACGCCTTCCTCCAAGTAAATATGAAGATCTTTAACCAACACTCTTATAAATAAAGGAACCAAACATGATTCCTTGGAGCAGTACCTTTTCCATTTTGGATTGCCTGGCTCTCATGACATTGCAAAAACTAATAAATTTACATCTATCTGCCAATTCATCCTAAAGTATTTTATTCCAACCCATCCACTCAGAAATTATAAGGAATATTTCTGCCTGAATTGCATCTTAAATGAAGTGCTATACAGGGCTACCAGTCAGGACAGAGCTAGTAACAGAAACAGCCTATTTATTCCTTGAGGATAAAGAGATTGGGAAATGGGCACCTAAAAAGGAATGATAATTAATTAAATTATACATAAAGCCATAAAAATGAGTTATGGGCCATTTAAACCATGCAGGAAGTGAAAAAAGATCAAGCATGAGATTAACCTATTAATTAGAAATCAGGGCATTGTGCAGGAGTGTTGCTTCAGCAAGACAGGAGGAGCAAGCTTTCATTAAGCACTGAAGAGAGAGCTGTCCCAGAACTGAAATTAAAAGTAATACAAGGATACAGGAAGCTACAAAGTGACAAAGTAAGGCATTTCACTCAGGAGAGTGACATGGCTTGTTTGTCTTTAAGAAAATACATGCCTGAGCGCGCATTTATACAACAAGGAAAATGTTCAGATCAGCTTTGTTGTTGTACCTGATCAGATTAGAAGTGCTGTCAACATGTGGTGATTAGCTATAATTACTGTCTCTGCATACAAACGTGGTTCAAATCCACAGTGAACAGACTTCGGATGTGCTTGCTTTTTAAATGTTAGAGGAATGATCAGATAAGAGTATAGATGGATAGAAATCCAATTAACATCAGTCCATCTATGCAAAGCTGAATGTCAATAGACATTGAAACTACTAGTCTAAATTATTAAATACATACACCCTTTAAGGCACTTTTAGAGCTTCCATAGTTTATTTTTAGAATGAAATGTCTGTCTATTAACATGAATTTCTCTCTCTCTCTCTCTCTATCTCTCTCTCTCTCTCTCTCTCTCTCTCTCATACAATGTTCACTGGTAGACGACACCTGGATCTCTGCAGAAGAGGAACACTAAACATTCAAAAGCCACTCTATTCATACAAGAGCTATCCACATGCTCTTTGCTGCTCTCGCTCTCTCTCTCTCGCTCTTTCTCTCTCTCTCTCTCTCTTACTCTCTCACTCTCTAGCCCATCTTATTGAGATAAACATCATGAGCTCCTGTCTTGGCTTGAAGGCTGTGGCACAAATTAGCATGAGAACATCAGACTAGTTTCTGATGAATAAATCTCCATCACACCCCTAAAGCTATTTTGACCATGGTGCCACAACCAGGCATAAACACACAAAAATCGCTCTCTCTTTCTCTCTTTCTCTCTTTCTCTCTCTCTCTCTCTCTCTCTCTCTCTCTCTCTCTCTCTCTCTCACACACACACACACACACCCAATACACATCTGAATGCAGTAGGTAATCTTACCCTCATTTACTAGTGCATGCTCACAGCTATGAATATCTAATATGCACACATAAGCGGATAAGCATACAGTGCAGTCAGTGAGTAATTGGACAGTGACACATTTTTTGTTGTTTTCTTTGCAGAACACTGGATTCGAAATTAAACAGTGACTGGAATGTTCATGGGATGCTCAGGTAAGATAAGGATACATACGTATATGTAGACTTAACCAAATAGGACACCGTTTATGCATAGTCCTCTTATTATAGGATGGTGATAAGTCACTGGGAAAATTAACATAATCTTAAAATATTCTGAAAATCTTTTGCAGCCAAATTCTGCCTATAGTTAGTGATCCATAGAAATCACTCAGCACAGAGTATCTTCCCTTATGATGTTCTGTTAGGCCACAGCCATTTTCAGGGCTACTTATCCATGGCCCACACTGTATAAAGAGAAAAGAACAGGTTCTAGATAAGCCACACACTGCAGTGTTTCACAGCTGATGTAGTATGAGCAGTTTCGTTTTCTTTCTTAATCTCAGTTTCATATATCCCTAAAACTTTGTCTCAGATCTCTGCACGCTTGTTCTTCTTGAGACTTACTAGTGTATTGCAGCAAACCCTCTGAGATCTGGCTGATGCCCTCTGTGCCTATATCTTTACTGTACAATGAACCACTGTTTTTGACATGCATACTGTTTTGACCACATCACCAAAGGATTCCTGATGATTATTGGTGTGAGACCTCACTGGTGACATCTCTTTTAAATGAAAAACATTTTATTGGGTGTGGAACAGTTTCTTACGACAGGATTCTAATGCATGGTCACAACTTAATAGTCGTGATGGTTAAGTTGTTGCCCATGGGGCTCAAATAATTAAGTGGTAAGTTGTGGGGACAAGATATTGTTGGATACGCTGTCCCCATGCCTTAACTACCTTGTTCCCACACCTTACTAAGTTGTGGACATGCAACAGGATCCTGTTCCCATGCTGCAGCCATTCTTTGTTTTCCTTAAGCAGGGTCGTTGAGCCCTGTATGATCCTCATGTTGATAGACTGCAATAACATACTCAAATGTCGTATCAGCAGGTGGAAATACAACATTTACAATCAACAGCTGCAATCAACTGAGCAGCGGTTGTCCACTTGCTATAGACCCCTGAAATGATGAAGAAGTACATGTAAAAGGCCAGTAATCCCTATCCCCAAGTTTCCCTTAATATTGACATAAATACTATGAAAATTGGATTTTAGCCTCACAGTCATTATTTTGAAAATTAGCAGATTACTCATAGACTGCACTGCAAATATTTTGTCAACAAACATTTGAACCTTCAAGACCTCTCTTTCAGCATTTTGTAACATACAATGCAAAATCAAAAAGGTCATATTTGGGGCTCTTGGGAAGCTTTAGATGCAGAAGTAATCTTGTGAGAAATGTCAGTTTGAGAAATTTGAACAAAATCAGGCCCGGTCTTAGGTGTTATGGGGCCCTAGGCGAAAGGGGGGTCCAGGGGCCCCCTGCGAAAATGCGTGAAAATTAGACCAAGGAGACGTTTTCTTGTAACGCTACGAGGTCATCACCCTGTGTCCCTTTTTCACCCGGAGTAGTTAGCCCGGAGTAGTTAGTTTCCACTGGACACCACGTGGCGGTATGTAGCTAAGCCCAGCTTAGTTTTTTTGTATTTTTTCTTTTTTTAGTTTTTTTGTCCTTTTTTATTTTTTGGGATATTTGAAACTTTTGGAATGTTTGAGAAATGATCATTTTCTGGGTTAATACTTAATTCTTATTTTATTTTACTGAAGTAATTATGAGTCTCGGGATATATTTCAAACCTCCTGTTTCTGGAACACTTTATGATGAACGAAGCAACAATAAGATTACAACTAGTGAGCAGGCGTAGCAGCAGTGATTCGTATTTACGCTTCGAGGACATACTGACAGACAGGGGTTTCGTTCGTTCTCGCAACTCAGATTGCGGTTCTGCCTTCCCGTTCCCGTGCCACCTGCTGCCACTGACGAGGTGGAAGGATTTATGAGATCTTGACTCAAACCGCTCCGCTTTTATAGACAGCCGCCCACACGGACACGCCCCCGCTGGCCCACGTGATTTAAACATGCGAGGGGAGGGGCGGGCCGGGGGCCTGGCCACCGTCGATCCGGAGCCCCCCGGATTGCCTACTTTGCCTATGCCTAAGGCCGGGCCTGACAAAATCCAATCCAGCGAAGTACCTACTGTGTTTTTTAATATACCTTTAACAGAGCAGTCGACTTGAAGTGAAATGGAAACAAAGCACATCTCTGAAACAAGAACTCCTAAAATTTCTATGTATATATATTTACATAAGCTTTAACCGCTCTTGTTTCAGAGATGATGAAAGTAAATAAGAAATATTGACCACTGTTAAACTGCATCTAATGGAATTACTTTTCACTGGCACACACACACTGCAGATCAGTGAATTTGGTTCGGTTTATTGTTCAGGACTAATTTGATTAATTTCTCTTCATATGCAAACCATTTGAATACTGATTTACTTCATATTGTGCCCCGGCATAAAAAAGAAACACTATAGAACATCTTTTTGCCTGCAGGTTTTTGGCATAAACCTACATTTCCTGAGAGGTTGCCAGATTGAATATTTAATGCTCAGCCTGCAGCATTTTTCCATGCCTCAAATCAAATGCTCTCTATCTCTCTCTCTCTCTCTCTCTCTCTCTCTCTCTCTCTCTCTCTCTCTTTCTCTCTCTCTCTCTCTCCCTCTCTCTCT
>JBBPCX010000160.1:17771424-17786500 GCA_037974365.1 Hydrocynus forskahlii
TCTCTCTCTCTCTCTCTCTCTCTCTCTCTCTCTTTCTCTCTCTCTCTCTCTCTCTCTCTCTCTCTCTCTCCCTCTCCGTCTCTCTCTCTCTCTCTCTCTCTCTCTCTCTTTGTGTCTCACACACACAGAGAGAAGAAGAGGAGAACAGAGTGTTGACAGGGAGCAGAATTCACCCTTTAGATTGGTGTTCCAGCGACTGCATCACAACTTATTCATTAGTGGTGAAAAGCGCCTGTGTTGGCACCCAACATTTTTAATCTCAACCGGTTTCCCTGGAAACTTGTGTGCGTGTTTGCCTGTGTGTGTGTGTGTGTGTGTGTGTGTGTGTGTGTGTTTGTATATGTGTATGTGTGTTTGGTGGCAACATGCAGCTAAGCATTCCACTGCCTCATCGTTTTGAGCCAATGGATGAACTGCTAATCTTTTTCTTGGTTGGAACAGAGACTTACTCATATTCACTCATTTCTATTTAGAAATTTCCTTCATGCACCTGAGACCATGTTCAAAAGGACATTCGAAGGATAACATTTGCTCTGCTCTGCAGACCACACGCTATTGGAAGGGGCTGGAAAGAAACGCAAACATAATATCTGGGTCACCACATAGATAATTGTTGGTGTAAAGTACAGCGACCCATAAGGAATCTGTGCCGAGATATTTACACTCATCTCTGAAGAGACACTTAGGTTGGAGGCTTGGATGTTCAGCAGTGAGATGTGGCAGTCCATTGTTCAGCAAGTTCAACAATTAAATGTTGCAGATAATTTGTAACATTTATACTGTGGGTGTGATCTTGTACAATAAACAAGTAACTTTACAAAATGCAAAATTCTGCTCTGCTGTCCTGTTTTCTATTGTTTTTGTAGTTTTGTCTTATCTATAGTCCAGCGTTGTTAACAATACGCTTCTGTTCCTGTATATTTATAGCAGGTATTCTCTGTGGTGTTGAGTTGAATATAGTGTTCTCCCATTGGTTACAGAATCTGGATCCCTAATGTGTCAGATTAACCACCAACATAATTAGGAAGTGACAGATGAATCAACAAATCATGTTTTTATTTATTATATGTGGAGCCAATATCAATGAGGGGAAAATGCAACTCTAGGCCTTGTAAACGACCGAGATACATCACTGATTGTGAATAGGAGCAGCAGCCTAACCAAAGGGCTTCAGTCAGGTGGTAAATAGTGGCAGTTCAGTATCAGGACTCTTTCCTGAAGGAGTCACTCTAAAACTGCTACATACAAGGCCTTTTACTAGCATCGTAAGTTGTGTGTTTAATTTAGAAAGCTATCTCAGCTAAATGAAGTACTGTTCCTATTTGCTGGGGGGTTTCTTTTTGTTTTTGCAGGCCACTTTTGGCCATTGACCCATGACACCACTTGTACGACTCACATTTGTTTGTAATATTTTTAGGGTATGGCGCGGTTCCTTGTGTCAGTGAAAAAGTGACATAAATTTGAAACTGGAGAGCTGTAACTGAAGAAGGAGAACACTCCCTCGCCCTACCCTGTCAACATTTTACTTTCTTTTTCCACATTTCCTAACCCACCCTACCCCACCTCCCCAAACTAAAATTTAGCACTAACCCAATCACTAACAATTCACCAACTACCCATTACGTGTGTTGTCCTGCACTTTCCTGGTAGACTGGTGTACATTTTGTGGATGATTCTCTTAATGGATTGTAACTATTCTGTCATGATATGTTATATACAAGTTGTGTATAATTTTGTTTTTCTCAGTTAGTTTTTTTTTGCTGCATTTTGGCCAATATTTGTTGATTTTGAAAAATAATTTGCCCGGTAAAGAAAGATTACTCGCAATTACTTTGTGCTTCTCATGTGACTTTTAAAAGACTTATAAACTTCTTTACCTTCCAATGAGCAGGAACTCTCCAGACACGCCCCGACGTCGCATGGCCATCAGGAGACTGCGCACAGTCATGCCCTCACAGAAGCAGATCACCACACGGGCCTTGGGCAGGCGCTCCCGCAGCTTCCTCAGCAAACGATCAAAGTGCTTCTCTCCGGCATTGCTGTAGATTTTGTCAGAGTGAGCAATGCACAGCCCCTCTTCTGCTGCTAGCTCCTTGAATGCTTCCATGCCACTTTCACCATAGTTCCCTGAGTTAAGACATGAAATTGCAGATGGGTTAAAGCAAGCATTGAAAATGCATGCAACTGAAGGCAATAATGACTCAAGCAGGTTCAGCATATTTTTTTAAATATCCAAAGAGGAGGCTGGATTACCTCCTGTGACTCAACACAGTCAGAGTGGCCAGAACCCAGGATTAGAAATGGACGACAGTTCACAATGGAAGACACAAAATGAAGACAGGCAACTGAAAAAGACATGAAATGGAGAGATGGTCACTACCATTTGAGATGCAAATGGCAGCAAGTTTCAGTCTGGAATGGTCAACATGGAAACATAACATGGATAATCATTTGGCAAACAGGTCACTTTCACTTTACCAACTTCTTTCCAACACTCACTGCCTAAATTCAACATGTTTTGAGGCAACATTACAAAGAATGTTACAAAAAAAATCAGGATAAAAAGTTATTTGCTATTAAACTCTGTGATGCTACAAAAGTCATTGAGTCTCGTGCATAATTCAGTGCAATACAACTAGTGCAGTACCCAGAGTGGAGGTCATTTATGTTGACTCTGTGCACTTTGGGCAGTCATTTTAATCAGGAGAGTGAGGGGAACTGAGAGAGCTAATGATTGTATGCATAGATACAGACTAAGGTCTTAAAGTACTATTTGATTTGAATAACGCTCCAAAATCAGCTCCAAAGCCTGCTTAACAGAAAAATCTGTTTCATAGTTAAAAAAAAAAAAGATTAGATTAATCAAGCTGAATTTGACAGAACAGGACCAACTGGTTCAGACTGGACTGTCCCTGGCTGGACTGGACTAAATTCTGTTGAATTAGACTAAACTACATTGAAAAGGACTGAACTGAATTGATCTGAATTGATCTAAACCAAACTGGCCTTTACTGATTTGACCTGATCTGAACTGAACTGAAGTGCAAATTGAACTGCGCTGAAATGAAGTGAAGTGTCTGAAATGAGCTGAGCTAAATTAAATTTGATTTCAATTTAACTGCATTTAAAAAGGTGTCTGTAGAGGGAATAATTTCTCAACAAACTGAAATGGGCCATGCAGGGATTTTTTATTGGATGCATTCATGAGTGAAGTAGAGTGAATGAACTGAAATATATGATTTATTTTTTGTGCAATTCTCAGTAGGCCATTTGACCAAAAAGCATCCCCTTTGTTCACCTGTTTATTTGATCCGTAAATCATTTTGCACCCTGCAACATAGCATCTTAAAGTTTGATTGAAATAACATGCACAAGTGAAACATGCAGAAGAATCCAAGGAATTATTTAGAAGAATGTGTCAAGTTACAGCTCTGACCTTGAGCAGTTCAGAGTGTTCCATGTTTTCTATTTAATAGGCTGCAGTGTCCTTTTTCTTAATCTCGGTCTGTCTGTCTGTCTGTCTCTCTTTCTTTCTCTCGCCCCCTCATTTTGCCACACTCGGGCTCTTTTTTGACCCTCCGACTCCATTGTAATTGGTACTTGCATGACACTAAATTAATCTCAACAATAAACTACTATTTAATACTGTCTATTTTTCTCTCATGTTGCTATGATGACACTGAACTGTGAGATTCCATCTACACACCAGTGCCACAACAATGCAATCCAATTTTCCTGTCATTTGCCAATCATAGGGCTGATGAACCAATGCCTATTGAGCCTTTTCCATTTAAAATGCTTTATTTTGTTAGACACATAGATCTGAATCCGGCCAGGTAATTAATGCAATCAGGGACCTCTGCTGTTGCTAGGGGCAACAGGCAGCACTGAAGATGTCTGTGGCAGAGGAGTGCAGCTGTTGGTGAGTATGTGTATGTGTGTGTGCATGTATACGGGCCCACTTTCAATGGTAAATTCATACACATTTGCCTTTATTAACAATGCAATTTCAAAAAAAAACAAAAACAAAAAAATGCAATTTTATGTCTGCATTTTCATGACTTATAACAGTAAGAGCTATTGTGAGTACCCACTGGATTTTAATGCTATGTACAAAAAAGAAAACCAGCTGTGGAGACAGATGTGTCTACACAGAGGTTAACTGCTCTTACCAATATTCCCACTATTATTTTATTGCAGCCATTATTCTACACACACTTTATGAGGTACAGCCAACTTGAATTGAGATTCTACAGGGACTAACACTGAAATTAAAGGGTGGCATCCTACAATCATCGTGGAAGTTGTCAGGTGCCAGTTCAGACATCTGTCAGTGAAAAAAGTTTGACCATTTAAAATTAGACAGCACAAACATCGGAGCATTTCGAAACCAGACAGTGGAGAAGCTTGTCATTTTGAAATCTGACCATTTAGAAGCCTGACAGCTTGGAAAATTGGTCAGCTCAGACAACCGACAGGTTGAAGTCTGACAGCTCCCCAATCTGAGAGTTTTGAAATCTGACTGGAATGTCTCGGAGTTCTCTGAAAAGCATGACACAGTTAGAAGGCCTTGCAGGCTGATCAGTGGACTCCGTCATTACTGGTAAAGCCAGGGCTGTGTAGGCCATTTAGCCTCCAGTGATAGAAAAGCAGAAGGAAGAATATATTAGCTCCCTCCTTAAATATGGAGAAGCTGATTGATTAATTAAGGCATGCTTAGATATGCAAATAATCTGAGGGACAGAGAGCCCACTTGTACACATCTAATGGAATAGAATTAGCATTTAATTATACACTGACAGGGATGGAGAGTGTTGCTTAGGCTATTATACCGAAATTCAGCATATCAAACTGCCAGTTTCCTATAATGCGAAAGGTCAGTGTCAGAAAGGTAGACAGACACACGCAGAGATATAAGTAGATGGACAGACCAACCTATAGAGAGGTAGTTTGTTAATTGATTGTCTGACTGCCAGGCATGTAGAAAGATAGATAGATAGATATATGGATAGATAGATAGATGGATGGTTGGATGGATGGATGGATGGATGGATGGATAGATAGATGGATGGATGATATATAGATAGATATATAGATAGATGGATGGATGATATATAGATAGATATATGGATAGACAGATAGATAGATAGATAGATAGATAGATAGATGCACGTGCACATACACATGGTCACACGTATACTGACATAAATCTTAACTTCATAGAGGTGTACTCTGAATTTCTACAGATGTAAAAAAGAGACGGTGTGATATGTTTTGCCTTACCCTCTGTGTGCACGGCAGAAACATAAGTCCAGTTGTAGTGTTTAACGATGTCCAGCATGGCTCGCGCCTGCAGCGTGTCTGAGGGCACGACCCTCAGGAAGTACTTGAAGAGGGTCTTGTCGCTGAGGTCGATGCTGGTGGCTGAGTAAGCGATCTGCGGGATGTTGAAGAGCTGCAGCAGGTTCTGCACTTGGATGGCCACGGAGCTGGATCCGGGTCCTATGACCCCCGCGATGGGCTTCTTTGTGGGCGGCGGGTGGCTGGAGGGCGTCCCGTCCACACACCACTTGGCTCCCTCTTTGGAGTCGTCCCGGATGGAGATGAGCGAGTCGCGGATGAACTCGATGCTCTGCTCGAGCGCCACAGAGGAGTGCCAGCACGAGTCTCGGATCTCGCAGCCCAGGCTGATGTTGGGCAGCAGGTGCGGGTCGGCGTTGATGCGGTCCAGCGTGTGGAACATCGCCTCCACGCGCTGGATGCCGTACTGCTCGCGCACGTCGCCGCACTTGCGTTCGGCCACGCGCTCGGCGGACGGCTGGTGGTGCACGGAGAAGAGCGCGCCGATTATCACGTCGCCATCCATGCGGGCCACGGAGCGCGCGACGGCACGCGGCACCGCAGACCGCTCGTGGAGGCTTGCAAGCGCGCGCGGCGAGAAAAAGAGCGCCGGCAGCAGCAGCAACGTGAGCAGAGGCGGCGCGGGAGCGCGCCACGGGCAGTGTAACATGTTCAGACGGGCCTGCGGGGAGTCGGGGCGGCGGGCGATGCGCGCTGCTTTAACGATGCGAGCATGGCTCGGCACGAGGAAGATGGGAGAGCGTCCGCGAGCACCTGGGGAGAGAGCAGACAGTTAGAGGCCACGCGTGAAAGGAAAGTAGGCCAAAGAGAGTGCACCACTTTAACCATCCCCAATTACCCAACCGCACTCTACACAATCCCCAGCGTCAAAGGCAGACCTACAGTGATATATTAACACCCACAGAGGCTATTAAAATCCAACTTGACACAAATGAACACCGGGGGAGTGACATTTCAATCATGTAAATTTAACGTTTAGATACACCGTGAGACTCATCTCAAGACTGTAACGACCGAATTAAACACTGTAGGGCTGAAATGAATACTGCTCTGACTGAATTAAACACTGCAAGACTGGGTTTAATGCTGCTTAGAATGAATTCAGCACTGTTTAGGATGAGCTCAACATTGTTTAGGGTGAATTCAACACTATTTAGAACGAACACTATAAGACTGAGTTCAGCACTGCAATGACTGAATCAAACACTGTAAGTCTGGATTAAATGCTGTGTAGAGTGAAGTCAACACTGTGATGACTGAACTGGATTTGACGCTGTTTAGAATGAATTCAACGCTATAAGACCGAACTCAACACTTTAAAAGGGTAGGACTGGATTTAACGCTGTTGATAGTAAATTATTGTAAAAACACTGATACGATTGAGAATATAGGCTGAACACAACTCTGGAGATTTCCTGTTGAAAGGTCAAACATATATTGGAAAACACTGCCACTCTTAGTTGGGCACAGACCCTGTTTAACAGTGCTAGTTCAACAATTATTTGAAAAGTTTTGAGGCATACTCCTTCCTTCTGTCATATAATGCTGGCAATAAAACTGGAAAAGCAAATATTTCCCCAGAGCGTCAAAGTGATCGGGTCACTGTAATAACCAGGGCACGCGCTTATTTTATTTGGGGTTGTTGCCCCAGTCGAGGCGAGATCAAAAAAAGAAATCGACCCTTGGGGGCCCCAGTTACCCTGCAGCCTGTTTCAGCACCGTGGACAGCGCGCACGGACACGCGCCGTGAAGGTGAAAGCAAAGCCCCTCGCGCCACAACGCCCCGGCTCGACAGCAGCTGCACTGCCTTCAGATCTCACGACGGGGAAAAACACCAGACTGCTCTTCATCACGGCCCCTCTCTCTGTTACAGACATCAGGCTGGAGCACGCCACTGCATGCAGCCTCGATTCCCAGCAGAGCGCAGCCTCCAGCAGCTACACCAGACCGAGAAAAGACCAGCCGTTTCGAGAGCCTCAGTTCGACACAGCGACCGTCCTCTCCTTTTCATTCAGGCTTTTACACACCTCGCTACCTGTAACTGAACGAGCAGCTAAATTGTCATGTAGGACAATTTTTTAAAACGTGCTGCCTCATCCCTGGTGTTTCTCCACATCTGTACACCAGCGAGAGGACCGCGCCAGCCCCAGTCAGGACATCTGACATCTGTAGAGGAATTCGGAGCTACGCACCTGCTGAGTCCTTCATGCATCGCCTTCTCCGCTTCTGGAGCAGCCGGTGCCGGGATGTGATACTTCAGTTTGCACCTCTCCAACAGCGAGAGACACACTCTCTCTCTCTCTCTCTCTCTCTCTCTCTCTCTCTCTCTCTCTCTGCTTCCTCCTCCTCCTCCCCCCACTTGCTCACTCGCCATTTACCACATCTTGGCAGAATCTCCACTAGAGTGGAATCAGATTAAGCAAAATAACTTCAATAATAATAATAAGAAGAAGAAGAAGAAGAAGAGGAAGAAGAAGTGTAGTAGTAATAGTAGGCAAGGCAATTTTATGCATCACATTATCACATGGTCATCCAGTGTGCTTTATAGAGATAAAATAATCATTAAAGCATAAAAAGTAAAGCAAGCGATACAAGTAAGCAATAGCATTGATATAGATCAATTAAACTAAGGTAAACAATTGTAAAGAAAAGCGATATAAAAGAATTTAGAAAATGTGGGGGTTTTTTTCTTTGCAGTAGAAGCAATGATTCCATTAACACATGCAAATTACCAATTTTCAGAGTAGACTATTTGGATCAACAGCCTTTTGACCCAGTATGGGTTTTTATTGTTATTTTATTATTTTTAAACACTTCCACTTAGTGATAATGAGCTAATGAGATGTTAGGAATCTCTACAGTAAAACTGAATCAAATGTGTTCACTGCAACAAGAATTATTAACCACTAAAAACAAACATTTTAAAGCATTTGATGAATTACACATAGTAATAACTGAAAATGTTTCAGTTATGAAAACATTTATTGTTGGAGTTATAATATGCAGAAAAGGTACAAGTAACTGAAATGACTCATTAGTAATGCTGGTGAAGCAGGATCCTCACAGTAGGGGTGGTCTGTTAATAAGAATCAATGTAATAACCATTTCAATATATTCTTAGGACATATCCAGTTTTCTGAAGACTCAGTTCCACACTTATTTTCCTCATGGATAAAATAAACTTAATTTGTGGCACAGCCTTCATTAGGATAGTGAAAATGAGAGATGTTTTGAACACTTGAGATGAATGGTGTGTCTTCCGGTGATCATTCTTCTGCTTGGCTTTGAACCATGACCCACATGTGGATGACTAGAGGACATTCTGTTCATTCTGCTCAGCTCTGCAAGTAGTAGAAGAGCTACTGGGGTGCCACCAGCCAGGCCGATTTAACTGAATATCTGGTTATAACTGCTCTGCTATACCAAACCAACTGAAACCTCAATGGCCAAAAGGAAATTATTGTTTGACTCCTCTACATTTTTTATACACACCGAATAGCCACAACATTACAACCACTGACAGGTGAAGTGAATAACATTTACTTTCTCATTGCAGTGACATCTGTCAGGGGGTGTGATACATCAGGCAGAAAGTGAACAGTTAGATTTTGAAGTTGATGTGTTGGAAGAAAATGAAATGGCCTACTGTAAAGATCTGAGTGACTTTGACATGGGCCAAACTGTGATGGCTGGACAGCTGAATCAGAGCATCTAGAAAAAAAGCAGGTCTTATGTTCCCAGGAAACTGTGGTTAGTACCTACCAAAAGTGGTCCAAGGAAGGATAACTGGTGAACTAGGAACAGAGTCTAGGAACGTAGCGCATCGTTTGCTGCGTAAGGAGCCACGTAACTGTAGACGTGCCCCTGCTGACCTCTGTCCACTGCCAAAAGTGGCTACAATGGGTCCATGAGCATCAGAAGTGAAGCTATGGAGCAATGGAAGATTGTGGTCTGCTCTGATAGATCATGTTTTCTTTTATGTCATGTGGCTGGTTGGTTGTGTGTGTGTGTGTGTGTGTGTGTGTGTGTGTGTGTGTAATTAGCCTTTTGTGGAGGCCACACTTTGCAATGTACAGCACTTAAAAGATGTGTTGCTAATGTCTTGGTGCCAGATAAAACATCACACCTTCATAGGTTTTGTGGAGTCAGGGGACCTATACAGTATTAGGCAGGTTGTTTTAATGTTGATTTATGTAATTGCTATATTTTTGAAAGAAACTTTAGTCGGTGCAATTTCAAAAATTTAATTTGATTTAGTCAGTGTTGTAATTGGTGCTCAGAAAAAGCTAATTACACAGAGATACACAATACTCTCTCTCTCTCTCTCTCTTTCACACACACACACATAAACACTTATTGCTAAGGAATATCATGGCTTGTTACATTTATTTTAACCTGTACTTGTGCTCAAATAGGAATCTACTTTTACAAGTTGGTCATTAAGATTGAATTACTCATTTCTTTTTTGTGTTTAATTTCATCCTGTTCTGTTGGTGACAGCATCTGCACTGCTTTGTGACCAGTCACGATTGCCTCATGAACAGAAGAATTATGCTTAACAAACTTGCGTTCCTATGCTGTTAGATGCTCTAAGAAGTTCTGCTGTATTTCTATATTGAACTGAGCACCAAAGTAGCCTTTGGACCTGATGTTTTTGTAGTTCTCCCTGAGGAATGTTTTATGGTACTTTTGCTTGAGTCAATATTTGATGGAATACATTTACTATAAAATGGGTGTAGACTTGTCTACACACCTCTGGAAATGCCCTGACCTACAGACACTGTACTGTAACATGCCAGTGGAAAAGGTGAAACCGGTAACTTTTAGTGCTGTCACTGCCATTTAGAAGAGAACGACACCAGTGCATGCAGTGTTCTGTGAATGTAGCGATTATGCCCATCCTCAGTGGGAGATGCACAACACTAACAGGATTATTAAAACATGCCATCGAAATAAGGACATCAGCTTTGTTCTTCTTTAATGAGCATTACAACACTTTTATAACACTTTTATAAACCAGGGAGATCAATACAGGACTGGCCTTACAATTAATACTTCAAGCAACTGTAGTGCTTCTGGCCAAACAGTCGATATTTCACACCTAGGTCGCCATCTGGCGGCTGTAAGTTTTATAACCTCTCACATCTCAAAAAACAATATCAATCTCAGAGATGAGAATGGCTTGAATTCTATTGTGTTGTAGTAATGCCCTCTACTGGCCAAAGCTGGGATTACATTGTGTTCACCTTGCAGACTATAGAAAGTTTATGTTTAAGGGTGTATATTTGTTTCGGTTTATATAACAAAATACTCATGATCAATATTATATGACTAATTTTCATCTTTTTAAAATTAAAATTACTGATTTGTTTTGTTTGACCTTTATGTGTAATATGTGTAATTGATCTTTGTTCTGACTGACTGTACCTCATTCAAAGGGCTAAAACGCTCACTATATATAAATGCCTTGGGTTTCATAACATCACAAAATGGCAGATATTTGCATATGGGGTCGTTTGTTGCTGCTTAGTTTCCGTACATGTAGAATATGGACTGGGGAGTAACTGGTATGTCTTGAAACCTTCAGAATCAGAATTTGAAACCTTTGATCCCAGATGAAACTGCTTGGGCAACGACACACAGAGACCCAAATACAAGAACGATACAAAATATAATATAAAGTACGCAATCACTATTGTAAATCAAACAAGAAAGTAAAACAAAACACAAAAATACAAAAACAGGACACAGAGCAGTTGTAAATATGCTGCTGCAGTGTTTGTATATTAAACTCTTGTATTTGAAAGAACCAAGGAAACATTTTCCATTACATGAACCCTTTGACATCAGTGTGAAACCGTAGGTAAAAATATTACTTAACTATGATGGAAATTTGTGCTTGTTTTATCGGGAGCTCTTTGCAGTGTTTCCAGTTTGTAAATTGAGAATCCTCCACAACTCAGGCCTTGGAGTGTAGGAGAAAGATGGGCTGAGAGAGGATAGGTGTAGGCCTATGAAACCACAGCTAGCTTTTGAGGTTCTAAATTTTGTGAAAACCGTACTAGTCTGGATCATTAGCTGTCAAGTAGAAACTTTCACTGGCCAGTCGTCAAATTTCAAGTGAAGTAGACTACATACAGCCAGAAAGAGATCAATAAATAATACAGAATAAAACGAAGAATTGTGCAACCATTAAAAAAACTGGCATCATAGACTTCTGCAAAGTAAGCTGAATTCATGATTTAAATATGGGTCATGGCAATGTTTTTGGCAGTATTCCAGAAGGCCGTTAGGCCTAAAGCCTTCTAGTAAGAGTGTAAGTAGAGGCTAGCAGCGGACCCCAGCTGCAGGACTGTCTTTTTAGGAGCTATAAAATCAACAGTCAGTAATCTATGTTAATCAAGTGTGTGTTGATTAAAGTTTTACATTTTGTTTCTACATTATCACTTGGGAGTCACAGGCGAGGTTTGAGATCTTGTTGTATCTCAGCCAGATCTGACACAGATTTCCCAAAGTTGTGATATAAGAAGGCAGTCCCCAAATGTATCAAAACATGTCCTGGCATCACATTTAACAACAAAAGTCTGAGCAGACTGGGCATTTACCATGTCCACTCTCACTCTGTGAGTTAAACCAAATCTAGAAACAACACTGCAATACAATGTTTATTTAGTGTATATGGCTAAATCCCTGTTCGCCAAAATTTCTGTTCAGAGTCGAGATGGCAACTAATTGTCTCTGGGCAGCTGCTGGCCTAGTGGTTTGAGTATTGCCCCTGCAATCAGAATCCCAACACTGTTTGAATCCCAGCACTGCTAGGGTCACCACTGAGGTACCCTTGAGCAACGTACCGCCTCCACACACTGCTCCCCGGACACCCTCGGTGCTGGCAGCCCCCTGCTTCACTTGGTGAATGGTTTAAATGCAGGGAAAGAATTTCACATTGTTCATGCGGTGTGCTGTGGTGTGTTCACACAGGACTATATGGGGCCACTTTACTTTAAATTAAAAAAAAAAATACAGTAAAATGTTTTTTCATTATATTATATTACTCTGTCATAATAGTGTATTCATTCAAATGTCAACTGCACTAAATGTAGTCTTGTGCTGTTATATTGTTGCTCTTGTGTTTTTCTTGCACTCTCTCTTGCTCTCTTTGCGTGCTGCGAGGGCCCCAGTGAGTGTCAACCTGTTATGGCAGCTGAGCTTCTTCTTTCTATTCCTATTTTTATGTATGTTTTCTGTGATTTGTATAGTGTACTTTTTATATTGTACTGTTGTGTTGTATAGCTTTCATTCTATTGTTTATAGCTACCCTTTCTTTTCGTACTGTCCACTTGCTGCCGTAACAATGCAAATTTCTCACGTGAGGGTTATCTTATCTTATCTTGTCTTGTCCTGTCTCTGTACTTATGCAGTCTTGTTTTGTTTTTGGTCTTGGGTTGCACTATAGTCCTGTAGGAATGTTGTTTCACTGTGTACTGTGTGCATATGGCTGAAATGACAATAAACCTGCTGGACTCTGGACTGACTTGACTAATCCAGTTATAGAAGAGGGCTTTCTGAGTAAATCCAGCAGGGGTCTCTGTAGGACACAAGGTGGTCTCAGCGTTGGGGAAGCGCTTGGTTGAAGGATGTTTCTGGATAGTTTTCAGTTCTTGCATAGTATTTATTCAACATTCACTGGCTTTTTTAGCGTATTAAATTATATTAAAATTAAAAAGTGCATGTATTAATGACAGTACTAGTATGAAACTGCAATACAAGTACACTGAGTTCGTGTCCGTGGTTACACCTGCAGGGAGGGGGAGGGAACACGTGGCAATGAGGTAAAAAAAAACTTGCCACATGACTTCCAAAGCAGGAAACGCCAGAGGAGTGTCAGAAAGTACACACTCAACACAAATTTCACTTTTCTGGGCTTAGAATCGAGTGTTTCTTTTGGTGGTTCAACTTGCAACATATAAAAGTAACAGGATGTTTTGGAGGTTTGTTTTCGCGACGCTCGTGCTGACCGTTCTGGGATCCAGTATCCAGGAGACGGGTAAGATAACTGGTGACGTGCTAGCAAATTAGCCAATTAGCTGAATGGCTATGCTAACTAGCCTTAGAGAACTTGTCTCTCGCCCTTGGTGGAATAACATCAACCCTGTTATTCTTCTTCAGCTTTGTTATAATATGTTTACCCAGAATACATTCGTTTTAGTGTACGGTTGAACATTAATGCGGCAGTGGTAATCACCAAGCTGCAGTTCGTGTTTGCTAACAGCTACTCGGGTTAGCTTCTTGATAGAAACCAAGTGGCCTTGACTTTAGAGTAATTAAAATGTATTGGTGGTACTGCCGTCAGGTAAATCTTCTGGCTCTAGACTTAAGGTCGTGTAATGTGAATTATTAATGCCGTGATGTTATTTGCTCAGGAAGGTGTGTGGTAGGATTTAGGATCGTTAATCGTGTTGAACTTGTCTGTCCAGCAGCACCTTCTCTGTGTCTGGATGCCTGTCCTGACATGTCTTCTACGTGGGTTTGGACAAAAGGCGTGTGTGGGTGCTTGAAGATACCTAGTCGACTTTGAACCGAACTTTATACTGCCGTCCCTCCGAGTAGTTTAAACCGAACTGAATCATAAATGCCTTTCTTGATGCTTAGGAATAATCTAGACTGGAAAGTTTTCTCACTGACCTAAAAAGCAGATGAGCCACTAAAATGTAACCAGATGTTAGCAGTATGTCTACAGATGATTTTATTAGTCAGTCTGAATCTTCAAAGTTTTAGTGCTCTGTAACAAGTTATTGCCTTAAACTGTTGTAGTTTATGAGTCCATACCGCCTTTAAGTCATTGGCACTAATCAGTGTGCCAGGAATACTTTAGAAGCGCAGCGTATTTTTTGTTATAGTTGCACATTTTATTTTGTGGTCAAAGCAGTTGCGAAAATGGCCCTGGGTAAGGGTGTTTTCTAAACAAATAAATGTAATTGTGTACATAGGCTGGATGCACATCTTTGAGAAGAAAAGTCAGAGAGACTGTATTTTTGAGTGCTATTTAATTTACTTTTGTATTTTTGCAGGTGTAGAAGAGTGTGAAATGCTGTCCTGTGACCAGTGCACAAATAGGTCTGCTTGTGCTTGGCTGGAATGCAGTGAGTTTCCATCACTCTCATTACCCGTTTTAAAACCAACTGTTCTGTCTTTCTCATCCAAACAATCAAAACGCAGCAAAGAAAGTGATTTGGTACCATAGATTAACCAGTGACTTTTTTTATGGTGTCATTTGTTGCTAAGTACTTAATCCAGTACAAAAAGTAACATGAAAATAAGTGTATTTATGAGTCCATACCACTAATAAAGTTTTGCAATTAGCACAAAAAGTGTTTTTTTTTTCCAATAACATAGTCTTTTCCATTCCACAGTATAAGTATCACCTGATCAATTAATAACAGCCTGAACAAGATCAACACTTATTTCTCTGCTGGTTTGTGTAGATAAATAGATTTAGACACCAGGAACACGTGATCTGTGGGATTGAATATCTGGCTGTGTTTGAGTTGGAAAGGTTCAAGCATCCTGTGTTACACAGATAAAGTGCAAGCATCTATGTAAGCATCTGTGTGTGTGTGTATCTGTGTGTGTATATATGTATGTATGTGTATATATATGTATATATATGTATATATCTGTGTATGTATGATGTGTGTATGATGTGTGTGTGTGTGTA
>JBBPCX010000160.1:17787981-17833651 GCA_037974365.1 Hydrocynus forskahlii
ATATAACATAATATGTAAAAATGTGTGTGTACAAAATTGGCAAGAGTCCGTAATTGTGTCGGGGTGTTCAGTCCTGCAAAGAAGTCTGAGAAAGAAGTAGTCTTGTGAAAGAAGTCTGAGAGTAAGCAAAATAATGAATGTGAACACACACACACACAAAGTGCTCTATTGATGTAACACAAGGGACTTAATTGCATTTGAAGACTAGAGTGTTATATAACAAATTCAACAGTTTTAATGTGGTCAGTGCCGGATGATTTATGTGAAAAATTGAAACTGACACAGTAAATATGCTGGGACTGTAACAAGTAACATGGCAATCCTCACCACCAGCTATATTTATATATTGTTTATATGGATAGCTTTTAAGGCACTGGATTTAGGCCAGCAACCCTGTCTGATCCTCACAATGAGTGAAAGCATATCATCAGTCAGCAATCATTAATCTGTGTAATGTGTTTGTTTTCTTAACTAGGTGTCAAGGTCAGGGTTTTGAGTGAAGCTGTCACTGGGTTACAGTGTTATTTTCAGTAATGTTGGATTTTTCTGTATAAATGATACTGTAGCAGCCTGGCTATACCCTGCTTGTGTTCAGAGCTTGTAACAGTTTTAGCTTACATTTGCACATAACTGTAATGGCAGAACTGGCTGTGCTCCTTCACCAACCTTGCAGGGTGTAGTTCATTTCCCCGTGTCTTGGAAATTATTTGTCTGGGAGAGAATTTGTGTTCCAACATATACTGCATTATTTCCTGCCACTCAATCAGTGTTTTGAAAAGGAAAAATAGGCCACAGCAGAAGCGATTATCAGATGCAGTGGAATCACTTACACCTCACTGTATGCAATACAAATGGAAATGAATCCTTGTGCACAATATCTTAGCAACCAGTTGGCAAATGTCGCGACAAGCTTCCCTGCAGTGCAGTTACACAGAATGTTAGCCACTTTTGGGAATTGTGAGAGAATGAAGAGAATTAGTAAAATGGCTTGTGCTATGCAAGTACGGTTGGCACTCTTGTTATGCAAGTTTAAATGGACCTTTGACCCAGAAAACACATACTTGAAAAACCTTATTCTTTCTACCTGAGACCGTGTGAGGTACCAGTGCCAGATCCGGAGTTCCCCTCTTAAGACTGCCTGCAAGAATTATAAACCACTTGCCCCACAGCTGTGGCCAGCAAATGTGAGCAGACTTTGTCCTCTAAGCAAGATCAGAAACCAGCTTTTTCTGCACCTAATGTGTGCTTCACTGCATTTGACTTTAAGAGCCAGCACAGGGTGGTGTGAAAGTGGTCTGACAGGACTGGGCAGACCTGCCATTCTCAGCCGAACCCTCTGTCATGCTAAGCCTGCAGTGATGTCATAAGGCTAGGTTTTTTGTTTTCTTAAACTCTCATTATGTTCTTTTGGTGTGTTGTGTGAACAAGAAGTGAAGCAGCTTTTATTGCACTGCAGCATGAATCTGGTCACTAATCCAAAGGTTAATTGTGATGCATTGTATTGATCTAAAAGTTGTGCACTGTGGTATCATTGGTCTCGTTGGTTCCCTGCAGGGACTAGGTCTCAAGTGGTAGGGTTCAACAGGAGTTTCTTGTTGGTCATTGAGCCAGAAGGCTTGGCTAGTGAGGACTACTGAGGGTATGATCGCAGAGATGCGGCCTTATCATGAATGAGTCTGTAAGGATCTGTGCATTGCTGACACAGCAGCCTGGAAAATATGCTGACATAGTTAGATGTGTTTAAACCAGTACATTGGAACAAGCAGTGTGTGTGTCACTGCTGGTAAATGGTATCTAGACTCGGTACAGACGTCATTGAAAGTCTTTAAAACTGGAAATACCTATCCTAATATTTTCAGCCATACAAATGTGATTTCATGTGTAATTTTGAAATGTAATTTGTTGGCCAAATGTTACATAAGTCACATGCAGAAATAATCCTTCTTTAAAATTTTATTGTATAGATTTTTCACAATTTTTTTTGTTCAACAGAATTGAATATTTTGTAATGTTTGTTCATTAAGAATCAAGTTACAATGTGTGAAACAAAATGCCTACTAATAATTTTGAGCTGATTAAGTAATGACTAAAATAAGTTATGATGATAATAATAAATGTATGGCTCTCTAGACTGCGGCATAATTGATCCAGTTTAACATTTTAATGTGCCGTGATGGTATTTTTACTTCTCTAGTTGAACAGCAGGTTATATATCAAATCCAGGGTGATTAGATATTTACAAAATGAATTGTACTTAAAGCTAATTAACCAGTTTTAGCTAGCTACCTTTTATGTTTGTTTAATATTACAACAGGGCGCGATTGTGAATGTTCTTTCAAAAGTAAGTTAAATACTACTAATGTACAGACAACAAATGCCATATTCCAATGACTAGTTTCAGTTATGTGTCATGGTGAGCTTTAGTAACGTTAGCTCGTTCTGCCATCTCTGACAATGCAAACTGCAGAAAGTTGTGCTTCTGTGGAAAGCTACATCAGACTTTTATGTATTGTGTGTAACAAAGCGTCATTCATTTTAAGAAAATGCTCTCGGATTTGCATTAAAGGGATGGAAAAAAGACAGTTTGACAAATTCAGTTTTCTTATGTTTTTTATAGTGTTTTGCAGGTAAAAGGGAATTTCAATTCTTTAATATTTGCATAAGCTGTTTATGAAGAGTCTTATAAACTCCTGTTGGGATGAAAGTTAATACACCTCCATAGTCTTAGGATGAATGTGTTTGCAGGCTGCTTGACATGCTTTGCATTATCAATATGCAAACACCAAAACCAGGAAATTTTCTGTCTTATAAAGCAAGAGTCGAGGCAATTTTAAATGAACAAGTTTTGACTGGAATGAAAAGCTCCTTAAGCTGTTATCTTTAAAGAGCTGTTTTAACATTTAAAACTGCTGCTATGACTCCATTAGACTTGGAAAGCAGGCCTGCTTTAGAATGGTGGCATCATCACATGGAGTCCCAATAGAGCGCTACCTTTCACACATAGGAGATGAAATCTTTAGAGCAGGGGTGTCAAGCTCTGGTGTCCAGCACAGTTTGATGGTTCTCCTCCTCGAACACATTCACTAAACCTGACTATTAACTGGCAAGGTGAATCAGGTGTTTCTGAGCAGGGAAATCACCAGAACATGCTTGTCCACGGCCCTCCAGGACTGGAGTTTGACACCCCTGGTTTAGAGCATACTGTTCCTATACTGTTTCTTTGTCTCTCGTTCTGGCACACACCATAATCCGCACATTCATAGTTGATGTGTCGCACATATTCAAAATATGCTGTCCCTGTACTGACTCAGAGTCATGTGGTTTCAGATTTTTTGGAGCAATTTACGTTCAGTGTTTTGAATTGCAAATCTTGACGTTAAATGAATTCAGTGACTAAATTGAAATGTCACTGTCAGTTCATTATCAGCAGCATAAGTACAAAGTACAGATATTGCCATAAAGTAGGCTAGCTTACAGTTGCACACTGATACTGATACAGTTGCAATCTAAACTGAAGACTCTGAAAGGAAACTAATGTAGTCTCACCCTGATGCGGGAGTGTGTGTATTAAAAATGTTCCATATGTCTTGCTTTCTTTTTAATGTGCTTTTCTTTGCCTTTTAGACAGCACAACCCAATGTTACAATGCCAGTTTGCAGGCTGACGGTAACTGCACCAACGCCACTTGCTTAAGTAAGCCCACTTGTTATCTTTAATGTTTTCTAAATGATAGTTGTACAGTGCCAATATACAATACAATCTTTTTCCTGTCTCCAGCTCCAACTACTCCATCTCCTACAGAGAACTCCACAACAACCAACACCACTTCCTTTGCTCCAAGTAAAGTCCCTTACTTTTTATCAGTATGCATAAAATCTTCACAGGTTTAGACACAGATTCCAGCTCAGACACGGATACGAAGTGTATTTAATACATGCAAACTGTACAACATTGCATATTTTGTCAAGTGTCAAATTTTTGTGTTCTTTATACATACAGTTGTAATTACATTTGGGTGTCCCTTACCAATTGGATGTTTTATTTACTTACTGTTGGCTAGCTACATTGAAGCAACTGCTGATGAATTTTTTGCTGTTTAGCTACTCCACATGTAACGCCAACACCCACGCCCGGTCCGACTCAAAACGGCACCACACCCAGTAAGTCCTATATATAAACGCATTATTTAATTAACGCAGATTATAAAATTATTAAGGCATTTATTTTATTGCGTGTTAACTCAGGGTTTAATTACTCTTATTTTGAGAGTTTGTTTTTCTGTGCTTAAACGCCTCACCTCACTTTAACACCGACACTTGCTACTGAATGTAATGACTGCTTCTGTTGCTCCCTGATAAAAAAAAAGTTTCTGCTGGTCCCTGTTCAAAAAAAAAAGAAAACTGATTTGTAAATGTGAACTTGCTGTTGCTTGTAAGGTGCCTGATCTACTGTTAGGATATGGGCACCGGTGCTCTGACGATTTATGCTGTCTTGTTGAAAAATGCTACCATGGTGCAAATCGACAGCAGAGTCTTTAAGTATATACAGTTTATAGTCAGTTTATAATGGTTATAAAGCTATAATGGTTCTGGCACTCATGCTCTGGACTCTCAGGGTACCTTGTTTTTCTGTAACAAACTAGATAAAATGTGAATACCCTGCAGTGGCAAATGGCTTTGGTTTTATATTTGATTTGATTACATTAATGTTTAAGTTGAGATTTACAGAAATATTTGGACTGCAGCTGTGTAACTGTGTTAACGGGAACACCGGTACTAAAAAGCTTCTTATTTGTTTAAAGTCTTTACAAACCAAATGTTATTGCACTTCTGTTCATACAGCAGTATTTTTAAAATAAAAGTGCACAATACACTACTTTTGAATTCATTATTTAATGTTTTATATAACAATGTGATTAATCGCAGATAATATCTTTTTAACAGACACCACCACGACAACAGCACCACCCTCTCCTCCGAAGAAGTCTACCTTCGACGCTGCCAGTTTCATAGGTGGCATTGTGCTAGTGCTTGGCCTACAAGCGGTCATCTTCTTCCTCTACAAGTTCTGTAAATCCAAGGACCGCAACTATCACACCCTGTAACATTTGCCGCCACCTAAAGGCATCACATTGCACTTCATGCACACTGAAGTCACACACTACACCCACCCACCCATATACACACACACACACACACACACACACACACACACACACACACACACACACACAAACTGTATTCAGCGATTCTCCTGTGTTCTCAACCATGATAATGTATTTGATGCCTGTGGTTTGACCTTTACCTTTTAATGATGTGAAGGCTCACACAAATGTGTATTTATACACGCAAACCCAGGAACTAAATGTGGTTTGGTGCCCTGTATGTGTCCCCTAGAGCAATGGCATAATGACATTACCATGACACATATATACACACACACACACACACACACACACACACACACTCTTGTGTGTGTGTGTGTGTGTGTATTTTTGGTTTTGAACATTTAATCGTCCCCCTTATACCAAGAGCTTCTGTCTTTTGATTTATAACCATTTGACCATGCACAGATTACTGCCCAACCTTATTCAGGGTGGTTATGTTGAAGCAGCCATGTTTCTCTCTTTGTATTGCTGCAAGTGTTATGGTATAGGTAAGAGGGTTCTGAATGCCCCTGCTCTAGGAAGTAAATATTATTTCTTGCCATATGGCAGTAATTCTGCTCTCCATTACATTAGCTTAATCTGCACTGGGTAATGATATGACACAATAGTGTTGGATGAAGTCCCACTTTTTTTTTGGTTTGGTTCTTTTTTTGGTGCTGACTGCAGCCTGTCCCATTCACTCGACATTAGCCTTACATGATTGAAGGAAAACCTTCAGGTCCATGCACCCTGAATCCCTGAAGCCATATTTGCATGATGAAAGTCAGTAAGAATAATTTATGTTAATAAGTGGAGTGTTTTATTTTTCTTTTTGTTTTTTTGCAAAAAAAAAATCACAGGACATTTCTATAGTTATTTTCTGGTTGTGGGATGTTGTGGGCCATTGTTCCTTTACTATGACTTTCATTTTCACCAAATATGAGAGCATGGCCTACTTGCAATAAATCACAATACCTAGCTCAGCCTTTGCCATTAATATCTGTAGTACAACCGATTGATTGACTCTGGTCAGGTACCTGTTGCCAGGAATAGTCAGTGTAAACCCACTAGCCAAATTTCAGTACTTGTAACGTACTAGTGTATTCTACGCCAGAGGTGTATGTGGAGGGCTCTGGGTGTTTCTCATTCAGGAACAGTGGCGGTTTGAGTCCATGTGCCTTTGGAGCTTATGTTCGCTGTCGTTTGCTCTGCTTGTTGTAGATTGTTGATGCTCTTTTTCTCCACTCCCTCCCTCTGAGCCTTAATTGTATGAATGTGTGAGCGCTGACCACCTGTTGATGCAATGCATGTTTTGTGGTCTGCTGCCTCTTGTCGGAGCAGGCTTCGTGTGCGTGTTTTGCACGAGTGTGTGCTCAGTATCGTCACTGAAGTTCATGTAGAGTCTGCCAGCTGGACTGATTGCTACATTGTAAAGAATATATTAATGGATGATTAATTTCAGTAGTTAAAATTCTCCATGTTGTGGTTTGTATTGTCACCTCAAAGCCTTGGCTTGCTTTTGCACAGGCTGGAGCTTTTCACTAGACCACAGTTGCTTTATCTTTAAAGGAGCTTTTTGCAGTGTGGTGTTTAATTTGCATTTGGTCATATTAAAAACAGAAAAGGTACCCAAGTCAAAATACAAGCTCCTGCTATTGGGACTGTGTTCTTTTTTGTTGTTTTTCTCCCCTAGATGGGGAGAAGGAGGGCTTAAAGAGACTAGAATGATTCCCTTTTGTCATCACTCAGGTCAAGGGAAGTCAAGGTGCAGCTCTGGCCACAGGTCAGAGGTTGCTCATATCCTACCATTGTTGTCCAGTCCTTGTGATAACAGCCTGAGAAAAATGAAGACGGCATGGGGCTGGGAAGGAAAAACGGCATTTAAAGGCATCTGGGTTGTTGTGTGTACCGAAGCAAGGACGATTTAGGAAATCCTAGGCTAGTGTCTCGGATTTAAATTCCCCATATTTAGAAACTCAAAAGGCCACATGTATTGTTTTAGAATGTATGTAATTATTGTGGTCTGTGATGACCTCTTTAGCCCAAATTGGATGTTAACCAAACCAAATTCCTTGTCAATGTGATATTTCATTTTTGCTTGCTGTCTGGCCACCATATAAACGTGTGTGTATAACAGAGAGGAATTGTGGCTGAACAGAGATATGAAGGGTTGGTTCCCACATTGAATCAAATATTCTTGAATAGCTTGCTGCTAATAATATGATGTTCTGAAAGTTCCTTCTGTCATTCTGTCATTTCAAATTGGCTTTTTGTTTTTTTTTCATTTTGTTTTTTAGATTTTCACATTTTGAAGCTGTTTGTTCAGAGCTCTCTTTTATGTACCAAGGGGTTTTGCTGACTTACTGATGACTCTGCTTTAGACTCTAAGTTTTGCCTTTTTTTTTTTTTTTTATTTATCATTATGTCTGCTGTTAAGGCCTCCTACATGTTTTGCAGAAACCACTTCAGCCAGTTGTGTGTTCTATGAATAAATTGCTTTTATGCCATAGTTGTCTATCCTAGCATGATTTGGGAGTTGCTAAATTGCTCTATCAGCTCTTTGCCTCTCAGTGGGGTTGTTAATCATGTTTTAAAGTTAAAGGAAAAAAAAAATGCTTGCCTTTTTGCTTGAAGCCTGCCAAATGACAATTATGCTATTTTTTTATGTTGTCTGGACATGATCATGTAAGTTAAGTCTAGCATGTAATTGTTTTTGTTGCTGATCGCCATAGATACAGAGTCTAAGTAACTCAAGTCACACTGTTGAGCGAAACAATGTTAGACTACATCCAAAGATCCTGCTGTGTTGGTTTGAGTCTGAATCCCGTTAGAGCGAATATGGAATGATAGGGTAGAGTTCCAGAGTGCTGCCCACATTGAACCACTTAGGAGTGCCTAACATTGTCCGTTTCTCTTCCCACATTCTTTATTTTTGTCAGTGCTCTCAGAATTATAGTCGTTCATGTTGCATTGCACCTCCTGAAGACGAAGTGCCTTAATTTTGCTGAAGGTTAAATGATGAAGATTCTTGTTTGTAAAATGACAATTCTTAAAGGGACATAGCGTGTTCTTATCTGCGTGAAAATTGAGTTCAGCACTAATACGTGTAAACACTGAGAGCTGGTTATAATATACCGCCTAGCTAACACCATTGTCCACTCTTGTTTACTTAGTAGGCTGGTTTGTGTAATGTGTGACCATTTAATTTCCTTTCGCTCCGGTTTGTGTATATGTTTTAGTCTTTCTCAGTAACAAATCATAGATGACCTGAGCTTCAGATGTGTTAAAGGTTTCCTTGAGCATATTTTATTTGAAAGCAAACACACGCGCACACAAACAAACACACACACACACACCCACACACACGGACACACATGCACGCAAATACACACCCTGGCGTCTACGCTTGCTCTATTGCTTTGTCACCACAAAGTCTGCCTTAAATGTTTTTCAGTTCTGTTTATATGTTGGTTTTATTTTCCTGGAAATCTTTGTTTTTGCTTTTCTCTTTAGATTTTTTTTTTTTTTTTTGCATTTGCATTTGCAGTTAGGTTGAAGATGTTAAAATCAATAATTAATTAAAAATGTGAAAATTGTGAAACAAACTGGGTTTAGTTTTTTTTGTTTGTTTGTTTGTTTTGTGGTTCTTACAGGTGTGTCCAGACGTCAAGTGGTTTAGCAACTTAAAATCTCCAGTATAGCTCCAGTATGTTTAAGCAGTCACTCATCTTTTAACAGGGAGGTACAAGATAGCAAATCGAGCAAATAGTAGCACTGTAATGGGTCACTTGAGAATAAATGACATTTACAGTATGAGAGAAACGTGCATTCATATTGTACACATAACTGTCAGGTAAAACCTTATACTGAAATTGGGAGCTACTGGAGAATGACTAAACTGACCGTTTTTAATGTAGGTCAGAAAAAATGTGTGTTTATCATTATATTTTCACACAATGTAAGAAACTGCTGGTGTTTGCAAAAAAAAACCCATAACAATACACATGTACACCAGGAAGTTTTGACGCTACACCAAAAATTTTAAAGTTGTTTTTTTCATTTGGGAACAGACCACCCTATACTTTTTAAAACTGAACAAAAGGTTTGGTGTAACATCTGCTGCAATAGGGAATGGCTAACTGATTCTTCATTTGCTTTGCTCCTGGTGATTCTCCTGCAGTGTAATTGCAGCTCTAATCAGATCCACCTGATTGCTCCTAAAAGCTTGATTAACTGAAACAGCTGTTAAATTAGGAGCGTGTCAATAATTAAATTATTTGATGTAAAAGACTGACAAACTACAAAGGCTTTTTCCATATAGAGGAAAATGGTGTTAGCAAAACAATGGAATAGTTTGAAGAACATCTCTGGTTTAATGACTGGTTTGATTCCACGGAACAGTTTTATTGGTTTTTGGGAAAAGGTTATGATGTATTGATTATATATATTCGTAGGACATTAAAGGAAATTGATTGTTGCTTTGGTGCACTCAAGTACTACAGTACAAAATTCATAACTGAGTTGATTATATATTATTCTGTGCTGGTGGAGTCTTGTCCAACCAACAAATGTAATCAATCTGCACCTGTTGAGCCATTTCGAAAAAGGTCTGGTGTTGGTCAGTACAAAAATAAACAGTTTGTCTCCTCCCTGAGACATGACAATGTCTTTCACACTGATTTATTTGATTTTCTTATTCTTGGTCATACAAGGGTTTTCTCATCCTCCCACAGTCTCACACACACACTGACTTCCATTATTAAACATTTGACTCATATCTCTATCATCATGTAAGATTATAGAGCCACAAGGCCAGTTTTTGTGTCCAGTCCACAGAGATTAGCTAACAGGATACATGCTTACCCTGAAGGTCACTGTAAATCCTGTTGAGTCTGCAGTAATTGACCACAGTCCATTTTGGACAGGATGCCATAGAAAGAGGCTGTTTCTACACACAACTGAAACGCTTGGAAAAACAGCAATGTGGTAGTGCAAGACCAACAACACATTCAACATCTCCATTTGCAAATAGCAGCTTCTCACCAGTCAGGCTTGCCTATAGATTCCCTCTAGTTTCCAGACCAAAAAATTTTAAAGCACACCAAAATACAAACAAGGCCATTGTGTAATGAGTGTTATGATCAAATGTAACACAGAATAAAACATTTGAATCACAATTAAATAAAAAAACTGCTAAATATGTTAACAGCTGATGTTTTAGTTAAAAAATGTTGAGAAGTAGACTATAAGTAGACATTCACTGGACAGTCAGTCTTTTGCCACCAGTATGGTGAACCTTCAGTTTTGCATGACTTACACCATGACAAAGAATAACTGTTAATTTGAGTAAAAGAACAAAGAGCATTTAAATTGTTGAATTTGAATGTGCACTTCCATAACTTGCAGAAGTTTGCATTGTTTTTGAGTATAAATATATTGAAGTGCTTTATATATGATGATCCCGTGTAGTCAGAAAGGCCACGTCGTCCTTTGAGACAAGTAACTACATGTCAGTTAAAGTTTCGCCGCACTCAGCCAAATGAAAATCTGGGGAACTTCCGAACCTGGCCATATTGCCCAGTAGGGGACATTTTTCATTCTTCAAGTTTTTGTGAAATCATTAGTATGACCACTGAACACATACCATCTCAAACCTCCAGCAGCACACAATGGAATACAAATCTTGGATAGTCAACCAAATTCCACATCGTTGACTAATAAGGCCTGGGCCTGTATTCAAGAAACATCTCAGAGTGTTGATAATGGTTTCTGTCAGCAAAGTCTAAGTAAATAAGAGGGCAATCTGATCCTAGATCAGCACTAACCTAGTCTTCCAAATGTTGCTGAAGAATCAGTTCAGGGTTCACTGTGTTAAGCAGTCTCCCCACCCTCCACATTTTTTTGCAATTTACTGAAAGTCACGACTTAATCTGATAAGACTGACTGGACAAAGCACAGAGTTCACCTTCTCTCAGTTTATTTGTGTGCATGTCTTTGCTTCTAGCATTTTACTGGATGTATGTGTATGTGTGCTGTCTTTTTGTGTTCCTCTCCCAATTTTCTAGATCAGAAGCTGTCCAGTCTTTTGTCTTGTATGCCGAGTAAGATTTTTTTTTTGCTTTTTCAGCATAATTCAGTGGTTGAACTATAAAGTCACGCTGAGTGTTTTGGTGTGAAATGGTCCATTGTAGAATATTTGTATTTATTTACAATGGTGGTTTTAAGGGCCAGCAGTCACAATGCCAATGTTTTTGCATAGTTTCTCAAAGCTTCTCAAAACTACCATAAAGTAATGTTTAAGGCATGGCATGGGTAAGTTTCTCTAAAATGTTTCCTTACACGTCAAACCACTCTGCTTCAACATCTTTACAAATTAATTATACAGAACATTTGAAAACTCAGAATTTCGACGTAAGACGATGTCTGGACCCTTCTCAGAAAGCACATGTGTGAATAGGTAATCATTGATCACCTTTTAGAAACAGAGGATGTAAACTGTATAACGGGTCACCCATAGCCCATCCAGATGTTGTCTTGAGCCAGTTCTAAGAACAGTTGACAGGGATCATCCCCACTCATTTTTCCATTCACACACTCATTGCCAGGCATATTAGACTATACAATACAAGGTCCATTTTTTTTTTGTCTGTAGTTTTCAGCACCACACATTGCAAATCAGTACAACCTCTCCTCATGTTTAAATCTGCAAGAGCTTAGGTTGTGGGGTTATGTGTTGACTTTCCATACGTATTGTGGGGTTTTCCAACAATAGGAATCTGCCATGTCTCCACCAGTGCAGCTGGTTTCTTTTGTCTGTTCCTGGCACGCACCCTTCCGTATGCACATAGAAGAGGAGCACTTCTCCCGTCTGTTGGGTGTGAGTTAACCTTGAGCCCTACTTTATTTACTTTAACAAGGTGACAATAAAAACATAATGTCAGTCCTTCTGGGAAGCCCTGACTCATGGCAGTCCAATGCAAGGTGTGGATTCAAAGTTCCCAGGGTGTGATTTCAATACATGAAATGTAAGGTACATGTTGATTCAGCACTTTCATTAAGAACACAATGATTGGGTGCAGGCAAACAAATGTGTGCCACAGAGATGGCGTTAATTCAACAGCAACATCAAATAAGACAAAAAAAATTGCAGTTTATACACAATCAATACCCAATTAGAACACACGGGCAACTTAAATATTTTGGATATTTTATTCAAATATCTTAATATTTTATACTTGAAAGAGATGGCAAAAGTATGGAAATAAAATAAAACAAAGATGATAAAGAATCTAAGAAAGCACATTCAAAAAAGTAACAATTATATGTAAAAATACCAGTGAGTGAGTCATTGTAATGTCTTAGGCCAAAGTTAACAAGATACTTTTTGTATGACCTTGGTGCTGCTACATTCAATTCATACCACAAACATGCTAGACATTCTTAGAGAGTTTTCAGAACTACAGCAGAGTAAGGGTTGTGTCCCTTTCCAGAGTGCTCCATAGTTCATGCACTTCTTCACTGCTTCCATACTCATTAAGGTTGAGGTGGACACCAGGGCTGAGATCATGTTTCCCAGTTGATGTCTTGGTGGTGCAGCTTCTTGGCGTCTCTGAGGAGCTGCAAGCGCTCCTGACTGACTGTGTGATGTCTCCTTGTGCTCGAGGACAATGTTTTAACAGGAGAGGAAGGCAGGGTTTGGCTCCGACTCACAACTCCTGCCAAATTTTGGCCACCTACACTGGATGAGCGCTTTGGTTTCTGCGTCTGCTTAGGACTACTCTGGGAAAGCTTTTGGACCTGGATAAAGACACAGGCAGTTCTTTCTTTACTAGGGATGGGTCATGTTTTTTTTTTTTTTTTACTGTTTTAAAAGTCATTACAATCATATTTAAGAAATAATTTTCTCTTAGAAAATACATATTTCACTACTACATTACTACAACCAGTAACACCCTACTAGGGCCAGATGATGTTCGAAATGGCAATCACAGTGAATAATGTTTTACAATACAACTTTATGGTAGACTTTAGTAGGTCAACGGACAGTTTATTACAAAGCTTGTGCATGATGTCTATATCATTTTATTGTAGCAAAGTAGTCCAGAACATGTTCTCTGACAATATTCATATTATGCCACTCAAAGACAAAGAGGAATGAACAGAAATACAAACTCACAGTTTGCTGGTGTTTGCGTAGCTTGGAGATTTGGATCGCTTTCTCCTCCATCCTCCTGACCAAGCAGTCCAGCTCTCTCTCCAGATCTTCCCTCAATTCACGTTGATCTGTCTCATCTATTTGTCTGACCAGCTCCTGATGCTCACTGTAGCACAAGACACATCATTCAAAATAAACACAGTATACATACATAATAAGAATCAAATGCTTACACTGATCAGCCAAAACATTATTTAATGGGGTTTTTTTACTACTCCTAGATTAAGCAAATAATGTTGATTATCATCACCAATATAAGTCCACCCCTCGCCCTTAATAATCAAGATTAAACTCCCACATCACCCCACAGTTACTCACAAGCTCATCTGCCCTAGTTCATCCTGCAGGGCAAGCATCAGTTCGGACAAGCTGCCCAGAGCTGCAGCTCCGTTACTGGGGGAAGGTGGGGCTCGCTGAGGGGTTCTGCAGTTTTCTGTTCCACTGTGCAGAGCACGCACCCTTTCACACAGTCGTGGCTGTCTGGTCTTCATCAAATGCAGCACACTCTGGACGTTGGCATTAACTGAATGACTTGGGCTCGTTGACTGTCACAAAGAGACCCAAATGATTGTAAACAGGATCAAGTGGCAGGGAGTTAATCTTTATAAAAAATCTGTGGAAAATGTATTTTTGCACCTCAGGATCCACACTCACCGTTCCAGCAACAAACGGAATTCCCTTGGCTTTTGCAAGGCGCTGAGGAACTTGGACCTCTGCTCTTACCGTTTTCTGAAATTATGATTGCTGTTAAATGTCATGAGAAAAAGTATAACTGTTTTCAAGCCATAGTGAAGCAAAAGCTCTAATAACAAATGTCATCACTTAGTTACTAGAATGAAGTGCCATCTAGTGTTGAGACTCTGACAATGCTTCTACTAAAAGACAAAACGAAAAGTATTACCTTACTTAAGGTTTTCTCTTTACTTTTCTTCTTCTTGGGTTTGACCTCAACAGTTGAAAGAGTAGCCAGATTGGCTTCCAGTTCTCTTTGTAACTGCAGACAAAATGCATAGATATGTCAACAGTAATGACATGAAATCATTTATTTTTTTCTATATTGCAGTAACAGCAAGTTGTTTCTCTTGATAACTGGAAATTGTCCCGACCTCCTCTGCTTTCTCCTGCACAAGTTTGCGTTCATGTTCTTCTTTAAGTAACTTCTGTTCCAAAAGCTCAATCTTCCGCTTGAGATAAAACACAAACAGCACAATTATAAAGCACTTGGGTGGTCCTGCAAATACAAGTTATGGTCTGTCTCAATAGAACATCTGTGATTCACAAGCAGAGTATGAGCTTTACATAAACAATTAACAACATTCATGTGAGTTTACTTTTTTGAATCTATGAGACAATCTGGGAATGATGTTAACCTTGTTGATTCCTTACTTGTCAACAGATCACACAAAGTGTGAAAGTATGCAAACTTACTTTGCTGACACACACCTTTAAAGCAGACATGGTGAGAGTTCTGATTACTGTTTTAAATGAGTCACATGTTTTCCTACAGTGACTGTGCCAATACCTCTGCCATAGACTGCGTGTTGGTTAGCTTAAGACATTCTTTCTCCAGTCGCTCCAGTTTCTGTAGCTGAAACTGGATTTGTGGATCAGTACATGATCTCTCATTCTGCTGCCTGCCCTCCTACAGAGCAATAAGGGGAAAGAGAGAAAGTGTATGTTTATAAAAGAGGAAGAGTGTGACATGAATTAATTTACAGATAAATAAATTGCCAAAATGGAAGCAGGTACCTAACCTGCTGATATCCCCATCCCCCCGTTTTCTCCTGGTTTAAAGTAAAGTGGCCCCTTATAGTCACATGTGAACACACCACAGCACACAGTGTAAACAATGTGAAATTCTTTCTCTGCATTTAACCCATTCCAAGTGAAGCAGTGGGCTGCCACCAATGAGGGGTGCCCGGGGAGCAGTGTGTGGGGATGGTACCTTGTTCAAGGTACTCTAGTGGTGCCACTAACAGTGTTGCAATTTGAACCCATGACCATCTGATTGCAGGGGCAACTCCCTAACCACTAAGCCACCAGCTGCCTAGTATTGGCTTAGTGACATCTATTATTAGCAGTGAGTATAAGTCGAGTATGATAGGACTAAAGCTTAAATTCAGTTTTCTGCTTACTGAAGTGATTTTCTCTCTTTCTGCACTCTCCGCCATCTTCCTCATGTACTCCAGCTGTTTCTCCAGCAGAGAGCAGCGTGCTTCTGCTGAGTATAACTGAGACACCAGCTCTGTACAAGCAGAGAAAATGAGCAAAAGTTAGGATAAAATACCATGACTATTTTAAACAGAAGGGCATCAGTCACCTTTTCTCTGTGAGTTGCCTTTTTCTCTGGGATCAAGCTGCTTTTCGGTCTGGACAGTAGAACTGGCATGACAGTAGGAAGCCTGTGAGAACTGCGCCACATTCCTCTCTGCCTTCACGCGCTCCAGCTCCAGCCGCCTCATCTTCTCTTGCAACGTCTTCAACGCTGCTATCACCGCTGTTTAACACACAGCCATATTATATACTACAGTCATATTATAAGCCACTGATAGAGGCCTACAAAATAATATTCTGAATGAAATGGCTTTTTTGAATATAAAGGTTCTTAGGCAGCAACAATATTTATACTCATAGAAGAGGGTAGGAGGACTTTCTGAAAAACATTTCTTAAAAAATCTAAACACGATATAACTCACAATAGAGGTGTGACCCCACAGTTTTCTCTATGTAACAAAAAACTGTTTTGTTAAATTTCACGGCACACTGTACTTTATTGTATAAACTTATAAATGTGAAGATAATTAAATTTTAGTATTTCTCTATTTTAAACCAGGATTAACTGTTTTCTAGTTATTATTTATGTGCTTGGACATTAATTGTTGTTTTTATTCTTTATACATTTACCTAACTCAATCAAGAACACTGGCAAGATCCGAAGTGTTCATTCTAATTTTTTTTTGTTTGTTTCCGCTTTAATCAGGCCACTTTTGCTTACCTCAAAAGCACAGGGGAATAAGAACCACCCACAATCTTCTATTTTGTAATTTCAAAGGTTATAAGAGTATTATCAATATTTTGTATTTGTGCATTGCAGGGCTCTTGGTGACTATCAAAGCAGTTTTTAAAGCATGCATGCAAGTATACATTTTGCCTGTAGACTGAAATTTGCAGCAGAGGAAAAAGTCTGGGTGTAATCAGACGCCAGACTTCACTCACCTTTGCTACCAGCATCAGGGTTTGCTTTATATGTCTGGGCGTTGACTTCTCTTAGATTTCTGACTGTCTTGGCTTTGTCCTGTCGTAACGGCAGTGTGTCAGCACACAATTGATGGGACATCTTCTCTGGAGGATCATAGAAGCTTCCAACATAGCTGTGTTTGGAAGGGGAGTCTAGATACAATCTCTGAAGTGGTGACAAAAGAGAATGCTTTATGTATGTGTTAACAAGAAACATTATGGCTTTACAGAAATGAGCAAACCAAGAGTGACAGTGGCGGAGAAGAACTTAACAGAAAGAAAGCATAAAAAAATAATCGCTGAAAGAAACCAAGACTCAATAATGCCTACCAAAGAACTTTATAGAGACTGACCACAACAAAACATCATCGGGCTAAAGGTAAAACATAGAAAACAGGATGCAAGGAGGGAAAAGGTGATAGAAATAACAAATTTGGCAACTTACAAAAACTTACATTTACCTAAATAGCCAAGTTATCTTATTGTTACATCGAGTTCCGGCTAGCCAGACTAGCAAGCTGCTCTACTCTCTAAGCTAGTTGCCTCTGCCTTAAAGCTGAAGTTTAAACAGTTCAGTAAGGATTTCGTATTTACCGAATCTCTTAAATGGTCCATTGTGGATCGAATATCGTCGTTTACGTTACTTATATTATGCAGCATCAAGGAATATACAAAGACAAAAGCCTCTGACCATACTAGCTAACAACTGTGAGTGACAGGGTCGGTGTCTGTTTTGAATTTCCCTCTCCGCGCATGCGCCGCGGCGGAACTCCTCCGAGGGGCTGCAGGAGGGGAGGAGGAAATTCAACACAGGGCTCAGACTCCGTATTTCTCTAATGCTGCTTGTGTTACACGTTTTAAGCTTAAATGTTGAATCAGCTGAAAAAAAGACGCCAGGGTCACTTGGCTCACCGATCTATGAGTCATATGGGCCAGTCACACCAATAAATAAATAAATAAATGAATGAATAAACGATGTCCGCCCAAATAGCACGTCTGGCCCACCGGGAAACCGTCCGACCCTGGTAACATCTCTAATTATACGTAATTATAATTATAAGTAAGTATAAATATACCCAAATAAGTGAAAGTTCTGTACCAGAAGTGTGTACTTGATTAAAGATGTACATCTTCTTAAGGGGCCCATATAATTGATCCCCCTTTTTTTTCAATAAATGATTTTGACTGAAGTGAACACCGTTAAGTCCACTCATAGAAACTAAGATGAACAAACAGCACATGAACTGTATTTAGTCTGTCACTCTGTAAATGTCATTCACCCAACAGCAGCCACACTGATAAGAGTCCAACCAAATGTTGTAGTCCAACCAAATGTTTCAGACCAGACTATATTCTGAGTAATATTTTCAGCTATTTTCAGTAATAACACTGGACAGCCGATCAGAATACGGCTCATTCACATTTATACACTCTATACATGGGAACTAAGCTACAAAAACAGTCTATGACAAATAAACTTCTCGTGATGTCACTCCAAAACATTTACACATTTATCAGTGTGCAGTAGTTTAGCTCTGACTGTTCTCGCTAATGTTTATTAGTAATCCTACAGCCCGGCCAATTATTACGTGTTTTATAAAAACATATGAAGAGAGGATGAGAAAAATAGCAAACAGAAATAAATTATGACTCTTTTTGGTAACAAAATGACCGTCAGTGGACCTCATTCAAAATAATATATGAAAAATGTATAATATGGGCCTTTTAATGGAACCATAAAGACAGAAGACTTTTTAAGGGCCTTGAATCTGTTCAAGGGTTAAAAAGAGTCTGGAGATGTGTTTTTCTGGGGTTTTTTTAAATAAAGAAAAACAGGACCTGGGCCCTTTTATGCAGCTGGGCTCTGTGAACAAACTAAATCAGACTTGAGAGGAAGAAAATTGCGAAGTGTCACCAGCAAACCAACTTCAGTAGATGAAGTGTGTGATGAGTGTTAATGAAGGCATTAATGAAGTATGTTTTATGGATGTGTCTTTTATGCAGTCTTCTGGTTATTCCATATGGTTTTTCAATTTTTCACTGCAGCTGCAACTGGAAAATGTTCACGTGTCTACTAGATTACTAGATGGCACCAAAAACTCACAGCCTCCCACCCTGAAACAGGTTCACTGTGTTGGTTGTCTGCTGTAAACTCTGTTTAACAGTCCTGCTTTGTTTGTCTCCAACTAACAACGGAACACTGCTCAGGAGAGATAATTCAGAAGGAGGGACCATTACAGCAGGCATACTGGGAATAAGTTTATATACTGAGTAATCTGGTCTTCAGTGAAACAGACAGCACAATTATTGTCACCTAAATCGCCTTGATTTCCAGGGAAAAGTAATACTTAGTAATGTAATACAAAGGAAAACAAATCTGCACAGGACAAAACCTCACCATATGCAAGCCTTATACTTACATCAAGCACAAACTGGATGGAAAGGCTTGTTCAGTCACTTTTGGCTGCTGTTGCTGCAGTTTGCTTTGGACTAGCACAGTTTTCAAAGGATCAGCAGCTGAACTGACTCTCTCTCTATTATAAATGAAATATGATTTGCAATCATAACACCTCTACTATTGATGCTTGAATCATATTGTGCTGCTTACCTTCTGTTGTGAGGACAGATGGCCTATGAATGAGAGAACCATTTACCCAAAGCATATTTGATGGTCTGACAGTACCAGCTCACACCTGTGCATTTCTCAGCCTAAGAGTGACCCCTCTAAAGCTGACTGAAATCTGTTTGACTCTGTTTATAGCATAAGCTTTTTCCTTGTTTACAAATCTAGATTAAAACAGGCCAACATGTTGCTCACAGTGAACGACCATGTGAACTCGAAGTGATGCTTGTAACGATGAATCATAATGCTACAGTTAAGGGCCTTGAATGATCTGAATTGCAAGTTAATGAAACCCTTGTTGTGAACTGATACAACTCAAATTGTAAATAATGTATAATTTCTACCAGCTGCTGAATTGGGCCTACCACTTAGAAAATAGGGGATTTGTTTTCTTAAAATAGTGGTCAAACAATGTACAGAAACATTGACAGACTGCAGTGCAAAACATGCATTGTAGGGTGTAGGCTGTCCACAGTAGAATATGCACCATGCATACACTCATCTTTTTCATTCATTCGTTTTACTCAAAATATTGTGAGAATATTGAAATCACAGGATAGATGTATTGTTGCTCCCTTATAAAACATAGAGCCACTTTCTAATATAATTCTTCTTATAATCGCAATGACAAGAGCACTCAGCATTCCAATAAATCAACACTGCTACTAGACATCTTCACAAAATTCATGACACCTTGGACCAAGACCCTGCAATACAGCAGTGATGAACGCTTTCATATATTTTTCTGATTCTAAGTAGTTGTTTATCTAAGAATCTAACATGATTTATGCATTTTGAGAAATCATCAGTAAATTCCACTCTTTTTTGACACAACCAAACCAAATGATGCATACTGAATATCAGCAACTGTCAATTATTAGACTTTACAACGCATATTAATATGCACGAATATTAAGCGGTTTGATTAGCCTCGATTGTAAGGAAAACCATAGACTACTACATGGTTTACGTACATTAGGTTTTGTGATAAACAAGTGGTGGCGGGGCTCTTGAAGTTACCAGCTCCCACGTTGCATGTCGGTAGTTGAGGTTTTACGGTTTCTGAAGTCACTCTCGCTGAGACCGGGATTTAAACCCTCATACACTTCAATCCCCATAAACCTATGCGGCGTGGTGTCAGGAACGCCCAGCTATTTGCTGAATGGTCTACTGAATTGTCGTTCCCGCCCATTTGTGTTTTTCTATCATTTTATTGGTCGGTGACGTTTGTCTATCACATGTTTTCGCCTGTCGGTCCTAGAAGGGACTCCTTCTAAGTGCTGCTTTTCTGAACTGCAGGGTGAAAGGCGGACCGTCCAACGGTTGCAGAAACAACAAGAAAGAATGTAATATTTGTAAGTAATACGTTTGACATCCCGCAACCCTGCGGCAGTATAGATGAATATATTTCCGTGACCATTCCTTTTAAATATAGGCCCGTTTTTTGTCGTAAGGGGCCCCTGTGAAGGGTTTGAATGGAGCAGCTCTGGCAAAAACAACTTCATATTTGCAAAACGTTATTCGTTTCTGTGTTTCCTGTAGCTAGCTTGTAGATAATACTTCCTCTACCACAGTTTTTATTTTTATTTTTGTGGCTTTAGTACTGCTCTGTTTTAACGTTCTGAAATCGTGCATACATTTTAAGTCATAGGACTTGCCCATTTTCAGTCTTTTCCACTTTAACAGGCGTTTCTGACTGGATGGCAGTATGTATTTGTTTATATTGTTTTTATGAGCATAGAAATGTATGCATAGGTTCGTAACTGCAAAAACACATCCTGGCTAGGCATATGTGTGAGCTTTTATCTTAAATACTTAAAAATCTAGATGTTTGAAATTGAACTTGGAATTAGAAATCATCGTGACAAATTGTCTCGATTGCCTTTCATGTTGTCGCAGCCCACCGAAACTTAAGATCAAGAATATCATCACAGCGATGGATGGACGAGATGGTGTGGCGACCTGGGAAGGGTTGACAAGCCGTGATGCTGGCTCCAGAGACGCAGCCATGGAGAGCATTCAGCAGGACGTGATGAAGAGAGTGGAAAGTATTGGACCCCTTCCAGAGAGCCCTTGTTCCCCCTCTGCCAGCGACCTCAATCAAATACTGGCTCGCATCCTCATGCTGTCCAGGAGGTGTCCGTACGACGACGTGAAGGAGAAATGCATCTGGCTGCTCCGGAGCATCCAAGTAAGAGAAGCAGACACACAGACAAAAAAGAGAGAGAGACTCATTGTAATCTAATTGGTAGTTACCTTAATGGTGGCATAAAATGCTTGAAGGTATGCTGATGAACACAACTTCAAAAATTCCATTTGATATTAATTGAAGGATATGTGCATGTTCTCTGTGTAATTCACATTGATGTGTGCATGCCTTATCCAATTATTTCGGGTTTTTGAACACCTGCCTATATGAACAGATCTTTTTTAATGCGTGAAGGCTCCCGACTAGAGATTATTTCTGCTTCCATCAGAAACTGACTGACATAGAGAGAAAGCTGCTTAACTTGACGTGATGGGTATTTCATATTCTGCCTGCCATTTCTATGTGATGGCAAACTGCCTTTGCTGAATTCTAGCTTCAGAGTGTGATAAGCTTGATCCCACCATACCTGGTTTCTCCAGCAAAGCAGGGACAGAGCTTTCAGCATATGTCTAGCAATTAAACAAATATTTGAAAACAGAGACAATTTACCAAGACCGACAGCGTAGGGCTTTATTTAGCCGTTCAGAACAGATTTTAAAAAAATATTCTTTCTTTTTTTCTGCCAGTGTTTTTTAATGTAGCATGATTACAGTTTCATTCTGGTAGGTTTCATGTAGATGTTATGTTTGAGAAGAAGCAAAGCATTCACTAAATTGGCAGTTATAATTTAGAATTTCTTTAATCGAGTGGGTAAAATAGTATAGCTCAGAGAACATTTGACACCTACTTGCTGGGGGGTAAAGTACTGTTGCTTGTTATGTCAAGTATTTGTTAGGCTGTGTGTGTATATGTGTGTCTGTGTGTGTGTGTGTGTGTGTGGCAGGGCTTAGAATAGGACTGCCCTGGTTGACGGGGGTCGTTTCCCACTGTACATTTTGTTCAAGGTCACAGGGTGCAGCTCTCGGGGTCAAAGAGGATCAGAGGCACTCCTCAGCTTTGCCAGACAGGCACAGATGCGGCAGAGAGGTTAACCAGAGAACTGTATGTGCAGTAGGGAAAATAATTATTTGATCCCCTGCTGAATTTGTAAGTTTGCTGACTTACAAAAAAATGAACGTCTCTAATTGAGGCAGTTTCCTTTTTATAGAGGCAGTTTCATCTTTATGGAAAGAGACAGAATATCAACCAAAAATCAAGAAAAAAACATGTTACAAAAAAATTTATTTGCATGTCATTAAATGAAAGTATTTGATCCCCTACAACACAGCCAGACTTCTGGCTCCCACAGATTGGCTGTGTGCCCAAGTTGCACACAGATTACAATCAATCTATCAATTACAGATACTCCCGATATTCACACGTTATGTACCTAAAGCACACCTGTCCACAGAATCAGTTTTTTCCTTTCTAACCTCTCCACCACCATGGGCAAGACCAAAGAGCTGTCAAAGGACGTCAGGGACAATATTGTAGACCTGCACGAGGCTGGAATGGGTTACAGATCCATCAGCAAGAAGCTTGGTGAGAAGCTGACAACTGTTTGTGCGATTATTCGGAAATGGAAGAAATATAAAATGACCATCAATTGCCCTCAGTCTGGAGCTCCATGCAGTATCTTGCCTCATGGGGTGAGGACGATCATGAGAAAGGTGAGGGATCAGCACAGAACTACACGGGAGGAGCTTGTTAATGATCTTCCTCCTAACACGGCGGGTCGAGTTGATGCCAATTAGCTCAATTAGATTTTGGTCTCGTATGACCTCAGCACTTTCTCCCAAGCCTTCTCTGAATCATTTAGATGTTCACTGGCAAACTCAAGATTGGCTATACATACGCCATCTTGAGCAGGAGGACCTTGCGGGCACTGCAAGATTTCAATCCATTATGATGTAGTGAGTTACCAATGGTGCTGTTAGTGACTGTGGTCCCAACTGCCATCGAATCATTAACAAGCTCCTCCCGTGTAGTTCTGGGCTGATCCCTCACCTTCCTCATGATCGGCCTCACTCCATGAGGCAAGATACTGCATGAAGCTCCAGACCAAGGGCAACTGATAGTCATTTTATATTTCTTCCATTTCCAAATTGCACCAACTGTTGTCACCTTCTCACCAAACGTCTTGCTGATGGTCTTGTAACCCATTCCAGCCTTGTGCAGGTCTTAACAAGTTAAGATCAGGAGTATCTGTAATTGATAGATTGATTGTAATCTGTGTGCAACATGGGCACACAGCCAGTTTGTGGGAGTCAGAAGTCTGGCCGGGTTGTAACTCGTTTGGAACTCGTCGTCTATGTCCTTGAGTCACACTGGCCTAAAATAAAAAATAACTTTATCACAGTTACTAATCAGTGTTTCCATTTTCTCCTCTGTGTCTTGTCCTGTACTCTCAGTGTTAAATAAAATGAACAAATAAGCTTGATGTGAATTTACAGTGTGTTAAATATATGAAAATGCACAGATTATAATTAAGAATGAAAACTACAATTAAGCATGATAAATACAGCTTTTTACGGCATTTCCCTGAGAGCAACTTATTTATATTTGTATAAAATAAGTAAAACCAGAACTGGAGTTTAAACTATTGGACACTGTGCTCATTCATACAAAAAGAAAAAATAATCATAAGTTCTAATCTCGATTTCATGACTGATATCAATAATTATCCATAAATAAATAAATGTTATTATGCTCTTCATTGTCTTTTTTGTCCTGCTTTGTAAATTGTTTTTTGCCACATTTGTAAATATGTAATAAATATAATTATGGAGTATACCATTTTTTAATTTGAATCCTGGTGAAACTTGAGATTTTGTGATGCATTTCCTAAAGAATCATAAGTAAACTGAATGTACTGTGTACTTGTGGACATTATGTTGCATAGCAGAAAGGGAATGAATATCCATCACACGGCACCCTAGCACATATACACATATGTATCTATATAACACAAATATGCAACCACAACAAGTTCAGAGACACTTCTGGAACATAGTTTCCTATGCAGAAAGAGCCATTTGTGATGTCACAGTGTGGTGATGTCATACGGTTGGTGCAAATCTGCCACACCCCCTGGCTTTTTCTGTCCTGCTGCATGTGAATCCACATTTAAAACAAATAGCAGTGCCTTTTCCCAGAAGGTTCCTTTTTCTGGTCCACTTGTGGTTGGATGTATTTTTTGGCCAACGAGTTGTTTTTGCACTCATATGTTTGGTGTGAGCATATTTACATTCACCTATTGCAGTTTATTATGCTTGGTTCAGCTCATCGGGTAATTAACACCAGTGTGTGATTTCATTAACCCCGAGTCTCACTTCGCTGCATCCCGAATCCACACACACACACACACACACACACACTCACAAAAACAGAAACACAAGGGCCTCTGTTCGCTAAGATCAAACCAAGAGGGAATTCCAGCGGATGTGCTTGCGGAGGTCTTTATTTTCTTATTGCTTGTGTCTCTTCAGCTTTGCATAATTTGGTTTCTTCTGAGAAATATCAGTCCTAGTGCATTGTCTTGTTCTTTTTTCTTTTAAATCCAAGGGTTTCTGTTTCTGAGTTATTCTTCTTGGGTTGTTGTCTGGGTGACAGGATGTTCCTCTTGGATCTTTTGTTTGATGTGCCTTTTTGACCTGCTCTGCTTACTGTATCAGTGTTGAGCATTCTGCTGGAATATGAGGGATTATGCAGTCTCAGTGGGCTCTCGCTAAAACCAGGTCAGACTCATACAGCACTACTGAAAAATGAAAATGACCTTTGGCCTAGTAAGCACCACGCATACGCTACAGCTTACACAATCAGACACATTGGGCACATTAACGCTTGTGTAGAACATTTTATAAGCATGGTCATCATAATATAAGGAATGTTTCAGAAATTAAGAAGTTATTATAAAGAAGTTTATTCTTACTGTATCGTTACCTCCCTCCCCATCCTGTTGCAGGCTTATTGTATGTACCGTGCTGCCAGCGCTCTTGCTCTCTTTGTCCCGCCCTCATTTTTTTCCTTTTCACACACTGCAAATGCATACTGGGCCAAATGCAAATGCAGAAACGGCAGTATGTCGTTACGTTTATGCATACATTGCTGTGCATGCTTTTTCCTGTACATATGCATGTTTTTTCTACAAAGCACTGGAGGGACAGACAGATCTAGGTCAGTGTCTAAGCTTCTTGAAATGAAAAGAAAGGAAACACATTTCTTAATACTGACTTGTGACAGTATTTCTAGATTTAGAAAAAAAAAACTTTTAGCTCTTTAATTAACATTCATATTGATGCCGTTCATAATATTGAAACTATGTGATGTGGTGTTCTCTTGAATTGGAGTGCTGATCGTGAGACTTAGATCATTGACTTCATAAGGGAGATTTTTGCAGCTAAAATGCTTACACTGAAAGTTATAAGGGAAAATGGTGTGTGAGGATGATTGGTATCATTGGGATGTTAAGGATTATGTAGTACATTTCAGTATGAACTTTTGACTGACATTTAGAGGGTGGACACTAGAGCTGAAGGAGTTTCCATTTTTTATGTTCTTAAATTAGCTGTAGTGCTTGTAGGGACTTGCCTCTGTGTGTGTGGGGGGTGTGTCTGTCTGTCTGTCTGTCTGTATTTGTGTGTGTGTTCGTGTGTGTTGTAAGATGCTTGGCATTGCCAACAGGTTGAGGGGGGTAAAGGAGCATGGAGCACCACTCTTGGAATTCATAGAGTGCTACAGTGCAAGCATAAAAATTGAAAAAGGGGAGAGGAGGGAGGATGGAGAGAGGGACAAGTTAACAGAGAGAGAGAGAGGGAAAAGTGGAAAAGTACTGAGAGCCCCATTCTTTTTGCCATTCTCACACAGGAGTAAGACGGGCTTTTAGGAAAAAGAAAGGCCTCCATGGAAAGAGAAAACAACTGCAGGAACTCACTAAAAGAGCTGTGTATGGTTGTTTGTTTTGATGGGGGTGGTCACTGGGCTGGAGAGATCCTCAGAAAGCTGTCTGAATTGTCCAGAGGCCCTGGCTGGGCCAAAAAGTGACTCCTGCTGGCTAACCCGCCTTTGGTTGGAAAGCAGCAAAAATCAGTACACATAGACACATGAACTTTACTCCTGCATCTGCCCTGTGTCCATCCTGATGCAATAAGCCTCGCCCACTAGCATTTAATGTACAAACATGAGATACTGGGCATATGATAAATAACGTCCATATAGCTCAGCAGAACGTAACACAAAATGACTGTAAAGATTGATAACACTGCTTTGATGACTGATGCTGATGTCAGCTTTAGTTCTGGTTCTGCCTTTGACACTGCTCTTATTGGAGCTACATGAGACATGATCTGATCATCTTCAGAAAAAATAAGAGTGTAAAAAAGTAGGTGAAGAGATGAGGTGAAAAGAAAATAGCAGGGTAAAATGCAGTGTGTCTGGAATGGACAGCAGCTGGCAAAAGAATGACATGAGCAGTACTGAGAGAGTGGGACAGAGGGAAAACAAATAGAGACAGAGAGAAAGAGGGGCACGGGCAGTGTGAGAGCTGTGCGTGGTCTCTTTTTGTGCAGATCAGATTACCGCCCATCTGTTGTTGATTAATTTGATTGAATGGCTGTAGAGCTCTTGACATAAATCTATAAAGGATTTGATTTTAGAATAGTGGGGTAAAAGAGTCCCATTCAGAGTGCAGTTGATGTAATATGTCAGCTCCCTAATTCTTAGAGAATTTTGTTTTGCTGTAATGTTAATTTTTAGGAACGTTTTTCTTTGATATTGAATTATGAAGCAGAGCTGAATACTTGGAATTAGAGCTCTAAGTCATGTCTGCCGTGATCACTTTAGTAGAGCTTTGAGACTTAATTAAAAAAAAAACCCTTCCCTTTCTTATTGTGTGCAGACTTGGACTGCAGGGAGCGCTGTTGGTCCTTGTTAAAACCTCCCCAACACCCAATGGCTTGCAGCGGAAATTTCCACAGCCTGACCTGAATGCTTGCAGAGCTGTGTGTGTGTGTGTGTGTATCTGTGTGTGTTTATGTGGGGTTTATTTCTTGACACCCGGATCATTTTACACACACTCTTTGAGCATGTCAAAGATTACTGTTGCGCTCTTGCAGGCTTGACAGGCTTCAGCATCATGGGGCAAAACAAGCAAATGTGTGTGCGTGTGTTTTTGTGCAAAGGCAGTACAAGAAAAAGTGGCCTAGGTCGATCCCTGATTTTCCTCACTGTATTCTTATTGTGAGTCTTAGGATAATTGTAGTTGTAATAGTAGTGTATTTGATGCTTAATCTTGACATTAATTGTATTGTTTTTTAATCCAAAATGCACTAAAACCATCAAAACATTTTTCACACACCTCAAATTGAAAGAATTCCTTGTTATTCACAAAGACACAAAATCAGGTAGTAGCATTATAAGAATTGAAACAACAACAATGAATTAGTTTTTAATAAAAAAGCACAATTGAAAATTACAATATATTACAAGAATTAAAAAGGATGCAACATGCTTTTTTTGGGTCAGTGACAATGAGATATAAATCAAAACACCTGGCTAAGTCTAAAATTGGGGTCTAAAAGAAGTCTACAATTTTTCTTTTTTATTTGATTTGATGATTTAAAGAAAAATGATTAGGCTGCAACATTTCCACCAAAAGTGTGTACTAATGGAAAAGCTCTGAACCAAAATCAGTGGGTGGGTGGTCTACAGTTTGGCTCATGACGTATGTTTTGCGCTGCTTAATTTTCAGTAACAGATCAGGAGGCTTCATAGGTGCATAGCTTTTCAACCGTTTCAGATTATAGATTCTGATCTATTAAATGACAAAAAAAAATGTGCTTGAGGCACAGGATTCTGATCAGAGTTAAATGCATTCAAGTCAGTTATGGTATGAAATTTGTAGCAGATCTTGTGTCAGTAAACATGGTGTGAATGATGCATGGAGAAGCAAAGGCCGAGCTTTGTGAAGAGCTGGGTAGGCTACAGTTCACTCTTTTTATGATATATAGCTGGACTTATGAGTGACAGAGAGGTTTGTGGGAAATTATTTGTCCAAACACAACCAGTTTATGAAACGTACAAGTGAGAAATTGGCTAATGTGCTGAAAGAGGCTGTTGTTGAGTGGAACTGAAAATACAAGAAACTTTGTTAATGCAGCACACATGGCCGGATTTTCACCCCACTTTTAAATACCCAAAAGGCACAGCAACACAGCATGAAGCCTGACTGTTCTTGATGACACACTCGGAAAAAGTGTGTCATCATGGTAAAGTAACGAAAATACAGTAGTCTGTTGATTTGATCAGCCTACATATAATTCCTCAACAGATCCAAGATCTTTTACAGTACAAGGGGGAGCTGCACAATGTCAGGCAGGGGAGTTAATGTTGTTGTTGACCTGTGTATGTATTTTCTTCAAACAAATTTGTTTAAATTTCACCCATTCCTTCTGACTTCTCATCTTAACTTCCCCAAGGTTTTAAGGGTCCCTCTGATGGACTCGCAGTTTTCTAGATTCAAAACAGCAGATACATTTCTCTAATATCTTGAAGCATTTCTCTATTCATGTTTCTTTCAATAGCGTGTAATGCCCCAACACCATTTGCTGAGAAGTAGGTCCATATCATGTAGCTCCCACCTCTGTATTTCACTTTGGATATGGTGGTCTTGGAATCTACTGCGCAACATTTCCCTCTACAAAGATGCCAAGCTGAATTATTGCCAGAGCTTTCTATTTTTGTGTCTTCTTCTATTTTTGTATCCTTTTCTGGATGTTCAGAACTGAAGAAGGTGTAATATTTCATAATTTAAGGTTACGTATAGGAGATACTTTTCCCAAATACAAAACAATGTAGTATGCACACAACACTAGTTGAAAAAAAGTGGTGCCAAACAGATTGATCATATACTGCAAAATAACCGACATTTTTAAAGTTTGTCTCTAATTGTCATAGTGCACTGGTCATCCCCTTTTGACATTCAACAGTCCGACTCAAATGTCATGAACCTGTGCCCTGATCGATTCGGTGTACCTCACTTTGTATTGCAGAGTAAACCAATGACAACTAAGGGGATATGACGCAGCTTTGCTGTCTACCTGTTTAGCTATTCAGTGTCTTGGGAGGCAGGATTTTCTCATGAAAGTCAGGGCTACAGTGATTAGATGACAGTCATTTAGTCAAGGCATTGTTTAATTTAATGTAAAAGTGTAAGGCCATGGCAGAAGGTATAACAATTTGATTGGTCAATAGGTTGTTATATGTTCTATATAACTATGTGGAAATATTAAAAAGTTTCTGTTAATGAAAGCCCTTTAAAAAGAACTGAGACATGTTCTCAATGCAACACCAATGTAGTCAAGAATAATAGCACTTTATGCTGACTTTGGATTAAGATAATTAATTCTACTGACAGTGGCCTGAGTAGACAGCATTTTCAGTTTCAGAGGCATGCAACGATTTAGCTAATTGTGATGATCAAGTATTCTAATATCTGTATAAAGGCATATAGGAATGAAAAATTATAGTAATGTGAAATAAATGTTGCGTTGTATGTGTTGTTAGTCTTATGTTGTCATTCATTTGCCAGGTAGCATTTAACCTACTGTAATCCAAGTCAAGCGTGCAGTTTATTTATGTGTGACATCACAGATTTTCCACAATGGTTGAGCAGCAATCCCGTAAATATAATGCCCTTCATAACCTAATCAGTTCATTCCCATTTTGTTCTCTTGACATTAATGCACAACAGAACAAGGGCCAGTTTGTGACACCCAGCATTTGCAGTCTGCATTTTTAGCCAGGGGATTGTGAAGATCATACAGACGGACTGTCTGACTGGGACCATGAAAGCTTGTGTTTAGGCTTTTATTAGCTAGGAAAAAATAGATATCTTGATTAACATTGAAATTACAACAGACAGAAATGACCATATCTACACACATTAGGTGTGGGTGGTAGAGTAACATCAAGGAAGATATGAAATCAGTTCTTTATTAATTTTATAGACCTCAACCGATCAATGTCCATGCATGACGTTATAGGGTAGAGGTTCAGCAGTAAGCCAGCAGAAGCATTGGGACATCAAAAAGCATGTCAGAAACACTTTTACTGTGTTCCTTTGTTCAGTGTTTTAAGATGGTTTACCTTTTCGAATGCAAAATTTTATTCCATGTGCAACGTACATAAGTGTTTTAGCTGTTAGATATCAACAGTCCAAGTTGAGTCTACATTACTGGAAGTTTTTCGTCAGAAATGTGCCATATCTTGTTAACACAATTTCTCAGGAATGCTGATAACTTCCAGTATGGAACACAGTTTGCGGCATGGTAAAGTCATACTGTCTTGCACAATCTGCATTTGCTGCAATCTGTAATTGAATCTCGGAGTAGTGCAGATAGATGATCGTTTAAAGGGGATTTCCACTGACTTTTCATTCTTTCTTCATGATTTAATTGCTGAGATGTCAACAAAGTTCTTGAGGGGGTTTCGATGTAAAAGGGTGCATTGTTGACAAACTTACCCTCTCAATTTTTTTTTAGAATGGTGGTGATTGGAATCATGGGTTACTTAGGGGTTACGTTGTTTGTGAACAAGTTTATGTTATATTGCATTTCAAATATTAACAGTACTGTGCAAAAGCCTTGAGCCACCCCTCATTTCCTCTAGGATCAAACGTTTTGCTTTCAAACAGCCAAACTTTCTTGTATTTTTTAAATGTAGTCTTGAGCAAGAGTCCCTCAGGCTTTCTGAAGACTTTCAGAGGCTCTTATTTTCAGTCCAGTCCCCAGACTTGTGGAGTTTCAGATCAATGCTTTTTGTTTGTTCAGCCACATAGTGACCTTTGCATGAATCATTCAAGCATAACAACTTGATGTAACTTAAGGCAGGAACCAGTGAAGAAACAGGTGCAGGTGATTGCAGATGATCACGCCAGTGATTAGTATACTGGTGATGCTAACTTAATCTACTCAGTATACCAAAGACAAGACGGTTTGACAGTCATTTTTGTTAACTAATGTCATGTATAAGTGTTAAACATACTTGGATACTTAGTGAAGAAGTTTAAAATGTCTATAAAATGTCTGATAATTTATAACAGATAAAATTACTATAAAAAGCAGCTAGACAGAGAAATATTAAGTTTTAAAACTATCTTACCTCAGTTCATCAACCAAGTCTGTTCTTTGATGAAGTTATAGTGAAAATGTGGTAATCTCCTTGTAGTTTCTCAGAGTGCCGACTGTTTTGGCCTGCAAAATTTTGTTAACGTGTCAGTGTGAAAGGGTTACATATACTGCACATTTATCAAGAATTAGTTAGATTTTTTTGGCACTAATTGTGGTTATTGTTTTATCGCCAATCATATATGATCCAAGTTAAATGTAATGGCTCTGTAAGGCAAACGTGTATTTTTTTTCAACAAGCACATGATGTACCTGGCCTTCTTGTGGTTTTAAAAGGTTTTAAATGGGTTATAAATTCTATTCTAGCAAAAGGTTGATCCACAGTGGATTTCACACTGCATTTTATATTGGATTAAGCTGATATTTATGCTCCACTGAAGCAGTAAGCAGTGCTGAAGGAACACTGAGTTCACCAGTTGAGTCAGATGACCAAGGATCTGATCAAGCAAATCTCTCAGAGAGCTGGGCCTTTTGCGAGGACTGCAGAGTCAGGACTCTCTGAGGGCTCTCTGTACCAGAGTTGGTTTTCTTAACAGCATTTCAGGGGCCCGACTTGTGGCAATTTGGGCTTCTGTGGTGGCTCTGAGAATCATGGGTGCTTAGGTGAAAGAAGGTACGCTGTGAGCCGTGGCCACACGTGCCACAGATCACACGTGTCTCCAGACACAAAGAGGAAGTCGCTGTGTTCCTTTTACAGGCATGAATATTTATTTTTGTGTGTTTTAAAGCGAAGTGAAAAATAGGAAATTGCCTCAAAGGAGCGTGAAACAGTCGAAGGATTGTCAAACTGCAAATACAAAAAAAAATAATTGAGCAAATTATTTTTGGAGATTTGACACAAAGGCATAGGGGCAAACAAGCGATAGATGGCTTTTTACTTTGCATCTATACGCTGCAGTGCCTTGAGGCAAATAACTAGCAACAAATGCATTTCACATGGCTGAATCTGAGAAGGATTCCAGAGCCTCTCTGGGGTTTGTTTTCCCTGTTTCTGCCATGAACTTGCTTTCTTAGAAATACTTCATGCATTTTTTTTTTTTAAACCGACTGAGATGCCTGGGTCCCCACCCCTCTGTTTTCTGAATTGCTCTGTCTGAACTGGTCATGAGATGTGAACAGGATGGTTTCTTTCATAACAGTCTCCTGCTGCCACTGACCTGTGTCGTTTGCCTTGCCATGGTTTCTAAGCAACGGCCAAATAAAGAGAGTTAAAGGCCAAAATCTCTGCTTGTCCTGGTGTCCAGAACAGCACCTAAACGAGCATGTTACAAAAAGAGAAAGACAATACCATAATACTACTATATATACTACTGCAGAACTATGCACAATACACTGTGTAAACAGGTTTGGTATGCAAGGTTACATGCTGCAAATACTTTTAAGCTTCTCTATTGACAAATAAGACAAATAAGATGCTTGTGCAAGCATTTTGGACTGTCCTGCACATCTCATGTAAAGAAGAATGCAAACTTTACCTCAGGGGAAGTATTTTCATGGGAGTTTGGATGTGTATTGAAGAGTGTTTATCTTTTGTGTTTATGTTTTCAATGTGTCTATGTGTGCCTTTTGAAAGATTGTTTTTTGTGGTCCAAAATAACGTGTACTTGCCTGTGCTACATAAACATCTCTGTATTTCTGGAAACAATATAGAACATTGTGTAATGTCAGGAAGGTTTTAGGCCATGGTGCTCTGGGAGGAAGAGACCAGCAGGAGCCCATGCAAGTGTAGTTTACAATGGAAAGATAAAACTAAAGAATTGGGAAAATGGGGGGAGCAGAGACTGAAAGAGAGAGAATGGGAACAGCCCATGGTGCGAGAGAGAGAGGGGCAAATTAGAGAAGTCAAATGCCTTAAGCAAGAATTTCATAACCTGGCTGTTAAAAACATTCATAGCACTGACCGCTAGCCTTTCTGAGTTACACACAGGCCACAAGCCAAACTGGTCCACTGTTACAAAACCAAGGCTGCTTTTGGTTTTCCTTGCGCATGACATTTATTGCAGTTCACTGCATTCGTGTTTAAAAAGTTTATAAGGCGACGTTTGTTTCATCCTAAATCGTAAATAAATGCAGACAGAGCCCTGTGCATGTGCAGTAACCCAATTCTGAATGCACACACTCAGGCACAGGCAACATGCTAATACAGCCAAATATTATGAAATCATATTGTTTCTGTTTTTCTTGAAAAGGACATTTAACACCCTTGATTAAATGTTTATTTATTGGGTAATGACATAAACCTCTCCCAGCCTGGAGAAGTCGATTGTGATTGGCTAAGGGGCCATCTCCTTACCCATTTGTCCTGTTCTTGTGGGAAGTGGCCTGCTTTATGATAGTGTAAGTTATATTTGAGTTTGGACATGCACCAGTACAATCAAACAAAAGGTCTGTCATGTGGGTTGGTATGTTAGAGCTTTCTGTTTCTAAAGGCTGTAGCTTTTTCAAATTACAGACTATGAGGAAACTTCTATCCAGGGTGAATAGAGCCAGTGCGATGGTTTGAACCAGTAACCTGCTGGCAACCTACATTTAGCAACATGTGTGACGCACAGACACCGCTGAATCACTTTATGCTCTTTTAGGGAAGTTGGTTGAGGAAAAGCTCTGCCTTATTCCTCCACTGGCTCTTCTAAGACCTTTGTGAGACTTTTTGTGTGCATGTGAGTCTGTATCTGTTTCTTTGTATATGCGTGTCAGGTGCTGCTGTTTTTGAAGTTGCGTCTGTGTGGCAGACAGAAGTATGGACACATCCGCCTGTATTTTTGGTGATTGTTCCACGGCTCTGTCAGCATAATCCCATCTCTGCACGAGTCAGCTATGTGGTCAGCTGTCAGCCAGTCTTCAGATTCTCATGTGACTTCAGCTTTTCTTTCAGCAGATAAGCCTGCTAAGCTCTCCTCACGAAGCAGTCCAAGAATTTGTTCTTGGACGTTGCAGTGGCTCTTTCCGAATGGTATTTTTTAAGATATGAGGTAATTAGGAAACTAACTGTACATACATATTTACACTCCTGGGTCCCCCGTGGCCTATATTCCTGCAGGTGGGTGACATGGCAAACACATATCACATAGGGCTAGACTATATGAGATGTAAACACTGCCACAATGGCTTAAGGATACATCACAAGCTTTAGAAACCTTTTCTAAAGCACTTTTGACATAAATGTCAGTTAGAGCCCTTAATGCAGAACTCAGTACATGTCAAGTCCCTGTTTCAGATCTCAGACTTGCGTTGGTATCCTATATCTGTAATAAGTGGCAAACTGAATGGGGTGAATTTATTAATAACTAATTGCCTGAAATTAACCCTGCTGCTAAGAGAAAAAGGTTTTCTTTTCAAACAAGACATAATCAAGTAGCCTATATAAGATGCCATATTGGTCATTTTAGGCTTACATGTTTTTTTTTATTAAAAGGTGTAGAACCCCAGTCATGTCATTTTTGTAATGTGGCCTTTCTAGTGAAACATATTTTACTTTGTTGTTCTGCTCTGACTAACACAAGGCAATGACTTTACTGCCAAAGTCGTCTGGAAGATTTTTTGATAAGGGATAACCACATAAAGTTTTGGCATTTTTATCAAATATTGATTTAAAGAATCTTATTTAGATTATTTATGTATTTTAATCAACAACGACTATTGTTGATATGGCATTAAACTTAAACTACTACTACTCCTACAACTACTAAGCAAGTGCCAGTTTGAAATGTTCTTGTTGAGCAGCCCTGTCATCAATAAGTTTAACAGTAAGTTTTCCGATAGACCTTGAATTTCATCTGTATATTCTACAGCAGCAATTCTCACTGAACTGCAAGTCATTCTGGACCCAGGCCACACATCGTATTAAGAATGCATTAACGCAGTGCAATTAAGTGTATGTGTCAAAAAATTATTTGTTTTGTAAAATATAACATATTTTAGATTTTTACGCTGATCCTGGCCTGAGATTAACCAAAGCAACGTTGACAGTCGGCGCACGTATGACGCAACATCGGTGCGCTTCAGTTCTCAGGCTTCGCATCCACATTAGCAAGTCCGCTGTGGCAAACGGGCCTTTATTTGCAGTCCTGCGATGAGTGAGCAAAATACCTGCGTCATTATAAGAGTCACCAGAGAAGGAGGTGTTAAGTGAAAGTGGATTAGGTTCACAAGTAAACAGTTATAGGCAAACAGCACCATTTCTTTTGGTTGTATGTTGTAAGTAAATTTAATAAAAGGGATTTGCTTATCACTTGTCATCCTGGACCTTTGACCTTATCTAGAAATTAGATTTGGACTTTTGAATATAAAGTTTGAGAACCCCTGGTCTACAGGCATAACAACTATACCATGTTCTGGGCTCTGGGGGTGGTGCATGTGTACTTAATAATAAATATTAAATCTCAGATATTAAATTTGTTGGAGCTTCTGTCCTCTTCCTGAGTCAGTGCATGTGCCCAAGAATGTTATATGCTTCTGGCTGTCTACCTACATAGTAGTTTGCTTGGCAGCATCTTTTCACAATATTAAGTGTGTTCGTGTGCAGTTTATGAGGCTTCCTTTGTGTCTGTGACAGGGAGAGAGCTATTAGAGAGAGAGAGGGAGAGAGAGAAGCGAAATGGCAAAGCAAATCTCATGTCAGTGTCTTATAAATAAGTGACAATTTGTACTCAATATTTGTAATATAGTCGTTTACTGTATGCCATGTAAAACAATCCTTAATACATGGACTACATTCAGTATATCACCCACCCTTATTTTCTATTTTTTTTTTACACCAATTGTTATATGTTTTTAAATCTGATTAAAAACAAAAAGAACAAAAAGAACCAACAGTGCCAAGTAAAAAAAAACTGTCCAGATTTTCATAGGTGAACTTCCACACTAAATCTAATTAAACAAGCCTAAAGATGCTGTGTACATAATTAAACATGCAGCTGGTCAGTGTTATGTGTTTTGATATAACAATGTGCTCAGAAAACTTAATTTATGACAATTATGATCAATATCACTGTTGTCCAGCTCTAGCCATAAACACTTCTTACATTTTGTTGATTTATTCCTTTTTCATAGCTCATTTAAGCAAGTGGAGAAGTCGTAACTTTAAACTATCAAGAGGAGACTGTTCTATGTACATTATACATTCCTTTATAGAAGACAAAGAAGTATCATTTTTTTTCTGTGTCATAGTCATGTTTGAAAGTGGAAAAAGCTGAAAAAAGCTGGTGGAACGGTTTTAAACCATACAGAGAGTAGATAAAATATAAATATAATTCTTTACAAAACTAACGATTTTGTTATGCTGTAACATTAAAATATTATGTAACGTGGATTCAGTACATTGCAAAAATAGCTCTAGTCTTCTAAACGTAAATTGCGTTTTTGACTTTTATTAGTGATAAGGTAGGTTTACTTTAAATTCCAAGAAAATTATAACTTACAGTGAAAGTAAATAGTATAAGCATACGTTTATACTGTGCAGTTGACAAGAAAGACAACGGCTTCATTAAGCTTGTGACAATGAGTTGATCAGTAATAAACAATGTGTAATGGTGGATCATATGGGAGTCAAATTGGGGTCAGCATGAAATTCTAAAAAACCCTTCTAAAAAACCCTGTTTCTGATGTTTGAACACGTTCCAGGCAACTTTGGCAATTTTAACAGAGGATTACAAAACCATTTTATTTGCGCCTTACTTTTTTGCCTGTGTAGGATTACAGTGAAGTTTAAAGGATGTGTTTGGAAATATGTTGACTGTCATCAAAAACCGGAAAACCACTTTATGGGTCATTTGGTATGCTCTGTGCCCTCTGAGCCCTTTTGTCATCCTCTGTGGTGGTCTGTCTCTGCCCATGTATTTTCATAGTCAACAGTTTCGCTTGTATCCAAAGTAAGAAGATTCTTACTAAATTATTTAATGAAAGTATTCAAGGGAAAACTATAAAGACATATTTCTGAATATTTGTCCCATTGAAATCATAACTTTAAGTGGAAAAGGGAGCTCAGTGTTTTCTGTAGGCTTAGCATGAGGGGCATCTACCAAGAAGAACCCATTTTGTACGTTGTTATATTGATAATGGGTTGTTGCATTTTGATTTTATTGCAGTAACACTGTGTGCATGTTATAAAGCTGTACTGTAACTGACACCTCTTGAAATATATTTTCACTCTGCCCACTGGTTTCAGTTACTGGGGTGTGTGTGTGTGTGTGTGTGTGTGTGTGCATGTTTGCGTGTTTATATCTCTGTTTGTATCCCTTCTGACTCTAATGCAGTTAATGGCCAGGTGTTTTTGCTTCTGCTCAGTACAGATAGTGCTTTCAGTTGGAGTTATGGGCTACCCCACCCTCTCTGGCTTACTCAATAACTCTTGTCTGTGTAGGTGTGTATGTGTGTGTATGAGAATATGCAAGTGTTGTCTGGCCATGAGTCCAGAGTCTATTTATGCCAGGTCTTGACCTCTGCTTCATTACTTCAATACATCATGAGAGAAAGATGGGGTAGTGGAGGGGTGTTGGGTGGAATGGGAGGGAGGGAAAAGTGGACTGCAAAACAACAAGCTCTGTTCTTTACATACTCCACCCCTCACTCATTTTCCATTGGCTAAGTAATGCAGCCCGGCTATGGTGCAATTGGCTCAGAGCAGACACACCTCCAGAATTCTAGTATGAGGGGGGAAAAGGCCATTTCAAGCTCATGAGAGAGACAGAAAGAGAGAAAGAGAGAGAGAGAGAGAGAGAGAGAGAGAGCAGAAGGAGTGTAGAAAAGGAGGGGGTTGGAGAGTGCGGGTGCCTGAAACATAGGCTGGAGCCAATTCAAAAACTTCTAGGAAAGCGGAGAGCTGTTTGTTTGCCATGGTGCCTGCAAGCCAGAGGGGGGCTGACCCACTTTAGACTGCTGCAGTTTTTTTTTTAATGTGGCTCACAACTCCTTTACTGCCCTATCCAGACATTCCTGGAACCAGGTTCCAAATATACAGCGCCTGCCAAACAGACATGGTGTTTTTCGCTAGACTTTATGTTTGAGCACACACAGGCCAGAGAGGAAAGATTTGTATCATAAAGCCTTCAGAACCACACACTGAAATTCTAAGCAATCGAGCGTCAGGAATTTTTGTAGCTTTAAAGGTTGTGTTTTCTGGTTGCCTTTCCCTTGTTTTTCCATTCGAAAAGGAATGCACAGCAGCCTCTGAGCGCTCAGTTTGGATGACTGATGTGTTTATGAAAACATGTAGGCTTCCTGCCTGGTCTTGGCTTTTCATACACTAAATGGAGGACAGCGTGTTGATGCTTAGGTGGATATCACCCCTTGCTTTTGCTTGTCATTGCTCCCTCTCAAATATAAGCTACTGTAACACCTGAAGCCCTGCACTGTGCAGCATTAGTCACATAGGTGCCGCATGCAGCATCTCAGCCTGTCATGGACACATATTTCATCTTGTCTCAGAACAAATGAGATACTGCTCTCTGTTCTCTGCATTTTTGCAATGTTTGAGGACAGGCAGAAAGAAAGAAAAGGATAGTGCTCTCGCGTAGGCGGTGACTGATCCAGGACAGTTATTTTATAGGTCTACACTTACACACACTTGACTGTAAAGTGTCACACTGTTTTGGAGAGTGCATAGTTATTGGGTATTTTAGGTATGTGGTTTTGTTTGTAGAACACCTCATAAAGCAAGGATAGCCTAGATTAAGTGATAGGATTTAGAACTGTAGCCTAGCTTTAATAGGAAGAAATGGCTCAAGAAGTGGCTAAAGCTTTTGCCAGAAATTAGACATCATTAACATGATTCTGATAACAATACAGTTTTAGTCACTGCATTAGCAGTTTTTAGTTGATTGCCAGAGAAAACAAATATGTCATGATACTATTTTAAATATTTATTACTTCAAAATTTTATATATTTAAAACTTTTAAATGTGTAAATAATGAAAAAATTATAATTTTTTCCCGGGGTGTTAAATTCAGCACAATTATTAAATTGTGCAAAAAGTGAGTTCTCTGTAGAGGATGTGTGCTTGTTTTTTTTTTTTAAATTGCCTGTTGCACTCAAAACCCACAAAATCAAGCATTAGACCTGACAGTTTGTTTCTAGCAGCTTTTAGACCTAGAAGAAGGACCTCTGTCTCAAATTTTTGCATACGACTGTCCGATGTTATAAAATATGTTTTCAAAAGCCCATTACACTGCATGTGCAGTGCTGTTACTGTAGATGGTTGTACTGATGGCAGTCTATGTAGAGACTGAACAGAACAGGCCATTAGTGTTTGTGAGTTATCTAGCTGATACTCCTAATCTCAGTCAGTATGTGGTTGCTGACAAACAGCTCAACCACAGTTGTGGCCTGGCCGCACACTTCAGCTGTTCACCCACTCTTACCACACCCAGGCACACTTAAAATACAGATCAATGTATTGTATTATAATTACCTTTTATAAAATGTAAGAATAATTTATTTTTAAATCAGACTGACTGAAGCCCATTTTAAGCCTGTTCATTTTACAAATATTTTAGTTGAATTGTATTTCATTGCACAAGTTGTTAAAAAGACATTGTTTTACATGGCAGCCATTACCACCTGTCAACAAAATACAGACGTACAGAGGGACTGTACAAAAATACAGTCGATAAGGAATGAGACAGTGACTGTGTTTGTGTTGTTTTGGCTCTGTACTCCATTATATTGAATTTGAGATCTAATGGCATTGAGGTAAAAGTATACAATGTCAGATTTAAATTATAGGACTTACACTTTTCTGTATTGTATGAAAAAAATTGGAATGGCAGCTCCTTATAGATTTAGAGGAGCATAATTAATTGTGCAGATTAACATCATTGTACATACAGAGTTTTTTCCAGTTGATGGTCTGTGACCACAAACGTTAGCAAGTGATGGTGTAAATCATTTTTTAATCATTTTTTAAAACGTTTTAATCATTTTTTTAAACGTTAGCAAGTGATGGTGTAAATCATTTCAGAAACTACATATTTTGCTTTAGCCTGTGTGTTTTAGATTTACATACAGATTCAGTAAGACTGAATGTGTTTGGTTGGATCTAAACAGTTAAAATGCTTCTGTACTGTGAAGTGACTGGGAAGCTGCTTTGTGTTTTCTCTGTGCTAGTCTTTGGTATGACCTATGCATACATTTTCCGTCTGTGGTCCTCCAAGTTGTCTGCTATTGATAAGCTCACAAGTGTTCTTGCCACATAAATAATGAACCAAACAGTTGGTTTTGATTTTCTATTTGGTATTTCTCTTATAACTTTATTTTCATTTATAGTCTCATGATGGCCTGCTTTGTTGACGCTGACACTTCATTGGTCCTCATGTTGAGAGACAATGGCAGCAAACTCCAGATGTAACATCCACCGTCAACTTTAGACCTTTTGTTCACTCTGCTGTGCATTAAACACAACAGAACACAACTGAGCAGGCAGCTGTCCGCTTATTTATTGTCCTCTGAAATGGGTGATTAAAGTGGGTGAGCAATATGGCAAAAATGTATTATAATACTTAAAGGCATTTTCACAATACACAATGTATAAAGCTTGTTTTTTTTAATGGGGGGTTAGGTTTGGTCAGTTTGACCAGACAGAACAGTCCGGTAGTGCCATGTTTAAACATACCATATAAAATTTTATCTACTTCACTTCATACATTGGGTAGCTATAAATCTAAAAAATGGAACCATCTGTGCAACTGTGTTTGGAATAAAACTTCCAGTTACCACGGAATGACAAAATAATGCCATATTGCGCACCTTTAGGTGACTATATGTCATCACTGTCCACAGAAAACTATGTAATTCCATTTCCAAGACATCCATTTAAATTGATGAACGAACCAAAAGAAATTATTCAAAACAACATAGCATAAAATGTTTTTACAGCATCTTATGTTAAATATACACAATGATTTGTCTCCCTTAAGGAAAAGATACTTGTTTTTTTTGGACTGCAACAATATAAAAAGGTATATGACTTTAGTGGTTCACCCAATAAAGATTTAAAACTTGAATTATAGCTCACATTCTCTACTTTTGCCTCACTTTATCAAGTGTGCTGGAGTACAATACAGGTTTTTAAAAGACTGTAGGATTTGTGGCCTGGTGGCCAGGTTAAAGAATGAATTCCTCATATTTATCCCATTTGTAAGCAAACACCCCATTTTCCTTGTCTTGAATAACAGTAAAGTTCTTTGTGTGCTCACTGATTGGTGTATGTCTGTTATGGAATGCAAGAGCAGCGCCTCTCTCTTTCCCTCTCTTTCTTCTTGATCTCAGCTTGTTTACCATCTCAGGAGGACTTGGAGATTGGAGGGGGGGGGTCATAAGCTGGAGTAAGCGAGTGAGTGTTTGTGTGTGTATGCACTCTCACTGATCAGACCACAAATAGTTGTTGCATCACACGAGCCCCTGCCTTCTGCTTGCAGAGGGTAACCATAGGACACAAAATTCTTAGCCAACCATCCCACAACCCTGCCCCACACATACACACTTTTTATGTGCTGCTGTCACTCTCTGTACACAGTGTTCTTTAAACTCCACCCCAAATGTGTTTGTGTCACCAGATTCTATAGATATCATAGCTGTGTTTCAGTCCTATTTAGTAGTTGTGGACACAAGCAGGACTAAAGTTAGTGAACTAGAGAACACCGCTGTTTATCAGAGTGAGAGTGAGAGTGAGAGAGAGAGAGAGAGAGAGAGAGAGAGAGAGAGAGAGAATAATAGGGAATAAATGTGTATACTGCAATGCTGTAAACACACTGATTAGCTCTTATTAGGCTTTAAGACTCTTGAGTCAGCCTTACCACTGAATAAGCCTCTGTGTGTGTGCATGTGTTTCCCTCCCCCAGTCAGTCTTGAGATTGGTATCAAATTGTTTACCACTGATGATACAAGTGCAGGCATGTTTAGGTCACGCTCACTGCAGTGGTTTGTTGGTTTTTTCCCAATTTCTCCGCTTCTGTTTTTTCTTTGTTGTTTTTTTCCCCTATTTCTGCATTTCTGCTGAACCTTCATGATCACACCAGACCAACTATGCTTTTTTGATAAAACAATAGACATTAAATAAAAAATGTGAAATTTTTTTTGCATGTGTGCAGTTAACGACAGATGACCCTAAAGCATTACAGTAGACCCTTACAGCTTGAGTAACTTTTTTTTTTTTTTTTTTTTTTTTTTGAGTTCACTATTTAAAGTGAAATAGTCTTCTGTTCCAAAATGCAACTGGGCATGTGACATTTATTGCGTGTTCACAGCTATTTAAGATTATCTCAAGGATTAGATATGTTTGTCGTAGTTATTTTCTTGAAGATAGATTCAGAAATATGTGTTGCAACAAAAAAGATTGGTTTGGTGTGAATATCTAGAAAAGAAAGGAAGAAACACAATCACACATGTGAACACGCACACAAACACTTACACATGACTTTGGTGTGTGTTACTTACAATTATTTATGTGGCAACTAATAGGAACATAATGACCTAAGTGTAACAGCTTTTCTCGGTTTATTTGCCTCAACCTGGCTGATGAAAGTGCACCCTATTAACGTTCCGCTTGTTGTAACATGATATATTTGTGAAATCTAGTGACTAAAAGAATTGCATTATGCAATTATTGTGATGGGCTTTGTTGCATTTTGCATAGAGACTTTGAGAAAAATGGGTATGCACGCAAACACACACAGCTATATGAAAGTGATACAGATGAGGGTGAGGCAAATGTGCGTTTAATGCACGCGTGGAGTCTAACTTGCAGAATTGAGAAACGAGTGTAGCCCTTCACAGGAAGTCATGCTAAGAGGTTGTCTGTGCTTGGAGGGAAAGTCCCCTTTCACACACATTTAGACACTCATACCCACGCATGTCTTTTCTTCTCCTGAATAGTGTGAAGAGGTCATATCTCATACAGTATGTGTAAGAGCTGCTCATGGATCTCATAAGTCCTGTCTCCAGGAACCTCACAAAAAAGTGTTCATGCAGAACTTGCATCCATAGTACCTGTCTCTCTCTCTCTCTCTCTCTCACACACACACACACACACACACATTCAGTGCATGTGCATATCTGTCTCTAGACCTTGATACTTGATCATAGTAATTCCTAAAAGTGTGTTGCACTGCATGCTGCACACACACATACATACACACATGTGAATAGGCAGTGATGGAGGGTTCATTGTTACTAAGAGCAGCTGGCTCTGGTCTTTCCTGTCAAAACACACAAATGCTGAGGTGGCAGAGACACAGGCTGGACTGGGATAGCGTGTGAGGTGTGCGTGTGTATGTGTGTGTGTGTGTGTGTGTGTGTGTGTGTGTGTGTGTGTGTGTGTGTGCATTTGTGTGAGTGTGTGTGTGTGTGTGTCTGTGTATGTGTGTGCGTTCATGTATATGTGTGTGAGAGAGAGAGAGAGACAGGCCTGTGAGAACAAAAGGAAGAGACTATCATCCCATACCCGAACCCCCACACCACAGAGCTCCCTGATCTCAGTGTGGGAACACACACACACACACACACACACACACACACACACACATGTACAAACACACAGACAAAGTTCTCTCTCTATTTCTCACATTCTCACAGTGTAAATTACATCACATTTCATGAAAAATAGACTCAGATAATTACTGCTTTCAAAGTGCTTACATTGTCCCATTTTATTTAGAGACTCCCATATGGATCATCTACCTCACCATTAGGATTAAGGATTAAGATTAAGAGTTAGAGTTAGGTTTGGAAGTTTTGGGTTGTAATATGTGATTGGTTTGGGATTAGGGATTATTTTAAGGTCAGATGAATACATATTCATGCCCCGTTTGACACATCTTGGAAGCAGGACATCATAGCCCCAAATGACATCATTTCAAGTACAGTTTTCATGTATTAGATACAAACACTAGAAATAAAGATGACCACAGAGAAAAGCACTTAATATCCACTAAATATGGTGGAGAATTTATTATGGATATTATGGAGTCTAGGACATACACGGTGATTTTAGATAAAAAGTTTAGCTACCACTGCCAAGAAGCTAAAATTTGTATCTTCCAGCAGGACAACCATCCAAAGCACACATCAGAATCCACACAAAAATGGTTAAATGAACCCAAAATCAAGCTTTTACCATTCCAGTCCCCTGACCGGAATCCAATTGAAACTTGTGGGTTGAGCTCAAGAAGAGAGGGTGCTAGAGAAGACCCAGGACTCTGCAAGGGATTTTGAATTGATGAATTGTTGAAAATCCATTTTTTCTGAAGTCTTATAAAATACTTCAAGAGATGACTCAGTTCTTCTCTCTTGGCAAAAGGGGCTGCACAATGTACTGCATAGAGTGGTGCCAACAATTGTGATTTTACATTTAATCTATATTCTGTTTCTTTTTTTCCATGTGACAATGAGCTCATGTAGAATGTACATATTTTCCTAGCTTGCTGAGTAAAGATAACAGAGTGTGAGTAATTTTGGAGGGCATTGTAAACTGTCCCCTTTCCCCTGGCGCCTTACTAAGACACTTAGTTTATAGTTACTTTTCATCATAAGATCCAGCGCCCTGGTTGTGCCCCCTTCTTGCCCCAGTATATAAGGACCAGTGTGTTTGTATGTGTGTGTGTGTGTGTGTGTGTGTGTTTGAATGATGACCTTGGTTATTTTCTAGCCTCTGTCACCGAAGTGTGACATTCTACACGCTGTAGCGTATGTGTTATTGTAGCTCTTGTATGGATATCTTTTCAAACTAAAGGCCTTTCTTTTTTGTACTAAAACACACTTTTACTTGTGTAGGGTCCCTCATGGCCATTACCTCTGAGTCTCATGTGTGTGGGGCGTGTGCGTTAGTGCTTGCCTGCTTGTTCCTGACTTGTTTTGTATCATGTTTGCCTGAGGGATCTCTTTCTAAGAAACGGTCTTTGCGTTCAAAAACTCATGCCAGCAGTGACAATTCTGACTGAGGGTGTTGCCTGCAAGGAAACCATCAAATGATGAGTTTTCCTTAATCTCACCAGGGCTATGCAGAAAACACACTACATCAGAAAATTTTAAGCATTTGAAGAGATTGACAACACAGGTCAACAAAAATAATTTTTTTGTAATCATCAGAAACCACAACACACTTTTCTAAACCAGTTTTTCATGCTGATTTCAGATCTGCTTTCA
>JBBPCX010000160.1:17850209-17880946 GCA_037974365.1 Hydrocynus forskahlii
GTACATCATAAATGTTTCACAGAAAGTTTCATTAAATGGGCTTAGTTCTGGAGCCAATAAGCCAAAGGTTTTAAGGTTTGATCTAATAAAAGTGTTGAATTTGAATAAAAAACTTTTTTGTGAGGAATAACAGCCAATTGCATGCTCATTTTAAGATGCCTTTCATGTTGCATAACACACTATTGATATAGTTATTTAAAAACACAAAAGTATGATTTATCCGATTACTCGATTAATCGATGAAAAAATTGACAGAATATTCGATTCCAAAAGTATTCAATAGTTGCAGCCCTAGTTTGGAGTAAGGGGTAAATTTTGCAATTAATTATTTGTTTTACTACAGCTTTAAATTCTCTCAAAATCCAATTCTTCAACCAAAGATGTTTTGAAAAGAAAAATTAATAATGAATCTTTTCCTCATGCTTTCCTCATGCTTTCTCTGTCACAAAATGTTATTTAATGAAACCTTTCCTCTCTGAGTGTAGGGACTTTTTCTTATGTTGTAACTGCTATAAATACTAATGAGAGTGCAGAACTTGACTCTGGGCCTTAGGGCTGGTCTACATCATCAATAACTCGTTTAGCTGCTATGGTGCTCAGAGACCGAGAAAACCGAACTTACGTGATACAATACGAACATTTGTTTACAGAAATAGTAAAATACACTGAAATCACTTAAAGTTATTGCACTCGTGATGGAACTGAACTTGGACCAATATGTTGGCAGTGTCCCACCAACAGTAGGTTGGCTAAATCGATTGTAAAAACATGCTGCTAAACAAAGATTTAAAACAATTTACTTTCTGGACATACTTTTAGTATTATTGCTACTATGTAGGCAAACAAATCCGATCTCTTTTTCTCAAATAAAGTTACAGCACATCTGTCTCTTTGCATCTTTGGATCTATCATAAAAACACATATGTTACAAATTTAAAACTGGAATTACTTTAAATCATGGTTAATGTAAATATTTGGTGTTCGAGGGAAGTATTAGAAATAAGCACTCTTTTGAAAACAACAATGAATCCTCAAAGCATGTAAAACACAGTTGAGTCCAGGCCTAATGGGCCCACAAAGGCCCTTATGATTTAAAGTCTTTTGATCTTTTGAAGTGTGATAGATTTATTTCCCCTTTAATCAAGTAAAACATGCTTATTTCCTGTCAACCTCTCAGCTTGCCTTGTGTATCGTCATCTAGTCCATCCTGTAGCCCATGATTAGCACATGTCTGTTAAGATGTAAAACATGACTCTATCCAGTCTGTATAAAGCCAGTTCACTGACATCAACGAGCCTATGTTCTTAGACTTGTTCTCTCTTAACCTGGCTGAAAGAGACAAGGGTTCACATGGATTTATAACACTCTTACGATATTACCTGTCATATACTGGCACAGTAACTTACTTCAGCCTACCTGGAGATGTAATTATGGCCTTGTTGCTGATTGACAGAGGGTGAGAGAGCACATCAGACAGTTGCCCTACCAGTTTCTTATCACAGGGGACTGTATTAGGAAGAACAATTAGTGTTGTTCAGTGTGATGAGCTGGTGCAAGAGTACCAACTCACAGAGCTCAGCAGATTCTGCTGCAGTGCAGGTTATAGGTTGCCATATCTACAGCACTGTAAAGAAGTAAGCCAAACAGATAAGCTTGGACCGGAGGGCCTTGTAATGCTGTATTAAATGTTACAGTTTCATAATGTAACTTCTTGAGTTCACAGTAGTTTCATACTGCATATGGCACAATACATTTCTTAGCTATAGTTGGTAAAACTACATTTACATACAGTGGCATTTACACACAGTTCTACACTCCTTATCAGCTGCAAGAAACACCTTGACATCGTCCCACTGACGTCACCTCTTTTGATTGCAGTGAAATGTCATATCACAGTAACGCTTTTTAACTAAATGGGTGGTTGAACTTTGGATGGTACCAATGAGTTGTGTCCACTGTTGAACGTGTTACGCTTGGAAGTGATTAGCTTATTGGCATTCACATTTTGCATGCTGAAGATAGAAGAGGCAGACGTTTGGTTTCTTGCTTGGTGCTTGTGGTGTGTGTGCTTCGCGGCCCATGAAATTGCAACAGCTCTTGAGTTCTCCCTTTTAAAATAACATCCACGGGAACTTTTGGCTTCCTCACATGCAGAGCGTTCTGTAGGCCTCCGCCTATTCCACTGGCATTCAGCAACTGCGTGTGCAGGCTTTGTGCAGATCTGAAAGTGTCGTGATAGATTCACAAATCTCTACTTGAGAAGCAAATTGCTCACATACATTTTCCACTTCTGATCTAGGAAAAGTATAAAAGTATGTCATTTTAAATGACATTTTAAAGAAAACATGCTCACTGATGGATTAAATATTTGCAGATCTGAAAGTGTAGTGATAGATTCACAAATCTCTACTTGAGAAGCAAATTGCTCACATACATTTTCCACTTCTGATCTAGGAAAAGTATAAAAGTATGTCATTTTAAATGACATTTTAAAGAAAACATGCTCACTGATGGATTAAATATTTGCAGATTTCAGCTGTAAACTTGGTATGCAGACAGCTAAAACTGTTACAGCTAATTAAGCTCAAGGAGACTTATGACTTCCAGAGACTTTTTATCTTTCATGTACAATAGATATCCTAATTACCACACATAGCAGTATACACTTGTATCAAGAATTAGTTCCTGAGAGGCTGAGGCTTCCATGCGTGCAGACAGTTTAATGTGTAGCATTTAACATTTTCACTTAAAGCAGCTAACCTGGCCAACTGGCCTACAAACAGAAAATATTATAAGTAAATACTTATTAATAAATTCAAGAAGAAAAATATTTTTTTCTAACATGACAACCTAAGGTACTGGTTTGGTGAAGTGTAATTAGCAGTTATTCGTGTTCTTAAGTATGGGCTATTCAAGCTCTAGAGTTTTTCCACCTGAAGTTTAGCTAAATGTAATGACTTTTATTGTTTTTCCAAAAACAGAACAACTTCAGAAAATGTTCCCCCTAAATACAGTAAGGATATAGAAACATGGAGTGCATTAGTGTTAGTCTCTCCGTTAACTTTTGTGAGCTAGTGTGTATTGTGCTCTGTAGTCTTTGGAGGCCTTGGGAGTGCCATTTCCTCTGGTGTGTGAATGCTTGTGTGTGTGTGTGTGTGTGTGTGTTTGCGTTTCTAGTCTGCTGCACTTCGCAGGAAGACAGATGCAAGGCTGGGCTGCTCCAGTCAGGCCCGGTTGTCAGAATTCAGGACCCACAGCCAAGTAACATTGGCGAGGGTGGGTGGAAGAGGGGGAACGAGAGGAAAATGAGGAGGGGAAGAGAGTGAAGATGGAAGGGAAGAAGAGCGGACATGCACAGATTACTAGAGACTGGAAGAGAGGAAAAGGTGGACCTGCTGAAGAGCCAAATGGCCAAACAGGCAGTGTCACGAACAAAGGCCAATTGAGAGTGAGCCAGTTTTTAATCGGTCACTGAGCAGTGTCCTGACTGGTCTGAAATTGGGCCGTTCAGATATTATTCAGCTATGACGTAGCAAAATTAAACTGGGAAAAATGGTAGATACACAGAACAGGTTTGTTGTTGAAGAAATGTAGTGGTTAAGCCAAAAAAAATCTCATGCACTGTCAAATTGCATATGCAAATAAAATAACAATATATTGGTGAATTTCGCAGATTGAAAAATCTCCAGAAGTCAGTCACTGAGGTCTGTTGTGATGTTTTAATGTAAAATGATCTATGGTAAATAAATTAACTGACTTTGTTTATTTTTTGGTGGTATTGGCTGATTTGTGATGTCTTCTATGCAAATTTAGCCATTTTATTTATTATCCAAAGCAACCAGGGACAATACACATTTGATGTGTCATTATGATAGCAAAATAGTATTAAACTTTTTTTTGCTTTACGAATTTTAGGTCAAACCGTTATCTTATAAAACAATTAGATATCAGACAATTTTTAACTTTTTCATGTACATTTCAATGGGGCTTTTAGGGACATGGAATACTTCAGATGTCTAGTTCTCTAATGTTGTGAAGAATTCTTTATAGTGGCACATTTTCACATTACACTATACTGAATGTTGATAAAAAAAAAAAGTGGTATTATTTAACAGTTTTTGATGTTTGGTCGATCTTTGGCTTTAAACAGATTCAGTGTTCAAGTGACCTGATTTTTCTGCTTACTTTAAAAAATGCTTAAATTATGCATCCCATTTATTTGACTTCTTACTGATCCAGTAATAGGGGATTCTTGCAATTCATACTGTTCAGCGTCTGAGCAGTCTCAATTGTGCTCATTCATGGACATGCCCTTTCCTAGACTTCATTTTGTTGCTCCAAGGACCAAAAAGAGTATGTGTGAGAGAGGGGGACAGAAACAATGGAAGAGGGGTGGAGGGCCACTGAATTGATAAGTTCATATACTTTGAACTTATGAGAGAGAGAGAGAGAAAGAGACTAAAGAGAGAGAGAAAGAGACTGCAGTGACAACATGTATGAGTGTATGGTGTTGAATTACGCCTTCCTCCAGACCCTTGTTGAATTAACTTTAAAGAGACCCTTGTTTCTCGAAAGAATAACAAGTTTGAGGCCTGGTGGAGAGAGCAACATGCAATAAAGCGAAACAATAAGTTCAGCACAGATGACGTGGGCGACTGGAAGGACATTTTTCTCTTCCTCTTTTTTATTCTGGGGATTGTCACGCCATATAGTCTAAAGTTCACTGCTGCTTTTAGTCCAATTTCGAACACTCCTGTGACTCGCAAAAACCCTTAAATAAGCAGTAGGCACGTTTGCTCATAAAAACCTATCAGTATTTTACTGAGACTGTAGCTAGGCCTGTGCATACAACTTCATATTGAAGTTGAACTTTTTTCCCCTCCTGTTTGAGGAACTAGAGTGGGGGAGTGAGACGCGAAAAAAAGATTGGACCCTGAAACTGTTATTCTGGCTGCTGATTGGCTGACTCCTGTTGCTAGGCTTATGTCATTGTGGCTTTTCTATTTTTTTCTCCCTCTCTGTCTTCCCCTGGCTCTGCGATAGGTCAGGTTGGAACTGGTTGAGAGGAGGGCTGCGTCAGGCAACTTTTTTTCTGCCACTTGTTGAACATCCGACAGCCTGTGGTTTTAGCGTGGCTGCTCGTTCAGCATGAGAAAGAAAACAGAGCTGAGAGCCACATTCACACTGAGATCCACCTCTGCAAACACAGATACGCTCCTGCCCCGAGACCTCTAAAAGCACTGCAGAGGCACACGTTTTGGTCTGGTTTTACTGGGCTATTCTTAACTCTGGTTAGTCTGGTGCACATCTGTTGCCTGTGCACTAAAACTGGTTACAATACACCTCTTAATCACTACCATGGAACATCCTTGTACAATGTGGTTATTTAAAACCCTTAAGTATTCTATTAGTGTGATTAGTAGAGAGCATTTTGTTGTGACTAAAAATTTACAAGGTGCATGACATTGCATTTCTTTAGTCTTCTAGTGACTTTAGGCATCATAATGATAAGATTATTCAGCTTTTGAAATGGACTAATAGTCTTACATCTTCCAGTTGCATTTTCTTTCTACCTAGATGTGAAGATGCTTTTAATCATGCGACATTCTTAGTCTTCACACTCTGAAAATGATGCAATCACTCAAAACACTGACCTTTACATTCCTGTTTCTATTTTCATTGATTGCTTTTTCATTTGTATTTCAGAGAGAAAGCTGTCTTAAGGGGCTGAAGCTCATTCAAATTAGCATTATTGCCACACAGGTCCAACAAAGTAGTTGCTTAATTGATGCAGTGTGAGTACAGTAAAGCCCAAAGTTTGATTACAGACAGCCGTTTTTGCAGAGCCCTTTTTTAATAAAGAGAAAGGGATGGCTGGGTGGGGGGGAAGGGGGTAGGCAAACGCTGACCGGTCTCTTCTGTGGGTTTGCTGAGCCATAGGGCTCAGTGGGGCTCACTCACCACCCCTCAGAGAGTGCTGACTCTGGCTCCGGTCTGTTTACACCCCCTTTACCCTCGGAGAGAAGTGGGGGGAGCCCATGGACACAATGAACATGCTGAATAGCTACTCTCCATCGGTAGGGCCGTGCTGGACCGACATGGGCGGACAGTGTTCACTTCCCATCATCTCGACCTCCCACCAGTACCATTTAACTTGTCCCTTTTTTAACGCTCATTCTCTGTCGCTTACTTCGGTGGTAGATCACTGAAAAATGGAAATTAGGCTAGAACAGGCTAACAGTGTATGAGATGGTGCTGTCTGTCAGAGTTGAAAAACTTGTCTCATCTTGGCAGTCTTAAAAGATGACGTTAGGTTGATGGCATCCTAATAGGTGACATTGCCATTGTTGGACTGCTTTTGCTGTGTGGGGGAAGACAAACATATTGGAACATATTACCAATTACTGGTCTTTCTGTATTACTACATATACTCCGTCTGGGGAAAAAACAACTGTCACAAAACAGGTTTGCAGGGAAAAACAAGGGGAGAAAGTCAATTTGTTTTCAAGGGAGATGATAGAACAATGGTTAAGTGCATGCATTCAAGGAAAGTAGCCCCCGCTGAGGTGAATTCTTTCCAGAAAAGAATCAATCAGTGGTCCAAAAGAATCAATCACCTTATCTCAGGGTGGCCTGCTGCCTCAGTGTGCCACAAAGCGGAAGGCGAGGATTGATCTTGGCTTGTTTTTCTGTTGTGCTGCAGGTATGCTGTCATGTCGCTCAGCATTGTACTGCCTTATTTGCAGCCCCCTGAAACAACCGCCCCCCCCCCCTTAACTTAAAAGTTTACTGCCTTTAGAACCTTCTGTAGACTCAGCAAATGATGATTCTCTCAAGGGTTGCCTGATCAGACTTCAGTGTGTGAAGATGAAGCAAGGTTTTTAACAGCTTTGCAAATAACCCAGATAACAAGAGGGGCCCTATCAGAGGTGCGGGGACGTCGATTGGACCTTTTTTGTTTGCCAAAGAGGCTGTACCAGTGTAGGAATGGTTAACACATAACTGAAATGGATCTAAATAAATCTGGCGTGAACAAAAAACTGAGGATGTTGGACGTTCATGTTATCAGGATAGTTCTTCTGCTCACGTTTCTATCCATTAGCTGGCGCAAGCCCCTCCTGAAGACCCGCCCCCTGTCGCCATTGATTGGTTGAGCGGTAGTTGTTTTCGAAAGGCGATTGGCTAAGAGAGGCGTCAGTAGTGCGGTGAGCCTCTTATTTACCACTAGAGGGCCGGTGGACGGTGGCCATTCCGCTCCGGAGCTCCGACAGCTGGCAGGGCACAGAAACCCCGATGCCTCAAGGAACAAAAAGACGGAGCTAAGACAAAGTCAGATTATCTACTGTTTTCATCGCTCTCGAAGTAACGGAAAATTCCAGAAACAAACTAATTTACCAAGTCAAAGATGAGGCACGCGTCAGCAGATAACGACACAGTGAAAAACACTTCTTTAACAGTGACAGACCTTTTTAAAATTTGCACAAACTGCGAGCGTCTTAGTAGAAAGGTAAGGACTGAAAAACGAGTAAACGGTTGGTGTTGTGTGTAACCGATGCATGTCAGTTTTTGTTGTGTTTTTGTATTAATTGAGGCTGTCTGTCCTGGTGAAGGTCTCTGGGTGCTGGTTTGCTGCGGCTCTGCAGATTTTCTTTGTTACCTTGTTTACGCGTTCGCAGCTCTCTCTCGCTCTCTCCAGTTTTTAACACTGTGCTTTCGACAAAGGCTTTTCTTTTTGTCAGACGCTGTCTGTGTCGTTAATGTGTCTTTACCTGTTGTGTAGCTGTTGTATATTTCCAGGCTATGAAAACGAGCTCTGCCGTGGCTGCTCATTCATTCAGGTTGGTTATGCAGAGCTCGGAAAAATGACGAAAGTCAGCTCAGAGCTTCAGAGGACAGAGCAGATGCTTCAGGCTCAAATTACCGAGCACTTTTTTGATTAATTAACCCGCTGACATAGTTTAGTTTGGTGCAGCTTGTTTGGCTTAGTGATCTGTGGTGTTCCTGAAGCCTGTTTGTCTTTATTCACTGTCACTCTAAGCCGAGGTGAGCTTTAAATCAGGCTCTTTGTGCTGTCTTGACAAGTTGCTTTCTTGAAATAGCAGCTGCACAGATTCTAAATGTTGCATCAGATGATCAGAATGTGTTAATTTAGGACAAAGTCGAGGAGAGACAGTGCTTGGGGGTGGGGATCCATTTGATGTGAGAAAGGATATGCAGTTTTTAGGGCTCTGGGCTTGCTGCCAGAAAACGTGGTCATACTTTTTAGAGTACTTCTGGGCTTTCTAGAACTTTTTTAGAACTTCATCAGTTTTCAAATGACTTGGTTGATAAGTCGGGGCTTTGATTTCATTGTACTTAATGGGATTCGTTTCTCTTGCAGGATATTGGAGTGCGAATCCCCAGACCACTGGGAAACGGACCAAGTAGATTCATCCCGGAGAAAGAGGTTAGCTCAAACACCCACACACACAGAAACGCAAAGTTAACATTTTTCCATTCTGTTTTTTTTTTTATTGTGGCAGTAATTAAATACCCCTACAGATTTTCCAAAGAGTTATGCTGTGCCAGTAGGCACAGAATGAAACTCAAAGTCTGTTGCTTGTTTCAGATCCTTCAAGTCAGCAAAGTGGATGCCAGAACGCAGTCCATATTTGAGGAGGCCTTTTCCCTCGGTCGCCTTGATAACATCTCTCTGGTGATGGGCTTCCATCCTCAGTATCTTGAGAGTTTCCTGAGGACACAGCATTACCTGCTTCAGATGGATGGACCTTTGTCCCTGCACTATAGGCATTATATTGGCATAATGGTAAGGCAGACAGCATTTGGAGCCAGCATTTGTTTCTGAACTGTCATGCATAAGCAACAACTGCTGCAACAGAACGTCTGAATGTGTCCCTGTTCTTCTTCACTTGTTCATCTCCTTTAGGCTGCAGCCAGACATCAGTGTTCATACTTGGTGAACCTACACGTGAACGATTTCCTGCAGGTTGGGGGGGACCCCAAGTGGCTGAATGGTCTTGATGGAGCCCCACAGAAGCTGCAGGCTCTAGGGGAACTTAACAAGATTTTGGCGCACCGGCCATGGCTTCTCACCAAAACGCACATTGAGGTATGACATCACATGCCGCCAAAGTCACAAGTTCTCTCCCACCCACAGCTGTTATGTAACAGCAATGACCTCAATGAGATTTTTAAATGGCCACTGTGGTTCTTTAAAAGCACTGACTAGCAGCTGCTTGCAGGAAGGGTCATTATAATTTGAGCAGTTTTATCACTTAAAGTAGGGCAATTGGTTAACTTTTAATCTCCTTTATAGGTTTTCATAGTAATGATAAAGCATTTCATGGTAATAAAATGTTGGAAGCCGTCCCCAAACACAAATTGGTCATTTATTATAACTGTCTGGTAGTAATTACTATTTTATGATGCAAGACCTGTTGAATTACACTTCTGGAATGTATAAGCATGTGATTAATGTTGTCTTAACTTGACAGAGTCTACTGAAGGCAGAGGAGCATAGCTGGTCTTTGGCAGAGCTGATCCATGCTGTAGTCCTTTTGACACACTATCACTCTCTGGCCTCGTTCACCTTCGGCTGTGGGATCACCCCAGACATCCATTCCGAGGGAGGACACACTTTCAGACCCCCATCCCTGAGTGGCTACTGCGTGTGTGACATAGCCAATGGCAATGGCACTCTGGAGGAGGTGCTGGGAAACCACCAGGTGAGAGTGAGTGCTCACAAATACATAGTCTTTGCAGGCTTTTTTAGAGCTTTGTAGCTGCTAGTTTGCTGCAAGGTGCAAAGAATATGCAAACTCTAGAGACCCTGGTGTTTGTGCATGTACAGGTGACAGAAGTGTCAGGAGAGGTTGAAGTGCTGATGGAGAGGATGAAACAGCTGCAGGAGTGTCGCGATGAAGAAGAGGCCAGTCAAGAGGAAATGGCCACACGCTTTGAGAGGGAGAAGACTGAGAGTATGCTAGTGGCCACAGCTGGTAAGAGCTACAGTGTACACACACAGTCCTACAGGATACGGTCACCAACATGTAAAAGCATATGGACTTCTGGAATGTTGCTAATTTGATAAACAAGCATTCATTGCAGGAAGTGACCATGTTTGTGCCTATGTGTTACCCACAGAGGACGAGGAGTGCATGCCATCCAGAGACGTGTCACGGCACTTTGAGGACCCCAGCTATGGCTACCAAGACTTCTCTAGAAGAGGAGAGCATGTGCCTACCTTCAGAGTTCAGGTGAGTGAGGAAAGACAAAATGACGAGTGAACACTTCTTTCAATCAGGTATCATTAGTCTAATGAGATGGAAAGGTGGACTGATTGAGATGTTGTATGTGGTTGCCAGGACTACAGTTGGGAGGACCATGGCTTCTCCCTGGTGAACCGGCTATATCCGGATGTTGGTCAGCTGCTCGATGAGAAGTTCCAGATTGCATATAATCTGACTTACAACACCATGGCCACGCACCAGGGTGTGGACACTTCGATGCTCCGCCGAGCCATCTGGAACTACATTCATTGCATGTTTGGCATCAGGTCAGTTCTCCAGGCACTCTAATACTCCTTCATTTTATGTTGATTCAAATCTCGCATTGCACATTTATGCTAATCTCTCTCTCCCTCTTTTTGTTCCATTTACTTGACAGATATGATGATTATGATTATGGGGAGATCAATGAGTTGTTGGACCGCAACTTTAAAGTATACATTAAGACAATGGTATGTAGCCCAGAGAAGACCACCAAGAGGATGTACGAGAGTTTCTGGAGGCAGTTCCAGCACTCTGAGAAGGTCTGCATAGTATACATAAGTAGTATGCAAGTAATGTTCCAGTTTGATGAATTTCTTTGGGAAGTTCTGTGATTTAAAATTCTTCCTTTTCTGTCCCTTCTCCACAGGTCCATGTTAATTTGCTTCTTATGGAAGCGCGCATGCAGGCAGAACTGCTCTATGCTCTAAGAGCTATCACTCGCTACATGACATGAAGTGCTATTATTGTTTGTCCTTGTATTTTTACTGTCGTTGTTGTTGCTTTCGTGGGACAATTCAATAAAAGTAAAAACAACAAAAAAAGAGGAAAAACAAAAATTAAAAGAATGGTAAAGAGGCCCAACATGGAGGATGATGGGGATCAGCTTCATGCTGGATGCTGGAAGAGAGGAAGAAAAAAAAAAAGTCGTCTGAACGCACTTGCTGACTGAAATGTGTGGCTGCTCGGCCTGCAGTGCCAAAGCCTACCACGAGGGGGCGTGTTGGCTTATCCCCCTGCGCTTTGGGACAGCCTGAGACTGCAAGCGTGTGGAGGCCAGCCCTCCTCATAGTTTTTCAAATGCATCTGCATTAGGATGCTGCTCAATCATATCTTCTTTTTTGTGAGATGAAAGGAAAAAGAAATCACCACAACTCCAGTATCAGTGCAGGCAGACTGCACCAATATGCCTATTTGCTATCATTGTTTTTTTTTTTTTTTCATATCATTTCTAGTGCTGATGACTGGAGAGAAGAGCATTATTGAAGCTGCATGAAAGTGTGCCTAGTCATGAACAGCACTGGAGACGAACACGGAGGTGCTGTCTGTTAATGCTGCTTTTCTCAACTGAGAGGCACAGGCCTCTAAACACCCAAACCATTACCCATTTTATAAGCTAACTTGAGGATGTTTGTGATGGAGAGAATGCGACTAGGAGTAAGAAGTGAAACATGTTTGTATGAGTGTGCACACACGGAGGAGAGAGATATTCAAAAAAATAGCTGTCTGAGCCCTTGTCTTGGTTTACTGTAAGTCACCACTCTGTCTCTGCTTACCAACGTGTGTTTGAAAATACATATATATATATATAAATATATATAAAACAAAAGTTATCCTAGCCTTTTTTCTTGGTATTTCAGGCATAAAAAATATCAAGGCACTTTTTTTTTTATCAAGATATGCTTCAGCTATAATGTAGCCATTTTGGGTTTTGTGACCGTTTCCCAAAATTCACTTTGTGTTGTCTGAGTGACAAATGAGCGATTTCAAGGAAAAAAAACAGTCTTCCTTTGTGATGTGCTTCCTATTGCTCTGGATCCTGCCCCCAACCCCTCACCTGTCTTCCCTTACCGCATGGTCATCTTAACTCCTGAAAGCTATTGTTTTTGTTATTTTGGAGTTGTCAGTATATTGAAATACCTCCTGTTATGTATCTCTTTAGGTATTTTAAGTGCTCTTTGGTGAGCAGGATTTTCTCTTTATGGGTTTGCTTAGAGCAGGCTTCATCCTGCACTGACGCTTAAAGCCAGGCTCCCGATTACGACTGTGCAGTCGTGAGATAGTGCTTGTTTCCGTTTTTCAGACCTTTAACCAGTATAACTAAGCATTTTCCTGTTATGTTGAGTGTGTGTGCGTGTGTGTTTCAAGCAGGATAGATTCTCTGCTGTCTTCTATTTTTGTTTACTAAAAACCAATCAAGTACTGCATTCTAATGGTGGCTGGAACATTCGGGTGTAGAGTGGCAAAATGGAGGAGACAAGGAGAGAGGGATGGTACTTTTCCTTTTGGAGATGGATGTTAAGAAGCAATGAGGTTTTTTATCAATCTTCAGAGACTGATGTCAGTTACTGACATTTTTTTAAGATAACATTCAATAAACAAAAAACTTAAATAAAAAATAAAAAACATTTAATCACTGTGTATCTTTTGTATTTCAGCAAGTATTTTTTCTCAGACATGTTTTGATCACATCAAAAACAACCACATTGTTATCAGCGTAGGGACATTCGGTACAATTCGTCCAATCTAAATATCTACATCTTCAATTAAAAATAGCCCTTTACCCTTAACATGCAGAAATAAAATATATAAAGGTATGTTCATCTTTACAACCCAACATTTGTGATTTATCACATTAATAAGCAACATTATGACAGGACTTGAAAATGTTACAGTACTGCATCACCAAAACCATCAGTATGGGCTACAATATATGCAATAATAATTAGTACACAAATAGGAATTGGTCTGCCCTCCTGTGAAGAGGATCATGCACATCACTTTATTTGGATTGGGACTTTTCCCCCTGCTGTATTGTTGCAGAATCCTCATTTTGCAAAATCCCTTCTCATTTGTCCACATGCATTTATTTAGGTAGCATGTTGCTAATGTTTTCAAACCAGGAACTCAAAGCCTATCATGTTTTGGTGAAGTAAAATGTTTTCAGCCCAAAAAAGTTGCCGAGTAGCGGTTCAGTGCCGTGATAGGTAATTGTAGTGTTATTAACATTAAAGGGTTGTGGAAGGGAACAAGCCAGTGCCATTTCATATGACTCTGATGTAACTGTTTCATGAAATTATAACTCTGTTCTGTGTTTGTTCTGAACTTTCTTGGAATTGTATCTCTTTAATAAAGCTTTGAGGTCATTGCTGTGCGTCTGTGTGTCATTTACACCATTAGAATGCTCTCCGTAGAGGAGCCATTTTCTGAAGACTGGTGACTAAAGGCAGCTTTCTGTTCTCACTGGACATTTAACTACAACTTAAAACCTTACTTTATGCTTATTTTGCATAAGCACTAAAGCGCCTAATGTCCTTGGGCAATTCATAAGTGTCCTGGCAGTTGTTTAATATGCCAGAACTCATGAACATTAGTTTCTCAGAGGTTTGTAAGCACACCAACTTCTGCTACAAGGTACATCCACATTTTTTAGTATAGTTTGCAGCTCTCAACCTTTTTATTGTTACTTTTTATTTGTTGTAGATTGTCATTTTTGTTGTCAGATTTAAAACACTGTAAACATTAAAGTGCAGTCAGTAAATACCCTGGAAAATTCCTTGTTCTGTCACACACTTGGACACACACACACACACACTTCAAATGTGGTGTAAGGTTCATGAGGCGGGCCCACTGATTTGTTCCAATCCTGTCATGTGGTCTTCTATTCGTTTTCTCAGCTTCTGAGCAACAGGCAAGAAGTGTACCTCCCAGAATGACTCCTGGTACTCTTTGATATCACCACTAGCAGACCACTGCAAAAATTTCAGATCTGTAAAACAGAGAGAATAGAAAATAATTCACATAATAGATCCAATCAAATGTAATTTTCATGTGACACTGTATTATAGACCCTACAGAAGTGAAGCACACAGTGACACAATTCTAAAAAATGCTGGATATAGTGGACCCATACAGAGGCATAAGGTGTTCAAATACAGTTTCATCAAATTACTTTTGGTGCAGTAACAGTATCCCCTATAGTTGTACAATCTGTTCACAGTTTGGCCAGAAATGCAAAAAAGCAGATCCAACGGTGTCCCGTTCTGTTCTACAGCATGTGTGGGTGTGTCTATGTGTGTGTATACCTGAATAGTGAGAAAGTATTTCGAGCAGCTCTTGATAGTGCTGTGTCTCTCCCTCTTCAATGCAGTTCCAGAGAGTTTGACATACTAGACCAGCTAACTGCCAGTCCTGAGGCCCGAAGTCCCGCAGACAGTCGATCAGCCTGCAGAGAGAAAATGAGAAAGATAGGAAAAAAGAGTTGGAAACATGAGCAATGCAGAACCAGTTCAATTGCTCATATCAAATTCTTCTACGAATGTGAGGTGTTACTTGTGTATGGCTCCCTCTTTGCTCAGTATGGTTCTGTTTTCTTGATCCACAGAAAGGTTCATGAGTACTCCACATGCTGAGAAACACATATCAGGGTTCTTCGAGTCCAGCAGGGTCACCACAAACTGGTGCACTGAGACACAAACATGCATCTTTGGTTATGTAGATAAACTCAGCAAATAAATAAACCATGTTCTAAAATGTGTGTACTTGTTTTCACTTTGAAAATCTACTGTGTATGACTGTCTCATACGTGTAATATGCAGTACTGTGCAAATGTCTACCATAGCAAATAGATCATTTGCCTTGGTAGTGAGTACGCTTTTGTATGTAAAAACACCATATAACATTAAAACATATGCAAACAAATTCTAAACAAAGAAGTAGTATTTGTGTGTTTTGGTTCCTCACTTCTCCTCAATGTTTCAAGACACCACATGCTGTATTATTGCATGTAAGTACTGATTAGCCAAATCAGGTAGGATAGCTACAAATAGCACTCAGCTATCACAAGGACAGGTTTGGAAATGGTTAAATGGTTTTGCCTTTGGGAAATTGGCAAAAATCACAAACTGAGGACCACACACACACACACACACACACACACAATGTTCACACCAAGGTCCCACCATTCTTCAAACCCTTTGGCTGGGAGAGTAGGAAAGGTCTGTGTGAAATTCACCTTTGTTCTTGATGATGAAGTGTCTTACATCTTTGATCTGAGAGAGGTTACCAAACACACGGGTGGCCTCTAACACAGCATCCATGTTAGAGCTTAGAAGCAACCTCAATAATACTACACACACACACACATAAACAGAAATTGATTAGGAGACATAAGACCATGAAAAGCATAATTTTCACTTAATCATCTTGTTTCTATTCTCTTACACTCAGAAATGTGTGTGTGCTGGGCACGGATCACTGAGCTCTCTTCCTGGTAATATGACAGGTTGTTGATGGTGGCTGAGGTGTTTACTACCAACTCTGTACTTTCCTCGACCAGTCTGTCCTCTGAGGGACACAGGGGCATAAGTTACCGAGGAGTTAGGCCAGGATAAAGATGTCATTAAATAAAATCCACAAGATGGGATCAGTTTTCACAAAATTCATATTGTTTAAACAGGTGAAATTACTCATAAACATTAATTGTTGACTAATTTGGTAACATCTGTTGGTTGCGGTTCCATATCATCTTCCTCTTCAGGTGATACGGAAACTTTTGGTAAGCATGTTTGCAACTCATCAATCTGATATTGAGTGAACAGGAATATGACGATGCATGCGAAAGCTTTGTGGGATCCTGTTCAAATGCAGAGCTGCGGTTTGCACTGTCAGTTTTGGTGTCACTCTGCAAGTGCGTGTGCCTTTCAGAAGGCCTGTTTAGCACAGAGAACATTTCTCACTATTTCTGTTGTTCTTGGTTTCTTTTTCTGTCTCGTTTTCGATCTTTCTTATTGTCATCAAAACAGGAAGTCATTTTAACTTAGCAGACAAAGATGTGTGAGAACTGTCACTTTGTTTCCTTCTCTCTCTCATTCTATCTCGCTCTCTCTGTCTCTCTCTCTCCTGAACAATGACTGGTTTTGTCTACCTCTTGTGACTTGACTAAGTGAATGCACAAAACTCTGTCAGTTTATTCATGTTAATTCAAGGCAGTGATTGAATTATTTCTATTTGACAGATTTTTTTTCTTCATAAGACAATGCTTTCACTTCCAAGCGAAATGAACTAATTGAACTTGAGCATAAATGCAAGGATGTGTTTCATTTTACTGCTTATTGTGATACTATTTTCTGATCTGACAAGGAACTTAGTTTCCATTTCCAGGAGGCCCTGTTACTAAATTCAAGGCCAGTCGTGCAACTTCCCAGTTCCTGTCTGGGTTTTTAAGCCTCTAAAGACAAAAAGAAAAAATATGAACTGGAACTGCTCAAAAAGTTCCTCTTTTCTTCCTAAACAGTTTGAAAAACTTTTTGAAAAGACGATCACCACCTATTCACCTTTCCCCAGCCAGCACAAAAACTCCCACACAGGACTGAAAGTATTTTTTGTCTAAACCTAAAACCCAGAGAAAGGTTTCACCATCTCTAAGAAATATGAAAGAAACAGCAGGGACATGTTTATCAAAACAGGCTCTGGGAAATGACACCGGCATTGTCAGCCACTTCTTGTTATCAGCAGTGCTTCATGAGGTTTGTATGTGTATGCATGCCAGTCATTTCTGTAGGTGGGACAGGATATCAGAGAACTGTGCAGTTTTACAAAGAAGCATTTACATACCACTGTCAAGCAAACTCAATATATATATATGTGTATGTGACTCTCTTACCTATCACTTCCAGCAACAGCTGCACGCACAAAGTACTGGCTGCCAGTGTTATGCCTAGTGTAGGGTGAATGGACAGGTTGGCCAGGACTCTAATCAGTTTCACCAGGACATCCTCTTCTTCATGCAAAGACCTCTGGGAGTCCTGACAGTTCTTAGGAGCCACAGCTGCTTGCTGGTAGCTCTGGAAAAGACCTAAGAGAATGTCGATGGCCCCCTCCTCCTTAGACACTATTTCTCTGGCCTCATTACTCCTGGCTGCCAGATTTCCTAATGTGAACAGGAGACGTACCACAAGATCCTACAGAGGACACAGGGGAGAAGCAGAGGGGGTGGTAGGAACATGTGGGTGCTTCATACATGGCAGTTGAAAGGGTAATTGAGAAGGGTGGAAAACCACATGGTTTCACAAGATGTCAAGAACTTCCTAATAAAGTGCAAACTGATGGCTACTGAACCATAATGTCTACAGTCTATATGAGGCCCACTAAACAACTCACCTAATAATTCACCATATATATTCTATGGTCAAGTAGGTGGATTCAATAGCCTATTTTGAGCTATTGAGCAGTGTGTTCTCTGCAGTAAGGAAGTCAAATGGACAAAGTGTTCCCATGAAGGACTGTACCCTAGATCTATCTTTATTTCTTATGACATTTTAACAAAACATGATCTTGTTAAATTGAGGGAAAAAATCTAATCTTACTGTGTTGCAATTTTAACAAACATCCACATACACATATACACATACATCTCCGTTTACCTGGGGTTATTTCAAATACATTTACAGAGCAAAGGTGAGTGTTTAAAGTACATATGTTTGGACTAGACTCACCTGTTTTCTGCTGTGTTTGCTCAACAGGTCTAAAAATAGCCTGTAGCAGCACGGTGTCTCAGCTAGCACATAACAGCACCCAGCATAAGACGACAGCTTGCTGGAAACAGGACACAGGACACACACAAAACCAAAATATCCACACCAGAGTCGGTAAGTCAACTTAGAGCTTCACAAAAAGTTCTTTGACAACACAATTATGCTCTCACTGTACATCATACAATCTATTATCACTCATCTAGGAAAGATGGGTTACTTAGTAAGCAGATTTACAGAGGTCTAAGGCATTCTAAATGGGATAATAGCGGAGTTACTGCTTTTTATACCAGTATTTAATATTAAGTGAAATATTCAGGAGAAATCAAAATAGATGTTCGGCTTCATTGCTTGCAAATTCTATTGGTTCACCTTCGCATTAATCTGTCAGAACACCCAAAAGAATACTGTGTAATTGCTCACTCATTGAACATATTGATTGTATCAAACTGAAAGGAAATTTGTAATTATGAGATTATTCGTGAGTTGATTTAATTCCAAAATAAATAAATGAAGGTTGTTGTCAATTCAGGTCTTTTCAATACAAGTGGGGCAGTTTATTCAACTACGTAACATGCAGGTTTGGGCAGAAATGTAACCTTCAGAAACGTTATAGCTGCATAGTGGGCATAATGCATTCAAACAAGACGTATCTTTATTGACAGTCATTACAGATTTTCTGAGGAATGTCAGATCACAACATGGCCCTCACCTAAATATCCTAGCCACGTTAAGGCATATATCCTGGTCATCCTGATGATGATCCATAACTGCACACAGTGTAGGGAAGACATTGTTGGATAAGAAGATGGAGCGGGACTCTGACAGATCGGCCATGTTTCTCAGAGCTGCAGTCAGCTAGAGAGGGTTTAGAAATAAGTCATCAGATGATGTGAAGTGATTGTTAATACTAAACATGATTCACATAAAATATGTGCAATATCACATAAAATATGTGTGTCTCTGAATTGAGAGTGGTCCAAAAACTAGTCACAGCCTAACCAATGCCTCAAGGATACAGTTGCATGCAGACACTTCCCCTCTTATAATCAAGGAGAAAGAACGGAAGGTTTTTAAAGCGCCCTCATAAATCTCTTTACCAAAGGCTTGGCCCACTGATTGAGAGTTGCCTGGGTCCGCTAATGTCCGTCTGGCGTGCTCCACTCTCAAAATACCCCAATTTCCGCCTGGCCACAAGTTAATGAGAGGCATTGCCTGTGACGTTTGACAAACCATGCGTGCTAGGCCCAGGAAGTTTATTTAGGCAGATTTCAAAGTTTATGCTTCTTGCTCCTATAGAACAAGGCATGTTTTGGTCTGAGGCTGCGAGTCAGAAGCCAGGTCTAAGGCACAAGAAAAAAAGGAAACCTTACCAAACGAAAGCAAAAACAAAAGCCAAGGAAATGTGAATAAAACAGTCCATCCTGCATTTGAACCCTGAACAGCCCACCCTTCCGAAAGGCTCTGATTTTGCTCAGTGTGCAAGATTCTAAGAAACGTCTGGGCGGGGTTCACTCACAGACTCTTACTGACTGCCCAAACCTCTGATCCCTGTTCTGTCACTTGCAAGGGGAACAGTGAGCAACCACTGAAACAGTACTGTGGCTGTCCTAAGACTAGCTGTAGTTCTAGTATTAGCAGCATAGTAAACATACATCACATACATTGTACTTTTTAGCAAGAGGCTTCAGCTATTCAGCAGTAACTACCAGATTACAGTGATTCTAGATTGTTTTTTAACATTTACAATACTGCTTAATATAATCTTTAGGCATGTGTGTGTGTATTTGCGTAAGTTTGTCATGTATGCTGTAAAACTATGACAGTACAGTGAAGATACTGATTGCAATTTTACCACCTACCTGCACCAGTATGTGTCCTGCTATAGCATGTTGGCCCTGTCCTGCTAATGTGTCATTGGTATCAGGTGGAGCATTAGGGCCAGTGAACTGGATGAGCCTCTGAGCAAGCTGCAGCATGATTCCAATGAAGTCTTTAGCCAAGAACAGCCTGGCAAGGGCGCAGTTCCCTGAGAGGAGCTTCAGGGAGCCCACAGTGTACAGCACAGTTTCGCCACTGCTGCACACATCTTCAGACTGGATCAGTGAGAAGAGAGAATCTGATGCATAGATACACATGCACACACACACACACACACACACACACACACACACTCAATGATCTGATTGTGAAGCAAAGTTAATGACTGATTAGAGAGTGAGTGAGTTATACAGTAACAGTGTTGCACCTATAATGGTGTTGTTCTGGAACAGGATGTCATTACTGGAACTCCGGCTGATTTTGAAGATGAGCTTGCAAATGTTCAGCAAGTTGTTGCCACTGACACTGAGCTGAAATTACACCACAATCAATGTAACTATGACTAAGCATGATTAAAGTCTGTCTCTTAAAAACAACTTAACAAACATGTGTCTACGTTAACTACATCTCTGCAACTACCACACTTAAAGAATAGTTTCTGAGAATATTTTGTACTAAAGCACACCTTATTTCATACCACATTCATCAATTCTGTTTTAATTTGTAAGTGAGATTAACTGAAACTCTGTGTGTGTGTGTGTGTGTGCATAATAAGGTTGCATTGCCTACTCACTGCCAGAATGAGTTTGGCCAGAGTCAAGCTGAACTGGTCTGATCCCAAATCTATGAGTCTGAACAGTGCTCGAAGAACAGAAGACCTTTTCTTAAACCGCCTTCCCAACATGCCTTTCTCCGCCAGCACATCATGAAGAGCAGTGCAGGCATCACACAGATGCTTAACAGTCTCTTCTGGCACACTTTCCCCTATATTTGGATTAGTGTGAGAGAAAAGGTGAAAATTAGAAAAATAGGAAGGAGATATATGTAGAGATTTACAAATGCTGTGGTCTGTGCGGTTAAAAGGACTTAAGACAATGTCTCGGAGCCAAACAGGTCCCTAGGTCTATATATCACTTTTCAATGAACCAGAGCTCACGGCCAAAATAGATCTGCTGACATTTCTCTGACATTTATCCCACACATCAACACCCACTGACAGAGCTAACATGGGGTATTGAGAGCACATTCTTCAATTCTTCAACAGTTAACATTTACACATGTTGATTATGTGGTTTCATGTTAGGGAATGGGATTTACTTAAAGAACCATTAACTAATGTTGCAAATCTATCCAAATTTCATAACACATGAAGGCCTCTGACTTAGGCGTCCTTCAAACCTGGCAATAACAGATAAAATCTTGAGTAACCTAAACACAAATGACAACTAAAACCCAAAGCCGTTTACACCGGGAGTTTTGAATGTGTCTCCTGTGATCAGATTTATTATATAATATCTGTTCTCTTTACATTTACTGATGTCCTTGGAATCTTCACAACACTTTAGCCTAAATTGCACAACTCGAACAGCAGATGATTTCTGTAATTCCATGTATTACTACAGAGTACACAATATTGAAAACCAGTCAGTTACAGACACACACACAAACACACACACGTCCCTTACCTGTGGAATAGATGGTACAAGGCTGAATCAAGAGGAGCAGGCAAGGCAGCAAAGGGTATGTGATGCTCTGAGCAATGTTCTGCCAGGAAACCTTGGGTCCTGGCATTCATGTGGATGGTACTTTGAGACATACCACCTATCTGTTCATTGTTGCAGCACAAGTATACCCCTTCAGTGCAACAGCATTGACTTGTCCTCCAAATTCCTCAGATCTCAGTTCAGTCAAGCATCTGTTGGATGTTCTGGACAAACTAGTGTGATCCATGATGGGTTCACCTGGCTAACAGGACTCTTCAGGAAAGGGTCTTCTGCTAACATCTTGGTGTCAGATATCACAGCACACCTTCAGAGGTCTTATAGAGTCCATGCCTCAATAAGTCAGTGCTGATTTCGTGGCAGGAGGGACACTTGCACAATATTAGTCTGGTGGTTTAAATGTTGTGGCCAGGGTCGGACTGACCATCTGGTGTATCGGGCCTTTTCCCCAGTGGGCCCGACATGCTATTTGGGCTGACACCGTTTAGTCATTTATTTATTTATTGGTGGGACCGGCTCATGAGACTTGTGGATCGGTGGCTGAACTGACACTGGGCCGGCCCAATCAACTTTTTAAACACCACCACTTTCACTTTGGTCCCTATGCCTGTGTAATGCATTTGTCAAAAAAGTCAGCGCAGGAGTTTATTTCCAGACCACCGGCCCCTGAAACACTCATCTGCAGCCAATTGGTACTTTTCTTTACTGACCCGGGGCTGGCCCAATAATATCTTTAAGCACCTCCCCCTTTGGTTCTGTGCCAGACGCAGTGTCAGTGGATGAGATGGAGAGAGAAAATGTAAGGGGCACAGAGAAACTGTGAGAGAAAAAAATTGGCACTTCAGGCAGATGCCAAATGTGCCAAAATTACATACATTTTGCTGCAGGGCCTTCATCAGCTGATGATGGTGGCGGCAGTGAACCTGCAGTAAGCTGGACTGCTTTCAGAACACGGCAGCGCTAGTTTGTCTTGTTACATTTATGAACACAGGTGAAATAAGCTGATAAAACTGTCAATGTTACCGCTAGTAGAACGGCTATTTATAACAGTGCATGGGCTAAAACAATAGACCTTTAAGTTAGTTCTTTTATGTCTTCCATGCTGAACTAAACTGTCTGATAGAAAGTGAGAACATTATTTTTTTAATCACCATTCATCCACATTAACAGTGAGATACCACTTAATTACCTATTATTGGTTGTGGAGTGAGTAGAAGGCAACTTTTGGGGCTTGCTGTTAGAGGCAGCTTTCCTGTAGGTATTTATGAACAATATAGACATGAAAGACATCCATACTTTTTAAAATCTTTCTCTCTCTCTGTCACATGCGCACACATACAGAATGCCCTCCCTTTTTTATTCATTAAAAGATTCAGTTGCATCATTTTTGACTGGGTGAGTTCAAAATTTATATTTTGTTGAATACTACTTTGTTGAATTCTACTTTTATTGAACACTACTTTGTTGGTATACACATTCATGGGAGCGCAAAGATGGGTGGTGTGCGTACTGTATGTGGTGGGCCGTTCTACCCCAAAATGCCAGGGCCTTTTTTTGCCCCAGTCCGCCCCTTGTTGTGGCTAATCAGTTACATGTATGTATGCATGTATAAGTACTTATTTATTCACATATACTTTGTATTTACATGAATGAGTTTTCTTTTTCTTTAGTGAAACAGTGGTCACATACACCCAAGGATTATTTCAGTATTATTTAGTATTATTTTATATGTCTACTATATTTAAGTTGACCCAGCATGTTCTTCCAGAAACTATTTGTTGAGCCTGTTGAGTCAGCAAACAGAATAAAACATCAGGTGAGGCATGTATACTCTTTCCTATTTTAAAGTGTTGGATCAGTGGAAAAGGGAAGAGCTCAGAAGCTGAGGTTTCCGAAGCTATTTTGGTTAAAATAAATGTTGTTTCTCTATTCAGATCTTGGCTGTATCTGAAAGGCCGGCATATTCTGCAGTGTTGCCCTTTCTGAAGATGCTGTCGCACCTATCAGTGCTCTATTATGCATGAGCTGAGAGGCACTTGGGCACGATAAATATTTGATATTTATTTTTCAAATGAATTTCCATTCATTTTTTAAAGTGCTTAAATATTTACTGCCATTAGATTTCATTCCATGGTTCTTTCTCCCTTTCCCACTCCCACTCCCTTTGAAAGTTCAAGGCTATGCCAAACCCAACACAGATGTGTTTTTTCATTCCACTGGACTCAAATGTCATGTTTTCTTTCTCTTTACAGTCACACACTCCCTGTCCTCTCTAGAATATGTTCCTTAAGCCAGGATTCTCTGTTAGGATCTCAAATAACACACCTCAAAATTACATTAGTCTTCATCTGGAGAGAGAAGGTGGGTCTTCCACTGCAATTATTTTGAATCACACATTCTAGGACTGGACTTCTTTGTCCAGCACATCCAACAGATGCCCTGATTGAGATCTGCGGAAACTGAAGGCAAAAACCTTGAGCTCTTTATCATGTTTCTCAAACCATTCCTAGACATTTTCCACAGTGGAAGGCCACATTATCCTGTTGAAAGAGGGTCATTTGGTCTGTAACAATGTTGGCAGGTGGTCCATGAAAGAGTAACATCCACATGAATGCCAGGACCCAGTATTTCCCAGTAGAACATCACCCAGAGCATCACACTGCCTCCACACCTTACCTGCAACCGGTAGCGCGTTCTGGTGCCATCTCTTTCCCAGATAAGTGTTGCACACGCACCCGGCCGTCCACATGATGTATAATAATGATTCATCAGGCAAAGCCACCTTCTTCCATTATTCTATGGTCCAGTTTTGATGTTCACATGGCCATTACAGATGTTTTTGGTGATGGTTAGAGGCCAGCATGGGCACTCTGCACTGTGTATTCTGACACATTTCTATCATAGCCAGTATCATCTTTTTTGTGTTATAATAGATCTTCTGTTGTACGTGACCAGAGAGGCTAACCTTCTTTCCCCAAGTTTAACAGTGACTGTTGAGCACCCATGACCTTACCTTGGACCACATTTTTGGTAGGTATTAACCACTGCATACCAGGACCACCACACAAGACCTAGCCTTCACAATTTGGTCTTTAAAGGACCTTAAACTTGCCAGATTTTAAGGTCCTCAGGACCTTAACCTTGCCAGTTTTTCCAGCTTCCAACACATCAACTTTAAGAACTGACTGTTCTGTGCCTCCTGATCTATACCAACCCTTGACAGGAGCCACATGGAAATGTCATGTAAGTTAAAATATTTCATTAAATAATAAAAAGGTAAATCATACTGTCTCCGAGACTTATTTAGTGTTTTGTTTACATTTGTAGCAAGCAACGATATTAAGATCAATTATAGGTAACAATGCTCTTGAAATCTAGGCTCTGTGTGCTTCAGTTCAAATATTAACATTAAAGGGCCACTGTCACTGACATTTTCTTAATGTTCTGGCTTAAAAAAAAAAAAGATTTTGATGCAGAATGTAATAATTGTTAAAGTTTAAAATGTACCATTCAGTCATATTTATATATTTTTTTTCAGTTTATTTATATAAATAAAATGCTGCAAAAGCAGTCCCTTTAGAAATTCTTGTTTTTGTAATGTTACATTTATACATTTCAGCCTACAACAGATTAGCCTTCTCATTTACACTGAAGCTACAAGGAGTGAACTGCAACCTGAACTACTTTTTACGCAAGGCGAAATATAGGACAGCCAATCATGACAGAGAATATTTACCTATATCAGTCCTCAAAACTCAAGAAGAAAAACAGGCTTTTTAATTCCAAGGCATAAAGAGTTGATGTGAATTAAAATTAAGGGAATTAATTGTGAGTGCTTTTGGTACATAAACCTACACAAACACTGTAAGTCGACTGAAAAGAAAAGTTTTATCATCACCTGGTGTAACAGTCTCGAAAACCTGGAGAAAAGGAAGCACCTCTGAGTTCCAGAACACAGATTCATCAGTGTCCTCACTTGCTTTTGTGTCTCCGTATCCATACTCAGCTTCTGCATCAGTGTGACAGGGAAGGAACCAAACACAAGCATGCATGCATGCACACAAGCACACACACAAACATGGCCATGTACAATGAACATTGGTTAGAACATTGATGCTGCACACCTACTCATTTCACTGCAGTGGTTTTCACTCTTTCAACCATTAGTATATAAATACAGGATGTTCAACACAGTATGAAAAGGTCAATGTGTTGCGCCTACACATCCTTTGATTAGCCTGTGCTTTATACAGAAACTTCTGTGACTGAAGATTTGCATCAGAGGCGCCATGCAGGAAGCGGTGTCTACAAGCAGGACAGATTCCACAAGCTGATGCTGTTTTGGATCAAATTAATGCAAGATGTATTAATGATTCTAAATCATGCCTGGAATTAATGTGTCGCTCCTATTGATATACAAATGATCCCAAAAACAAACCTGTCTTTGTTTCCTTTGTTGGAGAGTCAGCTCTGCTGGACTGTAATATCCCACTGATTGCATGCAAACACACACACACACACACACACACACACATACATACATACATACACATATATATTGCAAACAAAAAGGAAGTAACATGGAAAAAGTAACACTAAAGCATGGTGCTTAGATCTCATCTAGCTACAGAGATGCATGTAATGCTCTAACAACTACATTGAGGTCTCTATTAAGAACAAGATTAAGAACATTTCCCCACTGAAATCTCTATTAAGAACAAACTATTAAAGAATAATAGGGAACAGCCTTTAAATTGTGTATTTGAGTAGACATACTTAATTCCATATCTCGAAACAGAATAAATTAATGTTCCTAAGCCTGCCACAAGGTGTCCCTGTTGCAATGTCCAGTGTCTCAGAGCTAAAACATCTCCATGTCCAATCTGGTGCAGTTCTGTTTTAGACCTTAACTCCTAACAGTACAGATTCACAATCTGTAATCAGTCTGAAACAAACAGTTTCCATGACTTGAATGCTTGCAGGTTGGTCAGGGTAAAAGTGAGCATACAACAGACAGGAAACCACAGGTCTGCATGCTTGCGTCCAAGTTCATGCAATGTCATGCTGAGTCTTATCTTAAAAATAATAGGTATCTGTTAATGTAGCTGGCCCACAGCTGCTAACGGCATTTCATTGCTTGCACTCAAATGTTGCAGGAGTGTTAATATATGCGCATTCAGTTTTTTACAAAATTTGCTGCAAGAACAGAATGGCATGAGCAGTGCTGATGAGTTGCAGAGATGTTTTTATGGTACAGCCAGGCATATTTGGGACATTGATTGTGTTTTGCCCTGGTAATGACTTGATAATGCCTCTTTGTTGATGGGCTTTTTTTTTGGTCTGAGACGTGATCTCATCGTGAGAGTCTTGAGTGAAGCTACAGTGGCGGTCATCAGTGCAGCCTGCCAGCCAGCCACAAACTGCCCTCATAATCTAATACTGCTCCATTATCAACTGTATCAGAGAGAGGGAGAGAGGGAGAGAGAGAGACATAGAGGTTTGGGATTGCATCTGCATGTGTGTGTGTCTGGGTGCTGGAGAGTCCTGGCGAGACTCAGATTGATGTAAAAGTTTGCTTGAAGTCATAACTTGCTTCATGTACAAATTTGGCTATTGCACCATCTGCTTGCTGTGAAACTTTGAGTCTAATATGCTAATTTTAGCTACGAATGACCAGTAGGCTACAAAAGTGAAAGTTTGACCCTGTTCTACATATATGTTTGAGCTACTGGCCTCGAAGTAAACACATGTCTGGCTGCTTGCACTTCCTTCCATAATTAAATCAGTACTCCGTCCGAGTACTAGGCTTTGGCTCTGCAAGGCAAATCCCCCACATGAGTGCAGACTGTATGTTGTTTCAGGCTACTGTGTGGTTTCTGTGTAAATAATTTTAGAACTGACTGCTTAGGAGGATAGCACTTCTGTTTCTTTGCAGACATGTACTTTCCTGGACCAGGTCAGTGATTCCCTGCAAATTTAAATTCATCAACAAGGACTATCCCTAGCAGCATAGGCCTTAAATCTTTTTTTACCAGTCCAGCACATAAACAAACACATAAATTTAATTCCTGCAGAGTGTGGTTTGTAAGGTGGAGTCTGGGCGGAAGGATCTAATGATTATAAAAATGTTTTACTGCTCCTCTTGGTCACAGTCCTGAGAGTTTAACAATGTCTTAGGCCTCAAAGTTGCTGTTATCTGCACTAAAGAATCATGGCACCTAATGTATCTATAATCCATGTTTTCTCAATGCCTCACATCCAACAAAGTATGGAAAGCACTCTTATATAGTATACATATATTCCATGAAAATGTGTATGGGACACTAGAAAAGAATTCAGACTAAAATAATGACAGGAGATGAGAATGTCTCAGATGATCAAAAGCATACTTGTGTTTGGTAGATGGCTCTTGAGTTCCGGGAGGTGTCTTTGCTCTTTTTACCCTGGCACTGAAATGCTGGAGATTTTCTCTGTTTGTCTGCTGGGGTGGCTCCTTGCTCATTTTTTGGGGTTCATGACAGTCCTCATTTTGGAGTACTATAAGAGAACAGACATACATGCATATGTTTAGCCAATAAGAAAGCTTCATGATGTGTGTTTAGATAAAACCTGATTTAACATATAACAAACAATACAGATGCAGTAAATACAGACCACCTTGTGAAATATATTTCTATTTCTTCGCCGTCATTTCTCATTACTTTGCATAGTATGTTAGGGTGTATCTCAGATTTTAAAACTACCATGTGGAGACACACACATGGAAACGTGTACACATACAGGCTGGGGTGTAATGTTTCATGCTATGGTTGTAAATTTGTTTATAACCTAAACTGTGAAACGGTCTATTCATTTTTGGCTCTCAAGAGAGTGGAGAGATTAAACAGCTGTCAGAGTGTCTTTAAAGAGCAGGGAGATGGGGACAGGGACAAGGTTCCTCTAAACAGGGATTCAATCTGCCTTTAAAATGTACCGACACATGAATAGTGAGACGTGAATGAATAACACAAAAGTACTGTTCCATTGCCAACATTCAAATCTCTCATTCAGGAGGACTCTTACCATTCCTCTACATTTCTTTCATTCTCCATCAATGTTTTCTTCATCTTTCTCCACATTCCTATTTTTTAACACGCCATACTGAACCTCAGATATTCTCTCCAAATTCCAGTCCACTCCTCATATGTTTCTTTTATCTTCCCCTTTTTAACTGTCTACCACCACCTCTATTTTCCACAACTTTCTCAAACTTTTGAGTTTTATTTTTTTGTTATGCCTCCTTATAAAATGAACAGTGTCCCCTTCAAAAATGTTTATTCATTTGAGAGTGCAGACTGATAAATGGCTAAAAAACATTAAGCCTATAACAACAAGAACACAATTTGTTTATTTTTTTGCCCATGCTTCCCTTATGCCTCTACATACCTTTTGAGTGTTGAGACATAGGAGGTAATCTGGTGAGTGATCTTGCTCTGGGCCTAAACCCTCCTGAGCCTCTCCTTTCCAGACAATCAACTGGAGGCTTGGGTACAGCTGTTTCCCCCTCACTGTAGTCGTCATTCAGGGAAAGACGCAACCTGGGCTTCTGTTTAATAATTGGTGCTAGACGTCACTTCCACAATGAGATCTAATTTTGTTAATGATGCAAATAATTCAAAAAACACCTTACATGTTCCAGAGGAGACAGACGGGTTCCAGAACTTGGTCTAGAATCAGTGGCCTCAAAATTCTGAGCATGGAGACTGTAAATACATAAAAATATGCATTGCTATGTTTGTGAAAAAAAAAGCTTTTTCATATTCAGTTCAAAAATCATAATACATTACCTTGATTGTTACTTATGTGTGTGTGAGCTGAGAGGTGTACTAATCATATTTTGTAAAAAGTGTCAAAAATATTTCCTCACTCTTACAGTACACTTGTAAATATATAGAATGACAATGCATCAAAATTGAGACTCAAAGAATGTTTCAAAAACACAACTCATAGTTGTCTAACATTCTGTTTTGAGATTTTCTTCAATAACCTGAATGACGAAGGTGGTCTTCTGTCACACGCGCGGGCCGAAGTGTCTCCAAAGAGGTGCCGGAGCTCATCCCGTGGGGTGAAGGGCCTCTGCGTGCCGAGGATCCTGAGAGAGCGTCGGGCCTCTGTCACTATCTCTGCACTGGTCTGTCTCCTAGCACCATGGCTGATGTAGAAGGGCTTCTGCTTATCCTGCTTGCGCTCTACTGAGGCCATATGTAGTCTGTAGAGTTAAACTGGTGCTAGGGTTAGGACCAAGATAAAACAGATTAAACATTCTACATGTCTAATAGGAAAACAAAGGAAGAGACAGAAAATGTGCAATTTTAGGTTCAGTTATACAGGGATTCATAAGATGTTGGCAGACATTATTTTAATTTATTAATAGTAGTAATTCCTTGTCAGAAGGAATTGCCATTGCAGTTAGCTACAGAGGTAAGCCACATTAAATGAATGAAACTGAACTAAAGGAGCCAAACTCCTTGTTTTAACTTCTTGTATAGAAGGTCCGGATTAGAGGAACACACTTGAGTTTTGGAAGATGATGGTAAAGTTTTATTACATCTAGGGTCTAACTAACATGTTATAAAACAACTTCTGCAGGATGCAAGGTGAGACACGCCGTCATTGCAGAAAAAATTAAAACAACACGCGTTAGCTAGATGGTTGAAAAGCAGGAGCTTCAAGTGTAATGCGCGCGACCGCCTTGTGCGCGCACGCGTTGTTACCGTGGCAACGCTTGTAGTGGTTGAAGGCATTTAAGTACAACAGGACAACAAAACAGTGAATAACAACGACAAGCGCCTGAGAACCAGACTAAAACATGAACCAGAGTGAAAACGTACAAGTTACATCCACAAGCACCAATTTTACTTGAGAACAACGTATACTTGAGAGCAGCTACAATGATCATTTGTTTATTTGGAGAACAATAAACTTGCCAGGCTGCAGCTGTGTGGCAAACTGATGCGCATAGATTAACTTCACTAAAACCTACCTCGCATTGTTTTCACTGAAAACAAAATGTAATGCGCCAAAGGCCAGTTTCTACGGTCAAATAAAAGGTACCGGTTTGAAATAATTTACCTTTATGTAAGCTGTTCCCGACTTCTTTTCGCGGTCTTCAGAAACTTCCTAGCAACTCCGTGGCGTGCACGCGCCGCACTACGTCATCACCAGTCTCTATGGTCACGGTACTGTAGAGGGGCACGCGCTGCTGCTGAACTCACTCAATATTGGAATTCATTTTATTAAGCAACCTCTTACATCACAAGGTTTAATGAACAGATTCATTTTGCACTTTTTGGACACCAGAGTTTTTAGGTTCTTAGAGACACTGTTAAGATTATATATGTGTTTATGTATAGAAA
>JBBPCX010000160.1:17888839-17920831 GCA_037974365.1 Hydrocynus forskahlii
ACTGGTTTATTAAGAATCAGTAACAAATAAAATGTCCTAATTTCCGAATGATTAAATATTTATATTTACCTACTTGCACAGGGCAAAGCATCATGTTATTTCCCACAAACTATTTGTTAAAGCCAAGATATATAGTTCATATGTAGGGAGAATGTGATGTTGTTTGAATTTTTCATGTACAACATGTCTCAGGTTCATCGCAGTTTGACCTCAGACCAAAATATAAGTCACAACACAGGAGCAAGGTGATTTGATACATCCAAAATATGTCTTTATTTTAAATCAACACATTTATGCTGCATGCATATACGAATCGTACCTCGTATAATGCAAATCATCTTATTACGGCCACCATTTTTGCAGCTGTGACGCACTTTTAAAAACAGGATATACACAAAATGGTGTCCATGTTACGTCCTGTGTACGTAGTCCCATTAAGAGAATACTCTGTTAGTTTTTTTTCTTACCATCGTCCTCTCTCACTGATCTGTGTCTGATGTCCTCTGTCTCTGATGCAGCAGTAAAGTCTTTAGAATCTGTCCACCTGATTTCACCGTCCATCTGGTGCCCACTGTAAAACTTCTCATCAGAGAAGCCAAGCCAAACATGTTACCACACACAGCACATTTGTCAATGTTCATTAACAAATCCATACAAATGGAAAGGTCCAAAGAGGGACCAGGATGGAGCATACAGAAGTGCGTTCACTCTGTCCCTCTTCGTACTACAGCAGTGTAACCTGGAGAGCACAAGTGTAACGGCTTTTTAACCACCAAGACTGACTGGATTGTCCACTGGACCATATATAAATCCCTGTTTTTTTAAACCTCTACCTCTCTTCTTTCTGCTCAATGTAAAATGTACATATGAGTAATCTTGTGCCTATCTAGTTGGTTTTTAAATAGCTCTGCAAGCTTCATTCTCATGGATACAGGGATTTTCATTGGTTGAGAGTAGCTGGAGGGCTTGGCCAATCAGGAATCATTACCCATGGTGCTCAACAGCCAATGGCTGCACAGAGATGGTTGCCGCTATTTCATTGTCACTAGGGGAGGGGGAGCATAGTGCCAGGGTAGCCAGGATGGTAAGTTGACAACTACCATACCAGCATGGCAAACATTCAGCACATAGGAGTACACATGGCGAAAAGATGGGTATAATTAATTAGGTGAAATCTATTATATATGCCCTTGTACAATTATAAATATTTTACTCATTCATGCACACACTGATTCAGGTCTTTTACATCACTGAGGTAAATTGGTTTGCTTTGGAAGGTCTGTTGTCTTTCGTGATGGTTTGTCTCCTTGGTAACCAGCTCCTTGTGAGCAGTCTTTGGATACATACTCCCTCACTGCATGTTAAAGAAACCAGTATTGACATATACACAAACACAAAAATAATGGAGGTGTTAAAGAACATAGTAAGACCCCTTGAGGGGATGTCGCTGTGAATAAACCATCAATCCTTGTTTTCTCTCTCTCCATGTGCTGCCTCCTTCTAAAGGTGAATGCTCACATCTTCTGTTTTTGCTTTAATCACCAGAATAAGAATCTTGGGTTGCTGCCCTTTTATTCGCTCACACAGTGGCTTTGATAATGATGCAATGAAGACATACTGGTGATTGACTCATATTTGTACAGGACAGTGTCAGCCATCCAGACACAAGCGACTGTGTTGTTGTCTTTGGGTTTGCTATTCAGGCATACAAATCTTCGTAGTTGTGATCATATCTACATTTTCCCTAAATATTAGATTGGGTTTAGTACTGGGCAGTTCAACCATTACCATTTAACATTCATCTTAAAACATACATTAAAATTTTTTGATCAGATCCGCAGAGTCCCTAACTGTCTTCAAGTGTCGTCTGAAGACCCACCTCTTCAAGGAACACCTTGGTGACTAACTATGCCTTTACTCTTAACTCCATGCCTTCCTTACATGTGCATTCACCTCTGACTTCTCTTTGACAGGAGTTGTTTGGTTGAGCAGCGGACATTGATTTCAGTATAGCTTTAAAGGTTGAAGAACAGATGTGCACTACTTGAGCACAGATGTATGTCACTCTGGAGTTTAGCACACTTCAGTTTTTCTGTTATATTTTCATTTTAATCTTGAGTTTGGCTTTAAGGATAAAGTTGACAAACTATTGAAAATGTTGTGCACTAAGAGCAATATTTTTTTAAATAAAAAAATATTCTATTTGGGGAAAAAACATTTCACAGTGCAGTGACTATCAGAAATGTTAATTATATTGTTACATACATTTTTGCCAATACCGCCCACTACTAGCCCTGGTAACTTTATTTCTGGTAATGTGCCAACCCAAACACTATGAGTGAAAAATGAGAAGAAATATCCAGTTGCTGCACTCAGATAACAGACAATGAAAAAAAATTGCTTAGTAAATTGCTTAGTATTTAAAATCTGTTGTTAATGGGGTTTTTTGCACATCAGTGTCATATTTCATTGACAGTGCTTCTCAAGCATTGGGTACACATATGTGAATTATGAAAGTCTCCGAAACACTGACTCAGGGCCTAACCGGGGGAGTGTCTGTCAGCTGGCACTTAGCACAAACAGCTGTTTGTGTCAAAGAGCATAGACTTCCTGTCAGCATGTATGCTAAAAGTAATTTATAGTGCTGTGGTTTTAGAGAGCTGAATTTACTACTCACGAAAGAAGTTCAGAGTTCATTTAGTTTCATATTGGATAATTTTGCTTTGAAATACGTACTTTATATGTATGAAAAAACCCTCTTCTCTTCACTTTTATCAATGTTTTTGCTAACTTTGTATTAACTCTTTTTCTTTTTTTTTCACAGGGTTTGCTAATGTGTGCAACTTAGCTTGTAGTAATTTGGTTAAAAGCAGGTGTTGATTTGAATCTAGCTTTGCAGGTATGAAGAACAGATGTGGACTGCTTGAGCAATGATGTACATTGTTCTGGATAAGAGCGTCTACCAAATGCAGTAATTGTGAGATCAGAAATCAGAGTGAATTTTTTCTGGATACCTATAGGTAAGATTAGTGCTGATTGTTATTCTAACAGAATGCCTGATAAACCTAAATACTTTACATTTTTCACTCTTTACTTATTTTTATGATGTCAAAACACAAATTTTCTGCAGTGTTTGGTGATCTATCAGTACTGCTACAACAGAAAATTTAGACCTCTCAATCATGAAATTTTAGGTTCACGATATATTAATATTGATAATACAGTGATATTTTAAAAAATTAAATACTGATATATACATGATAACATCATAAATAATACAGTACTGATAGCTATCTGGTTCACATTCCCAACATTGCAGGTTTGTGAAAAAAAAAGAATATGATGCAGAAACTGGCTGGTTAGCGGCCACAGTGTGTGCTGTGTGGCCACTACTGCTGTGCAGAATCGTGTCAGAGAACATGAGATGACAGTCAACAGACGCTCTACCTGCACCTGATAAGAAATAGTTTGCCAGTGGTTGTTTTTTGGATCATGGAAAAAAACAGACTCTGCAGTCTGCAGTAAGTGCCAGTCAAAAGTAAGTGCAAAGGGGGCAACGCCACCAACCTGTTCGCCCACCCTCACCTCCATCATCATGCAGATTTCGCCATGGTAAAGAGAGTAAGTAGCAGTTAGCTTGCTAGCCCATAAACAGTAATTGTTAGAGTAAGGTCTTAGTTGTGTTGTTAAAGCAGAGTTATCATGACATTAAACTTGATAGAAGTTTCTCTCTCCTTTTTATTTGCTAGGCTGGTTCAAAAAAGTGATACAGAGTCAGGATTCAGGTCAGCTAACAGCCTTTGAGTCAAGGCTGGGGGCTCTCCGCCTCATACCTCAACCCTGGACGGTATGACAGATGGAAATTAAACTGTTCAAAGAACAGTGCCCACCGTGCGTGCCTCGGGTTCAGCCCTGGATAAAGAGACGGTAGAAATATTTTAACCCCAGAAAGTGGTGAACATTGTGGGCAGTGGCCAATCACGCACAGCATCCAGCTTCTGGGGGATCCATGGCCACCCTTTTTGGAGATAACAAACCCCAAGAATGTGGTGGAGCACTGATGGAAAGCGCACTTCTCCAGCTTTCAGAACAGTTGGTGGGCCAGCAACCTCTTCAGTACTGCTCTCATGTGCTGGGTGTGCTCCACGACTTTCTTGGAATAGATGAGGATGTCAGCCCCCAATAGTCAATACATGGGCGGAGGCCCCGTCTTTCTTTTTTACGAAGAAGAACCCCACAGCCACAGGAGAGGAGGAGGGCCTGATCTTCATGGTGGTCATGAATGGTGATGAAAAGAGGTGCAGTCTGGTGGGTGATGGGACTGGAGGCTATGGGCCGACCATCAATGGCGGTGATGGTAAATGGCTGAGATAATGCCTCGAGCCTCACACCCAACTGGGCAGCATAAGCTTGGTCGATGAAATTACCAGGTCACCAGTTAATGGCCCAATTGGATGTGAGTCTGGATGGTGAAGCAGGAAACAGTTGGCATGGTAATGGAGGCATTAATCTGGCCAGGTTAGTTCCTCCCCCAATTCACCTGGCTTGACCGTTTCCCGGACGGAGAGAGCAGATGGTATGATGGTGTTCGTGGGAGGCACAATAGGCACACAGGCCCTCACAATAGCATCTTTCCGTGGGTGTTAGGGAGGTGCGTCCAATTTGCATGGGTTCCCCGGCTCTGGAGTGGTCCACTGACAGAGTTGAAGTGCCGACTGGTTCCGGGGAGGTGGTGGTTTTGGGCTGGGGACTCGCTGGCAGCAGGGTACGAGGGGCAGACTTGGGGCAAGAGCTCATGCGTTGGTCTGTTCATAGACAGAGTCTATTCGAGAGTGGAGTGAAGCTTCCACCCAGGTAGTTCATCTTTTAAGCGGTTAGTCAGCCCCTTGTAGAAGGCCATTCGGCTGAGCCGCCCCAGGTGGTCTCCTTGGTGCAGATGATATAAGCGAGAGTCGGTCTCCACCTTGCTGTCTGGGTGTTGGAAGGCTGTCCTGAGCTGAGCGGTAAACTCTGGATAAGAATAGGCGACGTCATTATCTGCTCTCAGGACCGCCGTGGCCCACTCCGCTGCCTGCCCGGTGAGGAGGGAGACAAGAAGTGTGAGCTGGCTGCAGTCTGAGAGGTAACGGGTAGGCTGAAACTCAAAAATGAGATTTACGTTAGTTAGAAAGGTCTCACACTTCCCTTCTATACCATTCCATTTTTCTGATAATGTAATCTTGGTTTCGTGAGGGTTGGAAGAGAGAGTGGACTGTATTGCTGCCCGTGGAGCCTGTGACTTGGTGGCTAGCTCCTGATGAGACTGTTCCAGAGCCGCAAGCTGCCAGAGCTGTTCTATCTCTCCTTGAGCCACAAAAGCCCCTCGGAGAACCTGCCGCAGCCCAGCGACCTCCTGTTTCAGGTCCTCAATCTCAGCTGCCTGCAGACCCACGGTCTTACCCAAAACACAGAAATCTGCTGGGTTCACAGAGGGCTCGGACATTCTAACACACACCTGGCCAACTGTTTGCCCAGTGTAGCGTGGTGGATGAACCCAGTTGTGGATTGAGCATGAGAGAGTCAGAAAACCATGCGGTTGCTCTGAGAATGCTCTCAGCAGAGAGTAGAGATTCCCACCGGGAACCTGCGTTCTCTCTTTCACACACACACACACAGTGTATATAAACAGAGAGAAGGAACCAGAGTACTCACGATACCAGTTGGAGACAAGATGAGTTGAGGAGGGCATAGACAAATGGCAAACTAATCTGAGACACAACCTGCTGCCTTCACTGTTTCTTTTGCCCACTTTACACACTGCTGTCATGTGAAATTCTAACATTTACAATCATACAATTATTAGAGCAGATCATCGGAGTGTATTTTCATTTCATTCCTTTTCATTCCTTTAGATTTCAACTCCTTTAGATAATTGCAAAGGGCTCTGTCACTACCCATTTAGATTCTGAAGATGTGTAGTCTTGCACACACATAGCCTCCACTTATGTCATGTACACAAACACAGCCTCTGTTGTCAGACTTATTCCCATTCATATCCATCTACTCTAGGAATCGGTGTACGACTGCATGTTTAACAGTCATGGATAATACTTTAGGTGTTGCATGTATCAAGAAATATATCAGTAGCACATACATCAGGAGATGGTGGTCTAGTGGTTAGGGAGTTGCCTCTGCAGTCAGAAGGGCATGGGTTTGAATCCCAGGACTGCTAGTGGCACCACTGAGGTTTCCTTGAGTAAGGTACCATCCCTACACACTGCTGCCTTCGGCTTCACTTGGTGTATGGGTTAAATGCAGGGAAAGAATTTCACATTGTTTACACTGTGTACTGTGTTGTGGTGTGTTCACGCATGACTAGGGGCCACCTTACTTTTCTTTACTGAAGGCACATGTAGACTTAGCTTTCTGCGCTACTAAGGCATCCTGCTATGAAAGTTAGCTGTTAAGTTATAGTACAGGCTGCGTGGTATCACATCAAAAACAAATAAATAAGAATTGTTTTTGATGTGGTCTCATTCAGCCTGTACTACATTACGTTCCTGCTGTAATAATGTAAAAATAAAAGCATAATAAATCTGGGGCTCCTGACCGGCTCAACTGTCTAAGCACTGGGTTTATCATTGCAGATGCCATCATCATCTGTGGCCAGACATCCAAGAGAGCACAGTTGGCCTTGCTCTGTCTTGGTGCGTAGGATGGTCCTCCCTCCGCCCTCCATGCTGGCCAGTGCAGGTGTCTCAGATGACAAAATTGGCAGTTATGATTCTCCTTCAAGCACATTGACTTGTCTCAGGGCACTGCATTAATGCAGGTTTGAAAAACATGGTGGTTGGCATGGTGGTGGTGACTCCAAGGAACCTTCACAATCCCTTCACCTGTGTTTGGTGTCCTAGATAGAGAGCGGAATTGCACAAAACTGTAATAAAACTGCTAAATAGCTCTTTGATTGAAGAAATGGTTTGGGAAAAAATCTAATTTACATGAATTCCTTTTTTTCAAAATGTAGCCAGTGTCTATCGTTTACTTCTTTAGTTTTGAGCTGGAACTATGAGGCTAATGTAGCTGATAAGTAATGGAAACTTTAACAAGTAATGGAGACATATACCCCATCAGATAGAATTGTGTAAACTGTATGTCTGAATCACCACACACTTGCCTCAACTTGCTTTTATGTAAATATGATTTTTGCCCGAACTAACACTTTAAATAATTCCGCGTTTTAAATCACTTTCAATACATGGAGCTTGAGGTTGTGAATTTTGAATTATGTAATGAAGGTACAGACAAAGCACTGTCTAATGGAAAGAGCCAGTCCCAGATAAGGCTGATAACAGGTACTTAAACAGATAACCAGTCTCAACATAGTCATTCACTATTAAGGCAATAATACAAATCTTTCACTGTTTCTGGTTAAACAGTTTAACCCTCCAGGAAGGGAACAGGTTGTCCCTTCACACACTGAGATGAATGTGGTTATGACACATGCATTGTTTAGCATGCAGGGGAGAATAATCAATAGGAGAATGAAGTATCAATGACAGATCAATCTGACAGATGATTTGTGTGCTCATTTTCTTATTGATTAGTGGGGTAATATACTGACCATGCATAAGCTCATTGTTCTCTGCACAATTCTATGCTTGCTGATACAAACACATACAGAGCTGAGTCCATGTTTCAGAGAGTAAAAGTATTTTGGACATCTGAAATTGTGGCAGCACTGTATATGGTTGATGGTGCCCTGTGTGTGTGTGTGTGTGTGTGTGTGTATGTTAGAGACAGAGGGGGCTGGGCATGTGTGTGGTGTGGGATGATCGTTATGGTATCAGCAGTCAAAAAGGACTGAGCAGTATATCATTATCATTAATGTGAAATCAACATTGGCAATACTAATATTGCAATATACATATGGGCCTTTAACCACTCAAGGTTATTTAATGCTCTGTGAGCATTCTGAGCAATCACCTTTGTTCTTTTGGTGTTCCAACAAACAAGCAGTTTTGATCAAGATTTCCCTAATATACTCGAAGATACTATACAATTGCAACATGTATCTAACTAAAATATTGAACTTCTGGCCTAATTCCCACTCTCAGCACACCCTTTCCACTGCAAGAGTGATAAATAGCTTCTTTAGGGATTAGCTGAAGTCCTCCAAGCACGCTGAGCCGTCCAATGACATTGCAGTAGCAGCAATTCAGAAAGATACATTTGACATGATATATATATAATAGAAACATGGCTTTGACTTTGTTTCCACTATGAAGACTAGTTATGCAGATCAAAATAGGTTCAGAGTAGGGATGGGCAATAGGACAGTATTTATTGCTATTGTGCTGAATTAGGTTGTGATGTGTCACAGTGTTCTACTTTCTACATAACATGAATATTGACAGGTCTTATAGAATACTGAACAACCTTATGTTTCATTAATATTGAGCATAATTAATCATGTGTAATAGTTATTGGTACAGTGCAGTGTATGAAACATTCAAACTCATTCGGACGTTTTGAACTGCTCAGACATTTTAAAAACTTCGTACATGAAGAAAGAAGGAAAGGATTTTGCTTTGGATCAGTGTGAAAGTATGCCACTGAAAGAGTCAAGCAAAAGGTTTAATGACTCAATCAGCTACATAACATGACCAAATGCACGTCTCAGTGTAGTGAGTTGTTTCTTCACAGTACAGAAGGTTGAAGTGAGTGGGCTAATGCATAAAAAATTATTCATTCCTCTCCCTCTCGTTTGCTCTCACTCTCCCACGTACTGATGCACACATGCTTTGCTTTTTTTTACTGTAATTAGATTCCTTTTGAAAACAGGTACTGTTTCTAGTGTTGTAAATCACACTTTTTTTCTACCTCTTTCTCTTCTGTCCCTCACGGTTCTCTTTATAAATCCTTCAGAAAGTGAGAAGGTGTCATGTAGAGGGAGTGAAGACAGAAATTGAGAGTTGAGAGCTACAATGTGGCATGATTGTGTCCAAAGTATAATTCTATAATATAATTATATTCTATACTAGCCATTAATACGGTCAGCAGCCTATGGATGGCAGCAGCCTATGGATCAGGTCAAATCTCAATTCGGTAGTGATGTAAAACTTTTTTTTAAGAAAAGACAGACAAGAAAGACGAAAAAAAATGTAAGAGAAAGACTAGCTTCCGTTAATTTTGTTTGATGTTACTGCCTTCACCTAGTCCAATAGTGTTCATGTGTTTGCCTTTGTACTGCACATGTGCCCTCCTCAGTAAAGCTTAATGTTGATTCCAGTAACAGAACTGAGAGTGCAGTCCCTCACATTGCTGAGAGACAGATTGTATTCTACTGCCTAATGGACACTAGAGCTACAGTGAACCTGAGATCACACATCTCTGTCTCTCTCTCTCTTTCTGTGGGTCACACAAAGCCTCCTTTCAGCAATGACATCACTACGACCCAGTTCTCAAATCTCCTGTGTCACTGATCCTTCCTTGCACTGCTCTAGCCAATCAGACCGTGGCAGAGACAATGATGACTTCATAGTTACAGAGGTCAAGACACATGAACTAACAAACACAAATACACATATCCCTGCTGTTGGAACAAAACCTGAGAAAAACTGTTAGTCATGAAAATTTGACTTGTCTTTGAATTTGTGTACTTTTCATTCTTAACAATTCCTTTTTAACACTCAAAATATATAGCTGTCCTAGGGTCCTGCTAATACTTTAAAAATTTGAACACTTCCAGTCAAATTATGATAAAATTTTGTTGATTTTCTAAGTGAATATATATTAACACACAGAACACACTTAAAAGTGGAATTTTCTACTCATTGTAATGCACAATTTCTGTACATTTGCATAAAATATAAAATGTATTATGAGTTTTACATCCCTGTGCTGCAGATAGGGAACAGCTCTATGTTATGACCAGATTAACATTGTTTTAGTTGGCCACTTAAGTGTAAATGTCTGGCATTTGGGCAATAATATTACCATTTGGTTTCTTGAGAATTTTATCTTTTACTTTGATAAAGAAAAAAAGGTATTTCTCTTTGAACCAGTTACACCGTTTTGATTCTCGTCAGTGGACAGAGGCGCCATTGACGCTTCTCATTTACATACATAATGCAGAGAGTCATCTGAAGGGAACACCTTCTTTTCTGAACCCTCCAAATATCCAAGAAGTTTATAATCACAGTACAGGTCTGAGACTGTTGGATCAGTATTATGCATTGATACCTCCAGCATATGTGTCACCTTTAACATATAGTCTCACAACCATAGTTGTCAAAGTCAGCATATAGTATATGCCTTTAAACCTTAAAAACACACATAAGCTCTTTTTTCAACAGTATTGTTACAACAAATATTACCCTTGGAGTTATGTAACAGGTCTTGACCTCTGGGCAGGGTTTTATGCATATGTGCATGCTTGTGTGTCTGTCTGTGTGGGAAGGGTTGGTGAATTCCAAGCATTGCTTGTGGCTCTGGGAAACAGGGACATTCCGCATCATTAGTTTGCTGGTTGTTCTGTATTATATTACCAGTAGAAAGAGATGCTGTTGAGGAGCCACAAATTAGCCAGGTCACCATATCCAAAGCCAAGCATGGTGGCATAGAGGGTAATTTCACTGCCCTCCAAAAAACAGAGTGGGAGCTGGATAAGCAGTTGTCTACAAACTGTTGGACATCTTTTTGCCGAATTCCGTATTAATGTGCCAAGACAGCTATTACTATAATTGTGCTGTCCAATTAACAATTTTGGATTGTACATTGCATTGTGTTTAACACTACATAACTATGAATCATTGTAACACAGCCTCTCATGGCTTATTGCTTTATTCCACAGAAGTGGTCTGTAATCCTCCTTCTGGAGATCTGCCTTCACTCTGATTTATTTTCAGACCAGCATACCTGATCCAGCTACCTTTTTGCTTTCCTTATAAACACAAAGCATTGAAATTCCTTTAAGATATGCTACTTGTATCTGTTTTCAAAATAACATGATTCATGCACATACAGCTCAACCAAGCTTTATTTACATGCGCACCATTTCTTATACAAACTAGATTACAATTCAAAATGGAGTACACAGGAAAAAAATACCCACTAACATCAAAAAGAGAAGCCATTACTACAGGATCAAGAGGACAAGGGGCAAAGATAACGGGTGGGAGACACAGAAAGAGGCCTAGATGGGGGAAAAGATTAGAATAGTGGTACTCATACGGTTGATGCTCAGCGTGGGTATATAACACCTTTGATTTATGAGGATATTAAAGCTGGGTTGAAATAGTGAGGCAAGCACTCCTACCTCATTCCTATTGAAAATATTGAAGTGGTCTATAAACTCTCAGGGATATTTCCAAAGAAAGAGAAGAAGGAACACATGCAGGACTAGTTTGAAGAATAAAGGGCAATAAAATGATTATTTTTGGGTGTTCTAGGTGCTCCTAAGTGCTGCTGTCTTCTGTAAAGGATTTTACAAACAATATGTCAGTTATTTCTTGCATTAGGAGATGTCAGCTCTTTCTGTGGGTTTGACCATACTCTATGAGGTCATTACTAGGTATGTGTCTGTGTAAAATGAATATCAATAGAGCAGCAGGGTTAAGGTGCGGGATCATGCTATGAACCCCTGGTGGCACTGTAAGATTGTGTAGCCAGCCATGCACACAATGTCCATTCCTGCAACACTTCTACAACAATTGGCCTCTTGCTTGCGCACGCAGAGGCTATGCTGGCTTATAACTATCAAAGATGTTTCTGAGTATGTTACAATCCGGAATTGAAAGAGACCTCCCTATGAGTGGTCCAAACCTCTTTAATAAGTAGGCCCACCCTATTCTTATCAAAACATCAACCTTCAATAACTGGTATTGCGCCATCACAACATTACATGAGTTCAAGCAGGATGTATACATATATATGCATTTCACACGATACAAATGCACAGTTACATACATGCATACATGAATGTACGCAGAGGAGGGTAACTCCTGAGGGAGAAACACATAAAACATTGAGAAATTGGGGATTCGATGGTTTTACACAATTATGATAAAAGGCAAGCTTCCTGAAACAAACAAACAAAATTTCAATGGAAAGGCAAAACCACAACCCCTAGTTCCAACCCCTCTCTGGAAAAAAAACAGCAACGAAAGTATCTCCTGTTGTTTCATATTCTTGTCTTTTTGTTGCATGATGTATAAATGTTTCTATGTTGCAACATTTTTTTAATCTTACAAACAAATTGTACAACCAGGTTTCAGTTAGATCTAGATGGGGGGCCCTGAAGTTGTCATGGTGACCCCTTTCACCCCTGAGCCATGGTGATGTAGTTTGCATATAGAGACTGCAAGTCCCTAAATTCAACTCTCAATTTTCTCTCAATTTTGGCTACCAGCATCTCCTACATGTTCAAGTAATTTGGCAAATATACAAAAGATAGCTTATTGTTTTTGCTCAGTAAAGATGGCTTCCAGAGGGAAGGCCTACCCACCACTGAATGCTGCCATATGCTAATTGCTAATGCTAATTTTATATGCTATGTCCTTCAAGCCTTGTAAACACACATGGCCTCAAACAAGGACAAGGCTCAACACTGATTATTTAGCACCCAGTATGGCATGGAAATGTTCACAATGCAAGTGCACAGTTATTTATTCATTAATTTGGCTACATGTATATGCCAAAGATCCCACAATGCTTTGCTGGATAAAAAGCATTCTTTCACCAGCTAAGCTCTAACTTCAAAACATAACACAAGAGATCCAGAATGTATTACCTTTTCGTTCTTCCTTTTTATAGTTACATACAGTACACACAAACCAAATTTCTTTTATAGGTTGTGCTACAATAAGGTATTACTTCAGTACTGGTATTAGGCTACTACTTCAAACTGGAGACTGATTATGCTGCAAACAAAATTAATAATGTAGGCAAGACCTTAAGTGCACCAAGATGTTACTCCACCTGAGTGTTAGTTTTGAAATTTGCAAAGCTATGGGATATAGACATTAATGTGAATTTGTCCTTTTGTTTTTTCTTGTTATTTTTGGTTATTAATTTTTCTGAGTGGTTGGAGGTTATAAATACTGACCAAGCAATTAAAACAGTAAAGAAGTGGTAGAAAGAAATTTAGACAGTTCTATTTTTATATTCTTTCTTGAGTCATTACTGTTTATCCATTCAAATCACTTTATTTTGTTGCTAGACATAGATTTGATTTATGTAGTTATCTTAAAACTTGCATAACCTGGTAAAACAGATTGGAGTTTTCTTGTTTGCCTGTAGGGGATCTGTAAGCTGGCTGGTACTCCTGTGTGGGTCTTTGTAGTCTTTCGTGATGGTGTGTTTGCTGGACTCAAGGTAAGATACTCCAAAGTAGTCTGTAAACAGGCATATGATCCAGTGCTTGGTGCTGATGGCAGGCTTGGCAATGGAGGGCATGAGTCTGTGTTGGATGGAATTTTGTTCATGTTGTTTTTTGCACTGCAGTCCTGGGCCTTGATCAGAAGTAAGAGAAGAGAGATTAATTAGTCAGACTTTACATCCTCGTTTGCGTCTTTTTGGAAAGGGAGTGCAAATAAGTGGCTTAGCTTTCTTTGTGTGTGAACATGATCAAATACCTCTCAAATGAAAATGTTTGCTGGGTAGAACTGCATTATCTGACCAATGCACATATATTGGTGTTATGTAAGATTGTAGTGCCCTCAGCCAAGCTTTTCACTTTAAATTTACTGTAATAAGCTAATGTTGATTGTATACTATTTCTGGCTTCATACCCTCAAGGGCTATCACTTTAATACTTCTTCAACAACATTATATAGCTAATGATGACCTGGCAATCAGATCATATTGTAAGACAGCAGACCTATGAGAAGGTGTAAACTGAAAGTAACGCAACCATCCTTCCAATTAACTGCATGGGCCCAGCGGCACTGCCCTTACTAGGAATTAATCCAACAATTGAATGCAGGTGTTTGCAGCTGAAATTTTAAGCAGCATATACAAGTACACTGTAATGTCATACAAATGACTTGCCTTTTTTCCATTCGTTTTTTTTTTTTATCGAACAGTGTGTGATGCATAATGTGATGAGAAAAGACAATGTGCACATATAAATGACGTTTCGTGGCTCTGGTGCACAGCCTGCTCACTCTGCTCTCTCATTCTCATTTTCTCTCGAACTTTATGTACACAAGGAAAGCGCAACCAAATGTAGCCAATTGTGTCATACGCACAGTCATATGATTCACTCACACTCGCTCATTGAGTGTAAGTTTTAACAGTTCAGAAATAAACTAATATGGTCTAAAATGCAGAATATTATTACATTGGAAGTTTTAAACAATGTAAAGCCACTTTGGCATGGTCACTGTAAATTGAAAATGTACAAGAACACTCATATGATTTTGGGATAAAGTAATTGTATAGTTAAACAATATTGATATCTACAGCACCTGCAGCATCCCTACGAAGCCCTGCACTATGGTCTCTATACTGCAAGAAGTAAAGCAAAAGATTAATTCTTGGGTCAAAAGCCTGTCCTACATCTTTAAACAGTACCTTGGACATTTTACAGTAACAATATTATACTATATGACAGTGACTGTGCTTGAGATGATAGTCCTTCAAATTTTACACATGAGTTCACCTTATATAGGACTCACCTTTCTGACAACTCTCAGCCAGGCACCCAGCTTTGACTGGACTGTTTTGTCCCGTTAATGTTGCCAACAGGGTTGAGGTTAACTGCATTTTGCACCAAAGCATCAAAGTTAAAGTCCAGTCCATCAGAATCCATCAGGTCTGAGCGGATTATGGAATCCACATCACAGTCGAGACTCCCATTGAACATGTCTAAATCCAAGTCTGAGGGAAAACGATCGGTCCCTGAAGAGAGACCAATCCCTATTCCACTGCTTCCATTTAGCCCAGAATAAAGAGAAGTCTCGTTTAACAGCATGGACTGCTGAAGATGCTGCTTGGCAGAGGCTATGTTATTAGCATCATTGGCCAGGCTTGGGAGGCTGTTTTTGGGGACTGAGTGCAGTGAGCCCTGGGTATTGGGGCGCTGATGATGCCGGTTGTTCTGGAGAAGGCTATTCTGACCCTTGAGTCCAGAACTAAAAGATGACATCATGGGATCATTGGGCAGCATAAAGCCGTTGCGGAGGCGGGAATTCTGAGAAGTGACGGCTGCGCTGGTTTGTGATATGAGTGGGTCAGACTGTGTCATCATAACATCACTGTGGCTATGGGAGCCTAGTGAGTCTGAGTTCAGCAGCTCCTGAAGTGTGGTGTTCCCAAAGTGTGAAATGCTTGAGAATGACGTCTGCTTGTTCTCCTGGATGGTCTGCATGGGTGACTGACGTAGTCCCACAGTGGACGGCCCAAAAATGGAGTTGCCAAATCCTCCACTGTTGCTCCCTCCACTTGGTGAGGAAGAGGACGAGCCTGGAGAAGTGGTGCTTCCAAAACTGAAGGCCGAGCCACCTTGACCTGCCTGCGTGGACTGGGCAAGCGTTATGTTGTCCAACAGATCATCCATAAGGTTATCAGTCAGACCATCATTGAGATTCATGGTGCCTAGTCGTGGAAGCTCAGCTGGACATGGCTTGGAGTTTGAGGAGGATGATGAAGGAGGAGAGAGGCTGCTGGGACTGGAGTAGAGCATTGGGGATAGGGGTGGAACCTCGTCATCTGGAACCTCATCTAACTCTGGATTGGCCAGTATCGGTGACAGGCGGCCACTTATTGTGCTAGCATTGGAGTTTGTTCTTGAGCGAAAGTCTGTCCAGCAAGAATCCAGTTCATCACTGCTGCGTGATGTTGGACTTCCTGGCCACTTGGACAGCCCTCCTGCAGACACATTCTCTAGTGAGCCCTCCTGGGCCGCCTGCAAAGCTGCCTTCTTCTTAGCCGCACGCCCTCGGGCACTCTTGGTGTACTTGTTTCCGTTGTCCATGGAGACGGCACGACGCCGTGGTGCCTTGCCTCCTCGCCCTCCTTCAGGATTTATCATCCACCAGGAGCTCTTTCCAGTTCCTTCGTTCTGAACACGGACAAAACGGCTGTGCAGGGACAAGTTATGCCGGATGGAATTCTGTACCAAAAGAGAGGAAACACAAAATCATTATTGATTTCCAACTACAGACATGCATTACATTCATGTATGTTAATCGAAAAGTATAATTTATTTAGATTAGCTGTTAGATCAGTACTTGGTACAACTATGACATTTTCTCTACTGGAAACAGGTGCAGGGTAGTTTATGAGCATTTTTTTCGCCATTTAAAAATACCTTAAGACCTAACATAAAATTGTTATTGCTTGTAATGAGCCTGAAATGGCAGCCCTTTTCCTATTGTCCCTTCAGCTGTACTGGCGTTCGCACCATACACATACATGCAATGGTTTAGACCCGATACACATAATTTGGACATAATCATTGTGTTATACAAGTCAGCTTTGTTACAAGCAGACAATGAGAAGCATTTGAGTCATACAACCATCCCATTCATGTAACACACAAGAGATGAAAAGAATGTCGAATACACTGCGGGAGGCAGGAACTGAGCCATGGTTTGGTTTGAATAGTAGTCTATGGTAAGGCTTTAGTCTGCAATATGTTTCAGGCAGGGTAAAAACAGTGCAATTTTCTGCTGAAGTTCTCTTTTGAAAGCAAGAGAATGTATATTGTGTAAAGCACTGATTAGTTAGTGTAAAGAGTGAGGTAAGCAAAAAAAGGCAAATTTTCTCAATAGAGAAGTGTATGATTTCTTTGGATCCAGCAGGCACACGCACTGACGCAGTGACAATACACCCTCCCACACAGTACAAGTATACGCACATGATGGATTCTCGTTGTGTGTGTACAAATGCATGCAACACTACTGAGTTCTTTATAAAATCATTTTAGCTGCTCATGAAGTCTGACATGATGGAAAATTGAAAAAAGAGATATTGCCAAGCTAAGCTTTTACTATTTGCTTGTCTCACTTTATAGTAGGCAGATACAACGTGTGCTACTGTTGTCATTCAAAATGAAGCACACTTAACCTGAGTAGTAAAGCTTTGCCTTTAAATTAAGTATTTTCAAGTGAAACATTATATTAGGGATGATTTATAAGCTAGCTAAACAGTTTGATTATAGGTGGCAGTGGGTTGATGTGAAACAAGATATTATTGGTCAGTGCATGATGTCATAAACAAAAATCCTAAGATATTGGGATATTGGTTGGCGACACATCTACTGATTATGACTGAATATTATGGATAAACAAGAGTTTAAATTTTTTAAATGATATTGTATGACAGCTTGTGCTCAATTAGACCAAGTGCATTAACTAATAAGGTTAAAAGGTCCCTTTAATTAGGTTTACTTGAAACTTTCTGAAGGATATTCAAACTTCTTAACCGATCATTGGAGCCCAGATTAGCTATTTGTCCATGCAAATGGCCTTATACCCAAGACACAACAACAATACCACGAATAGTGCCGTTTACCCAGCAAAGTCTCTGTGGAGACATGACATAATGTTTGCACATGTGCTTGTGAGTGCATGTGTGTATGCACATTCGTCTGGAGAAAGAGAGGTAGGAGGGAGAGAATGACTAAAATCTCAATGGAGAACCGTGTTGTGAATGAAGTCATTAAGGTTTATCCTCTATTGCTCTCACTGCTTGGCAGCTGAAAAACATTACCAGATAGGCTTAATGCTTTTTTTCCGTGCTTCTCCCATTCACTGATAATTATGCCCACCTCCTTTTTTTTTAACTGTTATGTTTTCCCCCCTGTGCCAGTACTCAGGCTTCTTGCATGCCAGATCTTCTGGGGAAGAGCAAGCCTTGATTGGATGCATAAGTGCCTTTGAGGTCCTCAGTATCCAATTCATCATTTCTCTTTAGCAAGACCTGAGTGTAATTACGACATTTGCTCTCTGATTTATTCCCATAACAGCAAGCCTAGGCTAGCCTTAAGGTTTTTCTTTTTTTAAAAGACCATCATATCAATCAGCACATGCACACGCACACGCACACGCACACGCACACACACACTCATATAACACTGTAACATAGCTACAAAGTAGGGCTGCATGATTCTTGACTAAATGACAGAATTTTTATAATAATGTAGCCTACAAAAGGCTGTTAAGTCATTGATGGGATCAGTGCATGGGTAACAAATGCCTTTATTTTGTACACGCCTGTACTGGCATGGATGTCCCTTCCACTGTTCACAGTACACTCAAAGCAGAAAGTAGTACACCAGCGTCACTGCTTCTGATGTAAAATGTGCTTCACTCAGCTGTGGTCTCTTGGAAAAAGTGCCCAGCTACGGCAGTGCTGTGCCCTTGGTGTTGCATTGATCATTGAACTTTGTTACTTTTTTCGATTGACACGAAAACTAACTGAATAAAGTAACAAACAAAGATCTTTTTTTTTTGTCCAGCCCTACTCCAAAATAACTTTACAGGAGAAAAACATTCTTGTTCAGGTTGCTGCTAAAGAAAATTCAATACAGTCAAAATGTTACAAAATCTAAAATAAAAAATAAGATTTTGGGATCACAGCAGTATATGTGCAAATGTATGTACATTTTTTTCTTTTCACCCCTGTTTTAATTGAGTGTGTGTAGGTGTGTGTGTGTGTGTGTGTGCGTGTGTGTGTATGTGTGTGTGTTGCGTGTGTAGGACTGTTAACTGAGAGCCCAGCTGCACGCTGAATCTCTCTGGAACACAGAGGCCTTTTTGTCCGTCAGCAACATGTGGTAACAATCCATCAATGTCAGCAGCCACACAGTACACACACACACATCTATAACTTTACTCTCATTCTCTTTCTGAGAAAGAAAAATTTGGAGGTGTGAGTTTTCAAAGTGCAGCATTATGTGTGAATGTGAATACATTTTGGCCAGTTTAGCTCAGATTATTGGCCTTTATGTGGTCTGTGTCTAGATCATAGATTTATTCAAACATTTACCAAAAAACAAACCACATTCACACTGCCACCAACAACCTCAGATTCACAAATCTGTAGTACAAAACCCAAGATGAGTTTTCGCTCCCACTACAACACAGTATCGTCATAAACAGACTGCCAATTTTGTCTACTGCATGTTCAAAGAGGTCACAAGACGAAGATCAAATGCTGACTCTCACACTAGAATATGACACATTCCTGTGAGCTCACTCCCTCAATGGTGAAATAGCTAAGGGGAAATGCAGCACTCCAGAGAATGTCAAGGCCAGTCCGCAAACCAACTCATGCCTGCCATCTGATATCCACCCTCTACCTTGACTTACCACAGTTGATCGAACCTGACTGGGCCCTTGGCTAATACACCAGCCTAGGTTACGCATTCTGAATTTTCACAGCTGGGATTATTATGAACAGAAAACTCCATATAGTGAGCAGTCTTCGTTTTTACAGCTCAAGACTCCAGCACAAGCAAAGCTGGGAAGCGTTCGCTAAAGGAAAAGCTGAGAAAAAGCTGATTAGTCATGATGTAGCCTACATTGAAATTGTCCATATATGTGGTCTGTTCTGAAAATTACATCAACCGTCGTGAGCTACCTTTAATTGATATTATTGAAGGGGGTTGAGGACAGTGACATTTCTCTATGTGTGCATGTGTAAGTGTGTGTATATTTGCCAGGGTCTGTTTATGAGTGCATGTGTTCCCTGGAGGAAACTAATCCTCTCTTTACCTCCCAAGGGAAATCTGTATACGTCATAACAACAAAAAACCAAACGCACCGAATGCACGTCTGTACACCATCATGAATGAAGTTTCTTTCTCCCTGTTCCTCTTAAACAGACAATGACACACACACACACACACACACACACATATATACACACACACACATATACACACACATCTACACACACACACACACACACAGGGGCACAGACTTGTTGCAGTCAGGGCTGGGTCATTTTATGTGTATGGGTTTGGCAGAAGACCTTTTTCACCACAGTGAACTTTCTGTGAAGTACAGGGTGTTAGCCTCACTGTGCACTGTGTGTTTATGAGTGTGTGTGTGTGTGTGTGTGTGTGTGTGTGTGTGTGTGTGTGTGTGTGTGTGTGCGCATGCGTGCCTGCATGCATGTGTGCTGTTCAATTTCCAGGAATAATTCTTGGGGCTTGTTTCTCAGTACATCCAGATTAGGTTTATAGTTCTCTGAGCATTTGATTTAAGTGTGTGTGTGTGTGTGTGTGTGTGTGTGTGTGTGTGTGTGTGTGTTTGTACGTGCCCAAAGAGAAAAGAACATACACATTAGTGAGGAAATTTTCATGGGTGTGTTTGGAGAGCCAGTAGAGGGATAAGGAGAGAAAAGGAAGGATTGGAATAAAGAGAGAGTTGGGGAGAGAGAGAGCGAGATAAAGAGAAAGACGGTGTTAGGATGGGAGTGAGCTGTGGAGTTAGGTGAGAGAAACAGATTTAAGGACAGAGAGAGTTTGTGTGGGAGAGAGTGACTTTCAAATAGAGATTTAGGGAGAGATTTAAAAAAATAAGGTTTGAGAATGCAAGTTTGAAAGAGGAAAAGATAGAGAAGGTTAGGGTGAGCAAGTGATTTAGGGGGAAAGAAAGCCGAGCAGACCATTGACACATAGGAGGCAGTTTATAAATAAACTCAGACCAGGCGCTAATGCTGCAAAGAAGAGGAGAGTTATTTATACACACAATACACACACCCCGCACAAGAACGCTTAGACTCACAAATATACACTCGTTGAAAACACAAGACTGGTTGTTGATTCTCTGTCTCTCTGTCTCTCTCTCTCTCTCTCTCTCTCTCTCTCTATCCCCATTCCCAGCTGCTGTAAGTGCTTTAGTGTAGGAGAGAACATTCCATTCTACCAAATGTGTGTTTTCCGGCCTTCTTGTGTGCGTACTTCTTGGTCACACAAGTCTGTGTTTGTGGAATGCACGCACCTACATATAAAGATACGTTTTAAATCACACAAACGCAACAACAAAAAATGTTTTAAGCAGTGAGTGTTTTTTTTCACATTATTTCAAAATACAGTATTTTAAAATATAAATATACTAAAAAGAAACTATACAAATAACGTTATACAGTAAATAGTGATTTTATGTACAGTATATCAATGTGTTCCTTGTGGAAGCCCAGTATTACTTGTGGTTACCATCAGAAACCTGGTTTGACTCTGTCAGTCCTTCATTAAATTAAATAAGGTGTGCTGCTTTAGGCAAATCCAAGCAATGGCTGGAGGCATCAAGGAGAAATCTGGAACCAAACCTGTGTTCTCCTTACCAGAGTGAGTGTGATTGTTGTTGTGACTGTGTGATGCTAAAGACTAAAGACAAGGAATGGATCACCACAGCACCAACCCTTCCTTCATGCTTTCTCTGAGCTGTCTTTCTTTCATTTTCCACCCCATCTGGAGTTTATATATCATGTAGAGTGATTTCAGAGTAACACACACACGCTCTCTTTCACCTCACATGCACATTCACACTTGTACAAGCCTAACAGTTCATTTTGCTTTTCGATAATTATGCAATTATGCATCTTAGGCCAACACTAAAAAGTACGCTTGAATATCAACATATCATTACATCCCTAAAATTAAAACTTTTAGGGGAAGCAAAAAAATCTTAATTATATGTATTTTAACAAGATTGTATTATATTTTGAACCATTTCTAATAGTCTTTACATCATGAAATGGTTGCCCAGTGTAGTTTACAGGTGGGGCTTTCCAAAAGGTGCAAATAAATTAAACATGAACAAAACTGAATTATGAAGGTTTTATCCGACTTTAACGAAGATAAGCTATTGAGTAAGTAAGAAGCAATCCGAGGAAAGCCCTTGATTCTTGATTTTTACGTGTCCGGTATTCTCCTAAAAAGCTTGTCGTACAGCCGTGGGTTTAAGTGTGCGTGCGTTGCATAATGGACCACGCTGAAAGACTGCCTTGTTTACCCGAGACTTCAGAACTGAGGGGGTGGCGGCCTTCCCAGCCCACCCCCTTCAGCCAATCACAGCTCTTGGAGAACGGCACGCTCACCAGTTGCTTGGGTGACCCCGCAGTAGGTCAGTGTTCTGGCCTGTCAAACTGTTGTATCACTCAAACGCACAGGCCTGCACGAATACAAACATATGCATACACACCCAGTTCCCTCTCAATGCACCAGTTAACAGGTGCTTTTAAACTTGTGAACTTTTTGCGTGCTTTCAAACTTGCCATGCACATTTGAAACATTTCCATGAGAATCAACACACTGGTATTAACATTTAGTAGGTAATAGTCAATCCGATTTCTTTAGCAGCACTCCTGGCGTAGTGTAAGAGGGAATATCACAGGACAAATGTATCTGTGTCACTGGTACAGTTTGTTCCGTAGCTGAGAATTCTGTCTCGTGCCAAAGAACCACACGTCCTCTTGAGTGAGCCAATGTAAACACACACGCATTCAGCTAGCTGAGAAAAAACGATGGAGTGAGGTAGAAAAAGACGAAAAACAGAGAGAAAAAAAACTAACCAAAAGAAAAAAAATAAATAAATAAAGCCAGCTCTTTGGTTTCAGAGGCAGGTACTCCCTTTCATGTATTTTATTTATTTTGCCCATTCACATTTCATGGCCACATAATTTTTTTGCCCTGTGAAGTCTATAAACTGTGCATGAAGCACTGACAACAAAATCAACGCAGAAGATTTTGGGGTATTAAAATGTCAAAGAAATGTGTCTGTACCATGAGAACACAAATATTTTTTTTAAGTATTAGATGATGATGTTTAGACTGTGTTGAGCGATTTTCTTCTTTTTTTGCAATGTCACAATACATTAGCTATATACTTGTTTAGCTATATATATTTATATATCTATAAATATATAAAATATATAAAATATGTTTAACTTTTTTCTCCCACACCATTGATGAGGAATGTTTAGAAAGCAGTGGAGAGTTTTAGGAATCTGTCTAACAGTCCAATGGGGGAGACGCCCTCTTCCCCCTAATCAGGAAGTGCTAAATGGGCCCTTCCTGTCAAGGGCTGATGAATGACCAAGAGAGGGCTGACCACATCTAAAGCTAGAAGGTTTAGCATGACAGACAAATCATGTTTTGTAAATATGGAAATAGCAGAAAAAAAGACATTTCAGTTTCAAAAACCTATGAGTGGTACGCTTGGCCCAAAATGTAAGATGCATGAGCTTTGTTACTTTTGTAAACACAACTCACACACATATACAGACATACTCTTTCACACATAGTTAGCATACTTATAATTCATGGCTCACTTTTCTGTCCCACTACCCATCACTCATTTTAACATCACTCTAGGAACAAATACCTAACCCCAGAACTGGACACCCTGCACTGTCCCACTACAGGCTGGGTATGTCTAAGTACAGGTTATTTTTGCAGTTTAGATCCATGTACTGACTGAGTAGTGAAAAGTACAGTTTTGAAGCTATTTTCATGCATGTTCATGTTTTTTATACCAGGGTACATAGTCATAACATTACACCTGCCTAATATTGTGTAGGTTTTCCTCATGCTGCCAGAACGGCTCTGACATATCAAGGCATGGACTCCACAAAACTTCTGAAATTGTGCTGTGGTATCTGGCACTAAGATGTTAACAGCAGATGCTTTGAGTCCTAAGAGGTTTTGCACGTAATTATGTGCAATAGGCTTATTATGTGCAATATCACTATTTATGTCAATATGACTTATCTACTACTTATCTCTTTTACGTGCAACAACAGACTCATTACAGAGAACTCCGAGCCACTATTTATCTATAGTATTTATACACCTGCATTTTGTGTATACAGCTTAGTGTATTGCATTGAATATTTCTGCAGTTTTTATTTGAATTTTATTTTTGATGCTCTGGCCCAGGAGTCTACCCATCAGTTTGGCCACCGTAAAAGATCTTTACAGATCCCCAGTTTTCCTTCTTCCAACACATCAATCTCAAAAACTGACCAAATGCTCTCATGTCTACTTTAATAGCTACCTAATAATTAATATGATCTTCCTAGTGCGTCTGTTATAGTTGTTTGTAGTACTGTAGCCACATAGAGTGAAAAAGAGTCCTGCGAATATGACGTGACTAAGTTTTTGGCTCGGATCTTGTGTGCATGTGTGTTTGTTTGTTCCCCTCGTGCCCATCTGGGCTCCATTAAAGGAAGGGCTTGCTCTGCTTTATTTTCCTGTGCATGTGTTTTTATTGAGGGAGAGGGACAGAAAGCAAAAAATGAAAATATAGCAGCCAAATGCAGCTGTCTTAAGGGGCCAGAGGAAGTTCTCCAAAAAGTCGTTGCATTTTGTCGCTGCTTCTCTAGTCAGTGTGATGCACTTACATTAATCTCTAAGATACATATAGCAACACATAAGTGACATTTAGTGGTTTTGACCTGCTGTAGTTCAGGAAGAACGTTTGGTCATCACAGCTGTGTGCTCTGACGGGTTTTAGTCTTTGACGGTTTTAGACCTTATCATTACTGAACAGTAGCACAATATGTGCATGTAAGGGTGAAAACACAGTCCATTTTTCTAAGCTCATCAGGCTAGGCTGAGCCAGCCCCAGACACATTAATTTCCTGTTTAAAAACAGAAAAAAGGTTTGCTGTGAAGGAGCATGCGCCCAAACAACTGTCCATGTTTTACTGTATATGAAAGCAGTAGGGAGCTAGAATATGAGGCCTATGATAGAAAGCAAAATAGGGAAACAAACTAGATTTGTAGCACAAAGTGTGTCACAGGATTTTTTGCTGTAACAGCAATTCTCACCCTCCTTCCCCACCCCCGCGCCTTAGTTCCTGCTCTCTTTGACTTTCAGGTCACATGACTTCCTGTTTGGGGTAAAAGGCACATATTCGCTCCAACACACACTGTACATACAATACCTCCTCTGCCTTTAACAGAGCTGCGATACTGTAATGCGTTCCCTTTGGGGAAACACTTGTTCTGTGACCGTCTGACCTACTTTTGCAGCATGGCACATAAACACACATACACACACAATTGTGGAGAATACCTTAGGATTAGTCAATGTGCTAAAATATGCGGGGATGGCCTTTTTAGTAGGTACACTACCAAAGCCAGAGAAAGATTTTGTAGCACCCTGTTCTGTATAGCAGGCCACAGTTCCTCTATAAATGCATGTGTGGGCTATAAATGGGAGATTACAACATAATTTAATGAGAGGAATCCACAGACACTCAGCCATATCTATAAAACATGCGTGCATGTGCACCCACACACACACACGTACGTCTCTACATCTTGCTTTTTTTCTCTTTCTACTGTGGCCGCCACAGTAGCCTGTAACCAATTAAAACTCATTGAAAAGCTTGTTACATCATGTCTCTCGCAAGCTAATCTAACACTGGTAAAGCTTTGGCAGAACAACAACAACAACAACTCAATAAACAACAAGAGCAAACAAACATAAGTGACCAACGCACTCCCTGCTGCTGGGACACTGAACATTTTTGGGTTACGGCTCGGTGCAGAAGCACAGACCCTTTCTTTGTACGTCTGACAAGATGCTCAGATTTGCCACTCTTTCACTGTGTGCCTTTTGCGCTTTTTTATTCTCCATTTATGCATCTCTGGGTCTTTGTTCTGGCTTCGTGAGGCGCATAGGGCTTAGCCACAGTCTCACTAAAGCAGCTCCAAGGCATGATGAAACCCACTGAAACCCACTATGCACACATTGATTTTCGTGCCTCATTCTCTCTATCTCTCGCTCTTTCTGGGTGCATGTTCGTTATTTATGCATACAAGCACGCAACAGGAAAGTAATCTCACAATAGAAACTAAAGCCGCTAAGTAGAATTGTCTCTACTTAGACCATTGACACAGTCGCAGCCACATTTTGCTCACCCCTGATCTAAAGCCCATTAGAGTATTACAGCCCTGACCTCACACTTCTTTCCCATCAAACACTGCCAAAGGCATTAGGAGTCCATTTCTGTTTCTCTTTTCTACCACTCTATGCACATTTTCTCAATAGGATGTCTTTTTCAGTGTCATTACAATTGCCACTGACAGTTTTGTTTCACTGTACAAAAACAGAAAACCTTTAAACATGCTTTAAATATAATTATTTTGATAGCATGTACTGTAAATGTATTTCCTGGATACAGTTACAATAGCACTATTAAAAGTGCATTGAGGGAAACCCATCAAAATGATTGCCTGTGGCAATCAACAGTCAAAGGCAAAATAAAGATCACACTGAAAAACACATAACACATAGACATGTATACAGCTCCTTGAAAGAACATTCTTTCAGTATTCTACTATAAGCAAAATCTCTCTCTCATGTAGCTAGGGAACCATTAAACATTAATATTTGATTGATTCTTTATGATTAAGGTATACCATGGGTTTAACTTGGTGGCTCCTGCTGTTCAGGTCAGACACCTATGGGCAAACTTGTGAAACAACACCCCAGTTCCTTGAAGCTTTTACATACTGTGAAACAACTACAGAGGTATGGAACACATTGTACTTAGAAAAAGCAACAGCATTGCCTCAAGGATGCCCGCTAATCTAACTCTCGAACTTTCTTTAAAAAACTGCTCCACCCCCAGAGAACTGGGTAACTTCTCTAAAGGGCATTTCAGTGGTAAAACCCTGAACAAAAGCTTGTCAGTAACTGCCACTTTTCTGTGTGGGGCTTCCTGGCACAGTGCCAGAGTGTGCACACATACACTCTTCCTTGCATTGGAATGGTGCCAGAATACTTACACAGTCATACTGGCGAGCACTATTGGAGCTACACCCTTTTCTTTAGAAACTGAATGAGAGAAATGAATGGGGCCCAGAACCTACATGCACTACATGTGTGCACATATATGTTAATGTTCAGGGGAAGGGAAGAGTCAAAATGGGGTTGAAAAAAGGACTACAACCATTCTGAGCTTCCAGAAGGGGCTATCGTTGTTGATCCCTATGCAAAAACGGTAAAATGGAAAAAAGCTTCACGGACCTTTGAGCTAAGCAGAGCAGGGCATAACTCTTAGGTAACCTGAAAAACCAGTGTGACTACCTTCTCTTAAACATCAACCCTTGTAACACCCTCCTCCACCGTCCCTCAGGACCCATAAATCACTGTATCTTTCAAAGTATTTCATTTCATGGGCATGTGTGTGTGTGTATGTGTGTGCTGATCCCTTGGCAAGCTGCACAATGCAGAAAGCGTGTCAGCACACCTGGAAGCCAAGATTCTTCACTCTAACAGACGCACACGCACATACACACACATGACAGGTAGACAAAAATTCTACATGCAGTTTTCAACATGTCTGTGAAGGCCTTCTGCCTCCTCTGGTTCAGTATTAGGCAAATTGGAAAATGTCTAAAATGACAAACACCAAAAAAATTATATGCAGAATATTTCACACAATCCCTAACTAACAAGCCTTTTATAAATGCTTGTGCAAGTGCTCAGTGAAAACAAATACTCTCCTGTGTGTATAAATTAGATGTTCAGTCCACCAGTCTTCTGCTGTAGAACCCATAACTGTTAGCTCTATAACATTACTTGCATGTGTCCAAGGTGCACCCAAGCAATAGCTGAGTCACTGTGGTTTTAAACAGCCAGCGGTAAAAAGGAAATGTGTTTATATTTTGCTTCCAGACAGAGAGAAGTGGTGGTCAGAACACGAGACTCTAGTGAGCCAACCTAAGGATGATGCATGTTTGCTCTTTGCCCATCAGCCCTGGTGTAGAAAAACTCCCTTGTTCGCTAGTGTGTTAAAGGTGTGCTCTGGCTCCTTCTGTGTATTCAGAGGTGTAAGCTTAATACTTGTGTAAATACAGTCTTCTCACACCATGGCTTTGTAGGACTTTTATGGCTTTTGTAAGAGACTGAGAACCTACACCGAACCATGTCAGCACTAAAATGCGGCAATTCTGCACCTACACTGATGTTGCAGTGCACGCACACGTGTGGCCTAAGAGCAGCCATGTCTCTCTGTATTAGGTATGATAGGTTAGTTATCCGTTGCATCTTGTAGAACATAAGAGAGTTATTGACACTCAGGTACCTTTAGAGACACCATAAAGCTGTACATTGGGTAAGACTGCAGGCGTGTGGGCTGTGTGAAATCTGGGCAAAGACCCTGTGCATGCCGAGCCTGCCATCAGTGAATAATTCATTGGCAGAGCCCTATCTGTTATGACAGGCTTTTAGGGTGTGTAGCTTTGTGTGTGTGTGTTTTCTTTTAGGGTTTGTTCACTGCAAAGTGCAGAGACGATGAAGCACTTGAGTGTTTAGCCTGGCCGTCTGGCTTTCAGTCTAGACAACCACTGACAATACCAAAGAGGTGACAACTGAGGTTTACCCCAGAGCCAACTCTGTGAGTGCATGTGTGTTGGGAGGGGTTTAAGGTTATTCAGGCAAGTATGTTCATTAATTCCCCCTGGATAGAGCAATAGCAGCTCTCTGCACTTTCAATCAGAACTATGTGGAAAAACAAGAACCACAGCAGACAGGGCATTTTTAGGGCACAGACTCTCAGAGGAGAGCTGTTCTACTGGAGTCTTCTCCAAAACCTCTCCAGCAAAGTGAATCATTTGTTAATTGCTGTTGCAATATTGCCTTTTGCATCATGACCATAGTTCCAGTTTATGTAGGGGTTTTAAAAGTATTTATATAGTTCAGCAAAAGAAAACAATATGTACCCCTTTCACCCACGAGTTTTTAATGATGTTAGGCATGTCATGAGCGCAATTCAAAATGAACTAATGGCAGTACTTTAGTATTCAGTTGCACAGACCCAACTCTTACTCTGTACCAAATCATTTCTTTCATGAATAATGCATCTCCTCTGAGGAGACAGTCTATGGAAGGTCTTTGAGGAAATTCACAGTGTTGTGCAGCAGGTGGACAGCAAGTCGGTTTGACCTGTCTCCATGGTAACCAGTCGTCCTTTTACAAGCGTACGCTCTTCTTGGCAACAAGATGCATTTTGTATCATTAACATGGCCATGACGCTTACTGGATCACACAGATGAAAACTGCTGAGAGATGTTTCAGGCTGGGGAAATGATTGCAATTATAAGCTGCTTCAGTTGTACCAGCAGTGATGGTGATTTAAGAACGGGTGTTTTTTTATTGCTGAGTTAAAGATACGGTTATCTGCACAAGAAGACACATTTTGACTTGTTGACCCGACCATAAAAGTTAACTGACCATGAGACTTAAATAGCTTCTGAGATTTCCTGCTTTGCGAATTCCGCTTCAATTGTACTGTAAGTCAGTAACGAGAAATTAAAGGCTGATGTTTTTATTGCTCTGTGAGTTACAGGCAGAGTGTAGGAGGCCTCTCAGTCAACTCTCCCCTCTGTGCTTTTCTCTTTCTCTTCCTCCCCCTCTCCTCAGCGCTTTTCTCTCACTCTGAAGGAGTGAGCTGGAGGGCTGCCAGGGTACAGGGTCTCACACACACACGCACACACACACTGACCTACATACACTTCCACTGCGCTGATTGAATGCCCCACTGAACGTTCGGGCCAATCAAACGTGGGGGAGGAGTGCCGCGCAGCCAATAGTCTTGGATCCCTTCAGCACATGCTCTCGTAGTCTCCATACAGTTTTGCCATTATCAGGCAGAAAGAGACTGAAAGAGAGACCGAGCCTCTGAAAGGAGAGAAAAGGACAGGTACGGAAAGAGGGTGGAAGCTTGGCTTCCTAACAGAGGGAAAGACAGAAAAAGAGTAAGGGAGAAAGAGAGTTAGTTCCACAGAGCTCAGATGACAGAACTAAATGGAGCTGATTGTAAGCCAGGACAGGGAGACGCTAATGTAAAGCACTAATGAGTAGACTGCTCTCTCAGAAAGATTAACACAGAGGCCTGGGGCCGTACCCTTTCCCTGCCAATCACACCCACACAATTTCACTGTCCTCATCTCATCACTTCCCCCTCCTTTTTTGGCTGAGCTTTCTAATTATAGGAGAAGGTTCAGCAGTAGGAACTAAGCAGAGTATCATGACTAACGAGTATTTACTTTCTAGTTTCTTGGTCTATAGGCTGCACCACAACCCCATAACATTCAGTGTCAGTATGGGTACAGACCAGTCAGGACATAGACACAACATCTCTTCTGCAAACACATGGCGCATACACTGGAAAGAGAGTCATCTCCAGGTCAGATCATATCCTGACACAGCCTCATCACCCTGTCTAACGGCTGTGTGATAATGATAAGTGATAAACACTTCCCTCAGTCTCTACCTTTGCTCTCTTTGTCTACTGAATTCAGACAGTCCCTCTCTTTCCCTCTCAGCCTTTTCCCAGTGGGAGCATTTCCTCTCAGGCATAAACTAAATTCATTTGAACCAAAGCGCATTACCTTTTCAGTCTAGAACGACAGTGTGTGATGGTGTTGCAGATATAACTGGATGTGGCAGACTGATTAATGTATGATGCACGGATTGCTCTACCCAGTGTAATCACACACGCACGCACGTATGCACACACACACACGTTACATACTCTCTGAGCTCAGCTCATATGACCAGGCACCTGACTAAGCCTCAAGTTTACAACATTAATCCTCGTATAGCAGCAGCATTACACTAGCAGAAATCTGCTCTACAGAGCAGCACATACAGCTTAGTACAGCCCCCACATAGAACATACTTGGTGTACAGTCGTTCTCTGCTAATAAAGATACATTAGAGCTACTATTCAACACGCTTAGTACAATGTCTGTCTTTAACTATGGCTCACAAAGCATCTCTGTGTAGAAGTACAAAGAAACAGCACAGTCCTGAGCTGAGGCGGCAGCGGGTTGTGTGCTTTTGCAGCCGCAGAGTTTTTGTGTTCTCATGGAAAAACCTTGGATCCCTCTGCACAGCTGCAGGAAGAAGGGGGAAAAAAGAGGGAAAGAGACGCTGGGTGGAAGAAAAGGAAAAGTAAAACAAACAAAGGGACGGAGATGGGAAAAGACACACTAACCCATATTTACCAAACCGAGGGAGTGAGACAGAGAATGTGTGTGAATAAGTGTGTTTAAAAAAAGGAGAGGGCAGCTTGGATTTTTGCAATATTGTGGAATGCCAGGGCAGAGACATACTGTTCACACAGTACATTGAACATGAGCATATATCCTGTACACACACACACACACACACACACGCACACACCGCAGATTGATCAGACTAAAAGCCCGCTCAGGCAAGCAGTGATGTCACCACCAAGATAATTATACAGTCCCACTGGACTAGTGATGATGCTACCACCATTTTTTTCCCCCATTCATTTCACCTGTTTGTAACAATTTCAATATGATGCTGATAATGAAAAATGTTCTTAACACTAACACATTTTAAATCGACTCTCCTTCTCAGTTTGCATTTGAACCACTATCAGTAATCAAAGCCAGACACCTAGATGCCTTCTTACAGCGGCTATATAAGGGCTGCAACAAGCAATTATTGATTATTGTTCCAACTAATGTAACCATTATATTTTCTCTTTCAAAATGAATGTTAATAATGGCACTAATAATTAGCATCAATATTAATAAATAATACATTGCTTTTGTTTACATAGCGGTTACATTTGTTTCCCAACTGAAGACTGAATACAGCAAATTATAAAATAAAAAGAAAGCAAATAAAAAAATTAAGGAATTTAATAATGAAGTCTCAAAATGACTTTAAATTGCCATCCTGTAAGAGACCACTTCCATTACAAAAGAAATGTTTCATCATAGGATAAAGGCAATCAGTCAGAAGCCCTTTGTAATGATTTGCAGAGATGCTTCCCTCACGTGCACCCAAACCACGCCATTACAATGCCCCATATAGGGCTGCAACAATCGAATATTTTTTTAATCGAGTATTCTGTTGAATTTTTCATACTCGAGTAATCGGATAAATCATACTTTTGTGTTTTTAAACAACTATATCGATAATGTGTTATGCAACATGAAAGGCCTCTTAAAATGAGCAAGCTATTTTCTGTTATTCCTCACAAAAAAAGGTTTTTATT
>JBBPCX010000160.1:17920931-17940847 GCA_037974365.1 Hydrocynus forskahlii
GTGTGGGTGTGTGTGTGTATGTGTGTGAGTGTGTGTGTGAGTGTGTGTGTGTGTGTGAGTGTGAGTGTGTGTGTTTGTGGTGACTCACAAAACAAGCTTTCTTTGGCAGCTAGTTTATGTTGCAGGCTTTGTGTCATCATGCCTCATACTGGCATTGTTTGTCACTGATTGTCATGGATCATTATTAATTATCTTGTCCTTTACCCTGTGTTACAATTGTTTGCAATACAGAGCAGCAAAAGACAAGTAACAAAAAGTTGATAAACACTCATGAAGCAGTCCTTGTGTTTAAGGGCTGATGGTGCACAAGCCAAGTGTGAAAGTCTGCCAGTGACTCTAAACACTGATACCAAAAAGAAGCAAACAGACTGGAAAGAGAGAGAAATAGATGAAGAGTGATAGCACTCAGAGTAAGCCAGTGCACGAGATTGCTCGGAGCTCTGGAGCGATTTCATGCCCCCATAAACAGTGCAAAGCACATGGGGACGAGGGAAGAGGGAAACGGAGAGTGTGTGGGGGAGGGTGGGTGAAGGTGAGGTGGGGCAAAAACAAATAAAACAGACAGATCTAACCACTAAGAGAGCCGGTCGTAGTTGGTGGTTAGAAATGCAGATGTGTGTGTAAGAAGTGCCAGTAGTGTTACAGGCACAAACCTGTCTGCCCACTTGGAGCAATCCTGCACAGACGCTGAAACTTTACTGCTCAAGTTAGTGCAGCGTCAGCACTTTGGGCCAAAGCTTTCCTCGAGTGCCTGCCTGCAGCTCTCCCTCGACAGCCAAGTCATCTAAACTGTAAAGACAGGTCTGCAAACATAGCATAGTGAACAGTGATACATGGCTCCTGATAATGTGTGTGTGTGTGTGTGTGTGTGTGTGTGTCACTAATCGTTGACCCCTGCAACCTGTGGTGCTTCACCCCAGCCCGGCCTCTCTCATTTAGAACATACCGTTAGATAAGAATAAGCGGGTGCTTAGTCATGCTGTGTGCTGTCAAAAGTTTCAAGGTGCATGTGCATTATCAGAGCGACAGCAATAAAGTAATAAGGATTAATACAGTAAAAAAGCTGTGTCTGGCTGCATAATTCAATTTAACAACTTAAACTGTCTCACAGGCCTGTATGTGGGCTCACACTTCTCATTGCATAACTTACTAAAAATTTCAGTATCAATAACAGAATTACCTACTATTCCTTTCTGATGCTATTTTTTGCATTACCCAAATGCTTCAGGGCCGCCAGCATGACACAGACAGCGTGTTTTGTTACTCTATTGCTTCTTAGTCATTTACTAATGCAGTAACAAACTGCCCATTGCTCGCATGCAAACTATGATTTGGCAACTTAATTAGTCTTGCTGGGATGCTGTAAAATCCTCACAAATACAGGAACACACAAGAGCACACACACAGAGCTTGTAATAAAACTTCCTGGAGGACATAATCATCAAAGAGGGCAAATAACATGGGTCACTTTATAGTTATCCTCAATTTTGCCAGGGTTTCTGACCCTCTTTGTGGTGGTAAGTATTAGGTCGAGAAGTAAATTATCTCGTTAATAGAAGACAGTACAACACTCTTTGTCACAGCTCTCAATGGGATTTGATGAGTGGCTGACCCAGGCTTTTTGGCACATAGACATGCTTGTGCTCGTTTTCTAATGAATTATTTTTTTTATGCACTAGATTTCTTACACTCTGACTTATTTGCTTTCTCACGTTTCACTCGTTCTTTCTTACTTTCTTACTTAGTTATGTTCAGAGTGGCTCAGAATAGAAGTGGGTAAATGTGTCCCTTAGTGAAACCATGGGTGGTGAGACAGACATCTTTGGCCGGCTGAAAGGTCACTGGGATCTTTTCCCTTGCTTGTTAAGTTCGACTGAAGTGTGTTACCAATTTTTGCAAGTAGCAGCAGGATATGGCAGTAATGAGAGCAACGTCAGCACAGTGGGGCTAACAGAAAAGGGTGGCACTGCCAGGTACACTAAACAAATCAACAAAAATATAAAAGTACATCCTGGACATGTACTACACTGCTGCTGTTATAGTCCATCTTGATTAGTGTGTCAGAGCCGGTTTAGATTTGTGGGTGGTTCAGGTAACAAAGCAGTACTGTTCCTTGTAACGCCTAGTAGGCCCAAGTCTCAAAACCACCGGTACAGGCTGGGTTTGGGTTCAGTTTCATACCACTGCAGACCTGGCTATTGCTCAGAGTGTAGTACATGTCCTGTGCCCAGCAAAGAACATGCCTGCCAAGTCCAAACGATCACTTGCGCGGTTCCTTCTCCTAAAAGGTTACCCTAGACTTTGAAAAGAGGACATGTACACATTGAACCTTTGACTAACAAATTTCACACTTGCATGCAGGCTCTTTGAATAATTAAAGAGCCATTTGTTTAGAGTGGAGTCCGCCCATGGAGCACTGGCTGCTGACCAAGAAAAAAGAAGAGAACGTGAATATTGAAGACTTACCAAAGCAAACAAGTTGAGCAAGATTTTTAAATTCACAAGCTGAAAATAAACACAGAAACTTAAATGAAATATTCCTCAAGAGCTAAACTAGTGTAAATCAAGGCTGGGGGAAACAACACAAATACCATCAATCTTCCAATTCACTGCATTGTTCTCTCTGTCAAACTCTGCTTGGCTCAGCACTTCTCCAGGAGGTCACACTGTATCTTTATCCTGTCTGAAGGGTGATTAGGCCACAGAGCCACACCTGTGCCCAGTTCGGGAGGGACAAGGATGATGACTGGCTGGTGATCCTTCTTAATCAGTCCATTGTCCCTGATCAGGATCACCAATTCCAGAAATTGCGAGATGATCCTCCTAGCCTATTGGTTCCTAATCCCAGTCATAGGGGCCCCATGTTTTGGTCATTTTTGGTTGTTAATCTAGCACACCAGAATTGAAGTTAATTATCCTTAGTCTTGCCTAAGGTGGATCAGGGCAGAAGAGTCCCACAGAGAACTATTCCCTTATACCATAATGTTAAAAGCAATTATTGTGAATATTATGAACAATTATTGTTTTTAACATTGATGTATTCTTCACATTGTCTTTTGATGCCATTTAATAAAAGCAAAAAGCCACTCATTACCTGCAATGAAATCATCATTCCAGTACATAAGTAACATGTGATACACTGCCTCAACAGTACAGTACTAAAACACTAAAATATACAACTCAGCACTACTCTGGGGTAATCAACCTAATCCTCAAGCTAATCACAAGCAAGCATGTACACTTCTGCTCAAACACCTACAGTGGTGCTTGAAGGATTGTGAATGAATCCTGCATACATATGACGCAAAAGATAAAGTTGTATAGGTAGATAAAGGGACCCCAGTTATACAAATCAGACAAAAATAGTATGGTAATAGCTTGGTAGTTTATTTATTGAGGACAATGATCCAATATTACATATCTGTGAGAGACAAAAATTGATTAGCTGTTAATTTGAAGGTGAAATTAGAGATTTCAGTCAATGGTACAATCAGGTGTGCCTTGTCTTATGACAATCAGGCTGCCCTGTTTTACTGAAGGAATAGGGATCTAATCTTTACACATGTTTGTGGAAGTGTATCATGGCATGAACAGAACTGTTGATGCTCATATGGTTACAAAATAATCTCTGAAGAGTTTGGACTGTCCTTAGTGAAATAGAGGAAATACGAGACCATTGTTACTCTCCCTAGGACTGGACAACCAACAAAGACCACTCCAAAAGCAAGGTGTGTATTAGTCTACAAGGTCACAATGGAACCCATGGTGACTTCTGAGGAGTTAAAGGTCTCTCTCACATTGGCCAATATTAATGTTCATGAGTCCACCATCAGAAGAATACCGAACAACAATGGTGTGCCAAGCAGTGGGTTATTTTGCGAGAGAAAAGCCACTGCTGTCCAAACACAACTTTACTAGCTGTCTACACTTTCATAAAGATCACGTAGACAAGCCAGAAAGCTTCTGGAAAAATGTTTTGTGGATTAATAGAACTTTTTAATAAACCATAATAAAACCAAAATATATAAAACTTTTTCCCTTAAAAGAAAAGTGTTATGTTTGGAGAAAATGCTGCATTCCAGCATAAGAACCCTGTCCTATCTGTGAAACATGGTGATGGAAGTATCCTAGTTTGATCCTGAATCTGCACAAGGACTGCTTGCCATCATTGATGAAGGAATGAATTCTGAATTATACCATCTAATCATAAAGGAAAACGTTAGGATGAACTGAATCTGAAGAGAAAGCGTCTCATGCCGCAAGACAATGATCCCACACACATAAGGTGTGGTTAAAGAAGAATAAGGTTAATGTTTTGGAATTTAACCAAATAGAAACTTTGTGGAAGGACCTGAAATAAGCAGTTAATATGAGGAGAAGCTCTTCTTTATGAGGCTAAAATTCCTCAAATCTGATGTGCAAGACTGATCAACGGTTACTGGAAATGTTTAGCTGCAGTTATTGTTGGGGGTGTCCACATCAGATATTTACATTTAAATATTAAGAGGTTCACATACCTTTGCCCCTCATAGTTATGTAATACTGGCTTATTTTCCTCATTCTATATGTACTTTGAGGGCTTGTCTAAAAATCCTTGGGTTTAATTTCATATTTATGCAGAAATACAGAAATTCTAATGGGTTCACAAAATTTTAAACACCACTATAAGTCACCTAAGCTAATCATTGCCTGCCCCACCTGTTCACAGACTCTTACTCCTTTATCGTCCACCAGACAGATGAGTTACAATTAGTAAGTTGGGGATGTCTATAAAGAGTGTCAGTTTTTTTTTCCCTTTCACCAACTTAGTTGCAGCCATTTTTCACTACAAGTCTTTTTTCATCACCACCATCTCTGTGTGGCCAGGAGCTCCTGACACAGAAAGCTAGCTTTATTGTAGTCAATTAATTTTTAATCAAGAACAATTTAGCTTCCTCTGCTCAGTGCCGGTGCTGTGGCAGAGATCCGTAATTGGAAAAGACAGGTCGGGAGGAAAACAAATTAAACTTTCAAAAGCCTCGGGTTAGAGCTGTGGGGCAGCACACCTTTATTGCATCCTCGCAGGGAGACGAGGGGAAGGAGGGGCGAAGGGTAGCAGAGAGGGGGGCTTTTTAGGGACACAGAAAGACTGAGGATGGGAAGCCTTAAAATGTCTTTGCTCACAGTGAAGGCATGTCTAATGTACTTGAGTCAGAAACTTTGACATGTCACGATTATATGTCAAATAATCGTGACATGTCAAAGTTTCTGACTGGCCTGTGGGAGGGCGTCTGCATGCGCGTGTTTATCATGGTCGGGCCTCCGTGCCATATGTTTATCACAGAGTACAGGAGGAACGGAAAAAAGTTACAAACTGGCACTCTTGTTAGACTCCAGTCACACTGACTGGTCACGCTACCCAGGATCTTAAAGTTACCATGGCTACTGACCTGTAACCTCGCAGTATCTTTGCACACCCAACAATTCCACTTCCCTCTCTCTTTTTCTTTCTCTTTCCTTAACTGACACACGCACACGCACACACATGTGCTTTGTGGCTGCAGTACCAGCCAGCGAGGCGCCCAACCCACCTCACCCTCTCGTGACCTTACACAACACACAAGCTGCCATGGAAACAAGCCACCAATCACACAACAGTACGAAAGAACACATTATTCACCCTATCACTGGGACCACATAAGAATCAGAATGCGATGGTTCCCACAGAGAGATGCTACTGGAGAACTTGGACCTGTGCAACACAGACACACACATACGCATACGCACACAAACACACTTTGTAGTGGCATTTTAGTTAATTTCAATAAATGAGGTTGAGCCCTTAAAATCAAGATTTTACAGGACAAAATTACAGGAAAAACATTTTATAGCTGTCAGGCACAGATCCTGTCCGTTCTCAAAGATGATTTAAATCCAGCCTCAGAAGACCATTAGGACACCAAACAACCGAGAGTGGACTTGGAGTAGTGCGGGTACCTATTTTGATGCAAAGCAGTGAGAACCACAATTACTATTGGTAGTACGAATTTGATTTTAAATGAAACATCAGTAGTAGTTCCATCTATGTTTGAACTGCTTGAACTATACAAGATAAAACCACCTTTAAATGAGCAGAGTACGGTGTGGTGGGTACCCCTGCAAGGAATGATTTAGCATAGTGTGTGTGTCTGACCCTCAGCCAAAGAGCTGCCCTTAAAAATTAATAAAAGGCTCTGAATTAATACTTAAAGCAGTGAATAATTTAACGTCTGTCTTTGAACAAGGTGTAGAGTAGACAATTTGGCAATGGAGCGATGATCTGCGCACTGTGTAATGGAATGATAAATCAATAGCATATCTCTCACCCCTTCTACCACTCAAGGAAAATTTGAACCTTTCAAGACAGCTATAATGCTTTAGTTTACACACACCCATACACACTTAGGAGTAAGAATCTAGCATGCCACATCTGAGCACTCTAGGGGGTGCATGATACGGTCAAGATCAGAATTGCATAGCTGTCAGTCTCTGCAGTAGTTTGTATATATTACATTCATTTGCAACAATGTCAATTCAACCACTTTTTACAATCTTTACTATGGTATATTCCTCTGTTGGCCATATTTTTACTACTGAGTCCGAAATGTGTTGTACTTTGTTCAGCAGAGAACAACTAAAAACTCGCTATTATACAGTTAGACACACACAAGCACAATTAAATGCAGTCCAAATAGAAAGAAACTTAAACAGAGTAGAGTCAGGTTAGATGCAGTAGTAGGCAAAAACTGATATCACAGTACAGTTAAACATCTGGCAGTTTAATAAAACACATTAAAATGTGGTTTCACATCCGAATTTCTCAAGTCATTTGTTTCATACATGCATCCCGTATGCTTACATCTACAACCATTTATGAATTTTGAAAACATACTAAAAGCCATTCAGTATTCAGGCTGTGACTGAATGAGACAGTGGTGGCGCACAGAAAACTGTCTGTTAGCTAGCACTAATTTAAACAGTAATCCCTAAAGGGAATGCACTATAGCACAAATCAAGGAGTGACAGCATTATTCATGTTAACTGTCAAAATGTATATGGGCAAAACATTGGACAATGCTTGTTATATATTGGCAATAACGTAAGCGGTTTTGAAATATTGTAAAGTGTTCATGTCAGTGCATTTATTTAGGCCACAAACTGCAAGCTTTTGGTAAAGACAAAGTAAACAAAGCCTGTTGCTTAAAAAAAATCACTAAATCCAAATTACAGAAATCAGAATTAATGAACCCTTACAAATGCACCCTTTGTAGTAGCTTCCGTTGTTCTCTCATGTGCCTTAAATGGAATGGTGCTGGTGACTAGGAGGTTATAGGCGCTGCAAAGTCACCTACACTGGCAGTCCATTGCCTCCCCTCCCCCTCCTTTACAACTGCAGTGGATCCAACAAGAACAAAGGAAAGTCTTGCCTGACATCCAAACACGCTCATTAGTCAGGACAGGGACCACTCACCACTGTGAGGCTTGTTAAATTTCATCTCTGCTTGGTGACCATATCTGTGTATGCATATCTTATATCAGCGATGGACAAAGCCAGTGATTTGTGTCTCGCTTTGTCATATCCTGCCCTTACTAAGATTCTGTAGCTAAAATATCCATCAGTTCAAACAGTTTCATACAGACCTGTGTTTTATCATAAGAGGTGTTTTATGATATTGTTGCTATCATTGCTGATTACCATCATGCTAATGTGTAGAAACATTTTCTAGAGCACTCGGGGCATTGTCCCTTTCTCCAGCTTTTCCACACTGACATGTAATCAGGACAGTATGGTGCTACACACAGCCTGGTTGAGAAGCTTTTTGTCATTGACTGAAAAACTAATTATAAACATGAAGCAACATAGAACAACAAAGGTGTATTTGTGTCCCCTAACGTGATCTAAACAAATAGATTACATTAACTGATTATATGCAAATTTGACTATATTAATTGTGGAAAAGTTATTACACATAGGTACGTCCGTAAAGCCCACGATCCTGGTCATACCCTTAATGCGATGTCATATGATCAAATAAGCTGTGCAAGACGAATCAGTGCTCACATGCGCGCATCAAAACACTCATTCTGTCACCTAAAAGGGAAGCAACTAACGAACACTTATGATAGTTCACTCTCCCCGTCACTTCCTGCACTCCCTTGTGTCAGCACAGTGAACAGAGGAGACCACAAAACAGCCATCTGCGGAAAAACAATATGGTAGCCTTCATTAAAAAGACCTATTAAAATATTCCCTTCTGAAAAGAGGAGCAGGGGTGCCATGTTAACCTGAGACAAATGAACCACGCAAACTCTGTGCTAAATTCGTGTGTGGAGGCACAAACCTGTTTGCATGAGAGCTGTGCTTTGCATGTTCTTTGTGCATCAGTTGCAGTGGTGCTGGAATGCAGACCATGTTTCACGCGACTGAGGTTAAGTAACACTAAAGTTCACTGGAACAGGGCCAGGCAGGTTTTCCACATCCAGAAATGGCTGTGAGCACTATTCTGGGCGCTCCTTCTACTTGGAGTAACTGTGGTGTTTTCATTTATCTGACTCAAATCCTATGTCCTACAAAATGCACATAGAGTTTATTTAGACTTCAGTGCCCAGTAGAGTTTATGGTGGTACAGGTTTCCCATTGAGTGGCAGTGGTGAATACGGAAAAAATTAGATAAAAATGAGCACACGCCCGCGCACACACACACACCTTTATCTACTTAGATGCCACAGGCATCAGATAAACGTCCTGATTGTCAAAAATAATATTTCATGTCCGGGGGCAGGCCAGGGCCTCCTGCACTAGGCCTTTAGCCTTAGCACGCATGGATACTCATACACAAACAAACACACACACTCTGGCATTTCTGAGTGCGAGAGGCCGTGACATTCCCTCAGAAGGTACTCTATCCCTTGCACAGCCTGCCTAAACCAGAACCTCGCCCCGAGTTGTTATGCAACCCACTACTCAGAGTGCAATTCAAAACCCCGAATCAACAGACTTGGCAGCTCTCTGCGCCCCGTCCACACTTATGTAAGCCGTGTGTGTGTGTGTGTGTGTCGAGAGGGAACAACACAGCTAAGGTTCCCCAGCTTTGGATAGTATGGAGTTTGGCAACTGCGAAGGTTTGATCACGGTCTCAGTGTTTTTAAAGGTGTTATTATTGCTTGCAGGCGCACTATCCCATAAAACGGACTGGAAGAACGAGTTCACCCCAACCTGGCATTCATTTGGTTAACTCCTCTGGCGTCCGGATGAGTGTTTTTGTTTACATATGACGTCATCCGGATCGCCACGGTGGCTGCGTCACGCACGCACGCGCTCCCTGCGCGTTATTTTATTTATTTATTTACTTGCTTACTTTGCTGTTGCTTTGTTTTTGCGCGTGCTTACACACAAAGACACGGACAGAGGAAAGAGTAGAGCGTACCTTCCAGCCAGCAGAGCTGTTGCTGTCCCCTTTGTCTTTGAAGTAGGGCACGCTCCTAACCATCCACTCGTAGATCTGGGACAGGGTCAGCCTCTTGTCTGGCGTGCTCTCGATGGCTTTGGTGATCAGGTCCGCGTACGACAGGTTGCCCCACGCGTTCCGGCGAGAGGACGACTTGCGCGGGGTCGTCTGTTGCCCCTGTTGCCCACCCTGCAGCTGTAGCTGCAGGTCCCCCTGCTGCCCCTCTTGCTGCACCCCCTGCGCCGCCGGACCTCCGTTCTCTCTCGCCTCGGGCGGTGCACCGGGGCTGCTCGCGCCGTCGCTGCTGCTCGCGTTCACGGCCATCGCGCCTCCGTCTTCCTCATCATCCTCCTCCTCTGGAATGATGTCCGCGTCGGCAGCCCCGGACTTCACCGAGCCGGACTCGGGCAGCGGCCACGTGCACGACCTCGGCCGCTTCTGAGGCTCGAAGTCCGGGTCGATGGCCACGTCCAGAGCGGCCAGGGGCTCCGTTGACTCCGCCATCGAGGAGCTCCGGGACCGGTTGCTCTCTCTGATAGAGTCAGGGGGGTATGGGGGGCGGGTTCACTCAGACAGGTAGAGGCGCGCTGTTACAGTCCAGTTCCATGAATCACTTCGTCCACAGGCGGTGACAACGAAGACCCCCAAATCCACTGTCACCTCAAAAGTCCTGCAGGTAGAGACAACACACACACGCTCTCTGCAAGCTCGTTAAGCAAACAGCACACAGGACATTCTTACTACAAGGTCTTACTTTGCTAAAGCTTCAGAATGCAATAACTAGTGATCATCACACACGACTTGAATTTGTAATAATATGTAACTAAAGCTCGGCCACACACCATTCAGCACCGCCGTCCAGATCCTGCAAAGTCTTCCCCCTTTTTAGAGCCCACTCGTGTCGCACTCGAGATCAGTCTGAGCACTGATGTAATGCAACTACTGGAGGGGGGGCACCAGGCACAACGTCACAAATAAAAAAAAACCATTCAGCACCGAAGTCACGGAAGGTTCAAGTCATTCAGACGGAAATTAAAAAACGAGACGAGAAGCGAGGAGGTAGCAGACTACTTCTCTGACAGTCACGAGGCTCCCACCTTGACGTTTCCCTCTGCTTTCTTGGGTTGATTGAACATCGAGAAAAGGGCATGCAGTCTTTTCTTTAAAAGCAGAGCGATGAAGCACAAAAAGAACGGGCAGGTATCTGCTGTAACAAAGGAAGTACACTGCAGTTCTAGCCCTGTGTCACACACTAAACCCTGCAGACTCTCTTCCCACCCTCAGCAGTCAGTCAGCCTCAGTCTGACTTACAGAGATCAGAGTGGAGAGACAGAGAGAAAGGAGATGTAGCCTAACCCCGTCAGACCTCCTCTCCCTCCTCCTCCCCCCACCTCCCGTTCATGGGATCGCCTTTTAAAGGGCCACAGCTCCAAAGTACAGTAACACACACAAGGGCATGTTCGGGCAGGCCACGCGAGATGGTATCTGAGAATTTGAATGGCCAAATATAGTTCAAGTTGTGTAAGAATGGAGGCATGTCATGTGCCTCCTTCATGCAACTACACACCTTTTATCTTTTGTGTATGTATGTGCTGTGGACACTTCATATAGACGAAAAGCTTTAAACAAATATTTTTATCATATAATTTCTAGATCATTGCTGTTTCGTGGCAAATCGACGAATAGGAAAAAATAGCTTTTGACAGTAATAGAATACATATTTTCATATGCAGATCAATTTCACATTTTTCCAAAACGTTTGCAGTGTTCAAAGTGTTACTGTCTTACCTTTCTTCACGTTAGCCCTTTAATCCTGCGTGAACAGGGCACGCTCCCTCCTGCCGGAGCCAACGCGTTTCAACGCATGACGTCATCCCGTCCGCGAAGACGAAAGGTCGAATTCTTACTCATACCCTTCTCTAACTCCCCCTGAAGACCACCAGAGCGCGAGCACCTCTTTGTTCCTGTGCATTGTTTATCAAAGCTGTGTGGACGGGGGCGCATGAAGGAATTCGGCGGCGCCCCCACAGCACCTGCGCGCGCCTCACCTGTGAATGCTCCCAGTATGAATTAAGACCAATCAAATAGTCTCACGAACGGCTTGGTCACGTTTCAGTGTATAGAACAGTACACTCCACCATATGCCTCTCATCATTTAACAATCCCACCGGCTATGAACCAGGTACTGATCGAACAGTAATGACACCCCCCCCTCCACCGTCCGGTTCTCTCACTCTGGCTCCTTTGTTCCCATTTGGGCCTATATGCAGAGAAAGGGCTGAGGCAGCAGGTAGAGGATGTAATGATTTTGTTCAACTGGAGTTTGCTTAGAATGTACTTCTGGAACAATGAAGCCAGTTGATGTAGCTGCCCACATGGCAGTAATGTTAATACACATTCTCCTCTCACACAAACACATGATCTGCAGCAGGATGGGTCTGCTCTGCAACTGGTGAGTATCTGTTATCATCAAATTTACATCAGGGGAGTGGAGCATGAGGTTTTAGGTGCTGCTCTCATGTTTCCCACCGAACCTAAGTAACGGAAATTGAATTAGCAGCTCGTTGCTTTAATTTGGACACTGTGACTGACTGGACCTAACAAAGCATTTACAACCCCAGCTGTACTGAATATATCTACATGCACTGGAAGGATGCATACTGTGTTACGGGCTATTACTTAAGGAATGCACTACAGCTAACAGAAATCCTGATTATGAATATTGGCCTGAGGCACATCGCATAATTTTATTTACATGATGCTCCTGGTTACCACCTCTGCCTCTGAGGTGAATGGCCTTTCCACTGGTGTAGCGTCACCAACAAATAAAAACACAGAAGGCATGGTCACCGGTGTCCTACATTACTGTCCTTTGCTGCCATCTAATGGCCACGGGTGGAGGCAAGTAGTGAGTGTTAGCAGCGTTTGCCTGGAGACAGGGAGCTTTGAAAGTGCACTTTGTGATTTAAGAACAACACAGAGGAAATTCTGCCGTCTGATCTTGCTGTAAAACTGAAGGAAGCTATTGAGTATAACCACATATAAACAAAGCTCTGGATGTAAGAAACAATAGTCAGTAACCTGAAGCTATAAGTGCATTGTTTATATTGTCATTGTTCACAAACAATGGAGAAGGAAACTCTCCTACTGGTTTATGCTAAGAGTTTCTCCCAGAGGTATATAGATGAATTGTACACCGTAAAACTGAAGTCAACACATTGTCTTTAGAACTTTCATTGAAGATACAAATGCAGTCCGCCAGTTTCATGTGCAAGGATTAATTGTTCCAAACTACATTTGGTATTCCTATTGGTGTTTCTTCACATAAAATACTTTCTAGTTTAAACATGTTTAAAACCAGTTTTGCTTACCACTGGCTTTTTTCATCCATTTGTAGTTGAGTCAACTTTTAAAGTGAGCTACTGATTTAGACGGAACCTGCTCAATAAGTATTTTATGCATTTTGTGCATTAGCTTTAGCTTTGCATATACCAAACATGTTAAGTGAGTTATATCATAGTACTGTACTGGATACTGGGATGACACGATAAACTCAGATTTCAAACGAAATTCTCAAATTCACACCATCTCAAGGTTTTTTTTTTGTTTGTTTATTTTTTGTTTTGAAGCAAAAGCTAATTTCAGATCTGCAAAAAGTTTCATGTAACTCTGAGAGTGCATTCTGGACATACAGCATTTTTTTTTTTTTACTATTATAGCAAAGTTCATTTCTGGCAGAAAATATATCTGAATGAAAGTGAATTGAACAGGGCTATTAAGGTGTGACATGAACAGCAAATAGTGGATAATTCACAGTGCAGAGATATTAAATGTTACCAAATTAACTGCAGTGCTGGATCCACTCAGCCCATCAGTAGAGGGAGCTATGTTCCTTCCACTTGATTTCAAGCTGCATATATCCTGGTCATCTAGAACAATTACCATGCTCTGATGTTAAGCAACTGTTTGTGATATATAGCCCTGATGTAAAATCCAACCATATGGATGATTAGTGAACATCAGTGATGACTAACGGAAGTAAAAATGCAGATAAAACTAATCACACTGCCAAAGTGAGTTGTTCACAGCTTGTTTCGGCAATGAGAAACACCCTCTGTACAGTTTAGAGATGCTTACCAATGTTTCGTGAAACCACTTGTCTTGAAGACAGCCTCAAACTACTTTGTCATACGTCCCTAAAGGATATTAAAATGATATAAAAACACAGTCTTTACTGCTGTCTGCACATTTCCCAACATCACCTCAAGATAAATTATGCATGAATTTCAGTTATTGAACTCCGTGGCATCTTGCATTGGCTCACTGGAATGTGGAATATCTTGTTACAATGGCTCCTGTCAAGGGGTGGGACATATTAGGCAACAAGTGAGCCATCACTTCACAGTTCAGGGCGATGTGTTTGAATCAGGAAAAAAAAAGGGCAAGCATGTCTAAGTGACTCTGACAAGGGCCAAATTGTGATGAGTATCAGAGCGTCTCCAAAACAGTAGATCTCACGGGGTGTTCCTGGTTTGCAGTGGTTAGTACCAACCATAAGTGACACACTAGTCTGATCCATGGAGAAACCCACTTACAGGACTGAAAAGATCAGATATATACCCACATACAGACACACATTTTAACAACTTGTTTAGGTTTCTCATTTTTCCCTAATAGTTTGTGTCACACTTCACATTTGTGGTTTGGTGTACATACTCATGTGCTATCCAGTAAGTGTCCCAGTTCTCCAGAGGGCAAAAGTGCCCTTTAACCAAACACAAGCTAAAAGTACCCAAAACATTTCTGAATACTGACAGATCATTTCTAATGAAGAAAACCGCTACTACCGCTACGTCTTCTGTACCGGGTTTTCTGATGGTAGAGGGTGCCCCCGAGGGACACAATTAATGGGTTCAAATAGAGCTTTTGTGCAAAGCTGGAATTTGTACATTTTAACCTTTATCATACTGACAGATAAAACTCATTTTCTCATCACAGAATAGCATTGCATTGTTCAACACTGCTATCATAATTTTGAATGCTTTTCAGCTCCTGTTATATGGATTTGAAACGGTGCCATATTTGCATTCATGACGTCAGGGAGTGCTAATCTCTTTACTCACCAACTAATCAGCCATAATGCTAGTGTCCCACTGACGACTTGCTGTAGAATAATAGTCAAAGGGTGGAGACTTTAATTCCCATGCACATCAGTGAGCCTTGGGCACCCATGACCCTGCTGCCTGTTCTCCAGTTGTTCTTCCTTGGACCACTTTTGGTAGATCCTAAACACAGAGTATTGCGAACATCCCCACAAGACCAGCCATTTTGGTGATCCAGTCGTCTAAGTCATCACAATGTGGCCCTTGTCAAAGTCTCTCAGATCCTTACACCTGCCCATTTTTCTTGCTCCCAACACATCAGTTTCAAGAACTGACAGTTTCAAGAATGTTGTGACTGGTGTATTTCTTTCTAGGTTGTAAAGTGTTAACCTACTTTTAGGTGCTTATCTTAATTAAACGTCTTCCATTTTAAATATGGAAAAACATCAGATCACCACTGGTATTGACTGATATTCAAGGTTTCAACACAAGTTCCAGTATTAGACCACCTCTACATGGAGGTAAATACTTTTTCTTGCTCTCTCTGATGCATATTTTAAATAATCATCACTGTTTCCACAGTGTTCTTTTCAATGTTGGGAAACATGGACCTGTCTCTGCCTTTTTATTGTCATTCATTCTTGAAATATTCCTTTCATCTTTCACATTTGTCTGAGAAATTAGCTGCTACTTTTTAAAAGCAGGAAGAAGCACTTGAGATTTAAAGTGGTACCAGGTATTTTTGTGTGCACATTTGAAAATCTTTACCAGAGGTCCTGAAAAACTCTTTGTAGAACCAAATATTTCAAGGACTAAACTTTGGAATTCATGAGCCTCCCCACGACAAAAAAATACTTTAAGAAATGCATCTTTTATTTAAAAAGTTCAAAAACATATACTTAGGGTTGGGATAGCTACAGTAATACAGAAGTCACTTGAAATATAGTAATAATATCCATAGGTCTACAAACTTGTGTGTATGTTTTTTCACATTTGACGTCGATCTCCTTGAACCCAGTATTGCTCGGTCTGCATTTCTGTGAGTCGGGACAGTGTTCTCCCGAAGGCGAAAATTTCTTCTTCTGCTGTGAACAGTGTCAGTCGCTTCCATGACTCCTAAACATATCACCACACAGGCACATGGTCAGATCTGTGGCTAAAACAGCAGAACCCCATCACACGCAGAACAGTCATGTTATTCTTTTTAGAAACTTACAGTTCATTACTACTAATGATTAATAAGCTAGTAATTACTTGATGTTTCTCCCATAACCTTTCAAACAAGTTCTCCCATTTTTTACTCATTACTTAAGGTGAAGACCACCCTTCTGAAACCAGAATGTATTTTGCTAAGCTGTCTACACTAGCTTTTTTTCTGACAAAGTGCTTAATAGTAATGACGATATTTCATCAAAGATTTTGAACTACAATATGACTTTCTTTTCTTTATTTCACCAACCCAATTATTCTACTATTACCAATGTGTCTACAGTGTTTCAGGTTTTTATTAAGAAATGCTGAAAGAGCCGAGTTGATGTTGCTGTTGTGGCTACAGCACTCACTCACATGAGTCAGGCCAAGCTCATCTAGCATCAGACGATCACGTTCCTCCTCTCCAGATTGAGGGCCCCCCACAAAGAGATGGTCCAGAGGTGCCTCAGCCAACACCACCACCCTCACCTAAAAGAGAGAGCAAGAGACAGGATTCAGCTGTACTCGAACAGTACACGCAGGATGGAGACAGAGAGAGATCATATTCAACACTGTTACACCCTATAACACAAGTACACATAAATGGTTCACATAAATAATGTAATGAATCAGTGTGAATGACCCTTTAAATATAAATATCATACTAGTAAAATATTTGACACTGATGAAAATCGGAGTGATATGTAGGGTTGGGAACTGAAAGGAACTGATAAGAAAATATCCCAGACTGGGTACCCCTTTGTTTTTTCGTGTTTTGGTTCTACTTATCAGTTCCTAAACACTATAGCTGCAGGGACCTGTTGAATATGGTCATGCGTCAATGCATTAATATTAATTCACCATAAAACTTACCAACTACTGTCCTTGGTGAAACACTAGAATGCTAGGATCATATCCAGAGATGCCACCAAGAATGTCAGATTTTCTTCGCCTCTGTCGAGGCTTTGGCTAACTAGGGGCTCGGACCTGTATTCTTTGAAGCTGTTTTGTGACAACTTGGTCGTAAAAAGCACTATATAAATAAAATTGAATTGAATGACCCTACTGCCTGAGGGTGGAACAGTGGAACCACATATCCTTTGCTGTCAGTGGAGGCGTTTATGTATGCAGGCCTCCTCAACCCCAAGTGAGAGACCTTTCTTAACTGTGGGGACACGGTATGCCCAGAAAGATCATGCATACTACTAAAAAAAGGCAGATATGCTGAAGAACTGTTAAATAGCATTCATCTTTAGTCTAGATTTAACCTCTGTTTTTGAAGTTGACTTTCTGCTATGGGTTAGTTTAGTTCCAAGCAGGTGTTGTGCACTGCACTGAATGCATTTTAGATTTTACTGTCCCTGATGCTGGAGCATTTGGAATGTTCAGAATAGAGACACTGTGTTTTCTAAATCGATAAGAATTGGAATCGGAATTGATCAAATTCAAACGATACCCAGCCCTTGTGATATGTGGTCCTACGATTCAAATTAAATTGCTTGTTCGTAAGGGTAAAAAAAGATTACCGCCATGTTTAAGGACATGACAACATTAAGTTTTTCTGAAGGTTATTTACAACAAATTAAAACAGATAAAATCCACCAAAAGATTTACACTAAAATGTAAGGGTTGACATGCTACATTGCACCAAATCCACTTAAATAGATTCGAATAGATTTAACTTAGTCCTTGGACAAGTACAAGTACTTACACAACAAAAAGAATTTGGCATGTAACCTTGAGAGGAAATTAGTATTAGGTACCTTTTTAATCATTCATCTGTTCTTCATCTTTTTATTTGTACAATGCTTCAGTGGAAGAATAGAACACTTGTGACTTTGTCATTCACAGTGTTGCCTCCAGGTCGATTCAGAGCAGCAGAAACTGCTTCTGTCTTTATTCAGAATGTGGATTATTGATGGCAGGTTTTAGAGATGCCAACCACCGCTGATATTCCCTGATGTGATAGAACTACACTGAACTTGTGCACTCTGTATAAGTAAGTCTTATACCTTCTGGTCGTAGAAGATGTCAATAAGTGTAATGAGGCGCCTGACTTGGTCCCTCAGTCCGGCCTTCAACCGAGGCACATTACGGATGATTACAGTGTCAAAGTGTCGTGCTATCTCCAGGTAATCGCTGGCACCTAAAGGCTGAAACACACACAAACATGCAGACGAGACCGTGTTGAATATTTTATTAATCACTTGGTGTCCGTTGGCATTAGTAAAAGAGATCTTAAAAAGGAGGGTCAAAAATGAGTGTGGCTCATTTGTTTGCTATTCTCCCTGAACCTCCACAAAGAGTGTCACTTCTGTATCTTTTTATTCCTCCAACTGTCATCTGTTACCTCTCACTCTTTTCTTCTCAAAATTTCCCTTTAGCCCTTTTCTCTAAGTTCTCGGAAAACCAGGTAACGGTGTGACGTGTGTGTTCGCATATGTGTGTCTGAGTGGTAACCAAGCAGGAAGGCACATTAAAACATGCTGACATTGTCCCAACTGCATTAGTCTGACCATGAGGACAAAGAAGTTGAGGACTCTTTACACACACATGCGCGCACACACACACACACACACACACACACACACACACACACACACACAGATGCTCAACGTGGATGGAAGTGAACAGCTCTCTCAAAAGGGCTGAAGGACACAGAGACAGCACGTCAGCCCCATTAGAGAACGGCTTGCTGATTCTCTCTCCCCTACTCACAAACAAAAAGCGACATGCAATTGCGCAACTGGTAATACATGTCCAAGGTTGGAGCAAGCATCTCTCTGCCTCTCGCTCTCTATTATACACAAACCCTCGCACTTCAAGGTCTTGCTTAGGGTAGCTGTCACCAAGGTTGTGCTGAAAAACTTTATGACTGGACAAAGCAGCAAGAGAAGTCTATTCATGATTTTAAACATTTCACTGAAAGCGCAGTGATCACCAGTGCAACATGCTGATACGTTCCGTCGCTGCTACATTAAGAAAGAGACCCATTTAAGCAGATGAAAAAGGAGTAAACAAGAGAGGACTAATGCAATTGCAAAGTGTAATGCACCAGCAAGGAAAAGAGCAAAAGCAAAGTCGGGGTGATGGAATTCTAGAGAGAAGAACCAGAAGCAATGGCTGCAACACACAAAATTCATGCCTTGATGTTGCAGTAGGTCGAAAGAATGTCTGCCACAGTTGTTGATATGACTTCATATGTGGACTAAGGTATTGACAATTACCTTAATCAACTGTGGTTTAAAAAATGAAATGCTGAAGCCAAGTATTTGTTACAAAAGTCAAAACAGTAAATGGCTTTTATCTGAGCTGCATATGTTTTGTTTGTGACACAGAACACTGCTTTCACCAATCTGCAATATTTAAAAAGTGGAATGGTATAATTAGTAGTATTTACAGACACCTCTTGAGTAGTCTGCTTAGATAAAAGATACTTTGCAGATACTTAAGCTCATCTGTATGAACATTATGATTATATGGGCTCAAACAGGGTAAGCCAATGATGGGCCACAATTAAAATGATTGGTGCCCTGTTTACACCTGCATTATTGAGGAACTATTGCATAACAGTTTGTTACAATGAAACTACAAGGATGATCCTGTGAAATCTTGTGTCTCCTTCTGTGACCATGTTCTGTCTTGGACCTACACAGACCTGTGTTTTCTGTGTTCTGTCTTGTGGGGCTGCTCATCAAAATCCAGAGTTGGGATCAGCCAATCACTTTCTTTGCTGGACTTACTGTAAAGATAAACTACCTTTGTTCAGATGTTGAATCTCAGTCTTTAATTTATGCACTGATTCAAAATAGTTAGCATTTTTGTTTCAAGGCATTTATGCATACTTATACTAAACATTTAGCCAACAACTGGTCTAAGGTCAGATGGTCAGAGGCTGGTCAGAAGCTAGTCACTGACAGAAAAGACCAATGGTTTGAGGTTGCATGCTTCATGGTGGCTGATTAAATTGATCTGTTAGCTCAGTGGACCATAATGTACAATATTTAAACAAATTATTTATCAAGACATTCTCGCTGTTAGGTATATGGATGTCATAAGAATAATCATAATGGATTTGGAACTAGTGCTGTCAAGCGATTAAAATTTTTGATCTAATTAATTACATGGTGTGGCGATTAATTAATCTAATTAATCG
>JBBPCX010000160.1:17965100-17987340 GCA_037974365.1 Hydrocynus forskahlii
AAATGCTGACCCATGATCTGTATGTGTGTGTGTGTGTATCTGTGTTATTTTCCTGTTATGTCTTTGAGTTTTCATTTATTTCAGTGTAATCTACACTGTTATCAGGATAGTTCATCATGCATCGATGCCAGTTCTGTTTATTAACCTAGAACATTTGTACTTTGTGCAACAAAAGAGGGAGCTTTGTTATGAAAACCTCTGCTTAAAGGTTTAAACACAGAACTGGCTCCTGACACCTTACTTGAAAACCAATTTAATATGAGTACTTCCCATTATACTGAGTTCTCTTCTCCTGTCTTGCATAAATACTACCTGTCTTTTGAGGGCAAAACACACACATGCCTCATTTAATACATATAAACCTTCCTCACTATCTTCTTCCTTCTAATCCTTCTTTCTAATCCTCTGTTGTTCAGTACAGGGTGCCAGATTTGCTGCTTTGTCAGTGGTGATGGAGCAGAGTTCTAGTGCCCTGCAGCAACAGGTGGTGTACGTGTTCCCATTAGTGAAGTTTTATGAGCAATTTTATGCTTTTATTAAATGTATAATTCATCCAGGCTGTAGACATATATACAAACAACCTCATGCATGTCTGTGCACAGTCAAATTGCTGTTTTTTTTTGCTGAAATCTATAGTGAAATCTATAGTAAAAATCCTCCTGTTTTTGTTTCTAATTATATTTTTCCCGTTATCAAATCATTTGAGTGAACTGTAAAATATTTTAAATATCTTCATTGTCAGAATTTCCTAGTATTCATCTTTTCCTTTTAATTATATCATGCAAGAGTTGTCTAAGTGCACTTTGTCATGAAGCATAAGACAAAAAAAGTCTCTTTTTGTTGAATGGCCTTAAAATGGTAATTGTCACAGATTATCTGGAATTTAAATTGCGGCCAAGAAATAGTTCATAATATTTCTTCATTTTTCTTCTATTTGTTTTATTTTTTTCAGATTCTAAACCTTTCTTTTTATTTTCAGGTTTAAATGGGGGGAAAAAATCACAAAAGTTCAAGAGTCTCGGACTTTTGGCTGTGTGTGTGTGTGCGTGTGTGTGTGTGTGTGTGTGTAGCTTCTGTGTACAGTGGGATTCTGTTATGGAATGTATGGTGGGAATAGGTATTCACGATTCATGTTATCTGGAGGTAGTGGTATTAAAATGGTTGGTTGCTTCCAGTAGTGTTTCCATTAGCATTGGCTTCATCTCTAGTTAGTTTATGAAATCCATTGTTGTTCCAGCTTTGTGATCCACCAGTGCAACACTGTGATCTGCTTGTGTCTTGACTCCTGTGTCTTTGTCAGCTCCATTCTTTAAAAGTTATGGCATGCTATTGTTGCATGGGAGGGAAGAAATATTTAGGCTATACAAAATGTTATAAAATCAATACAAATGTGCGGTTTGTCTCACATTACACATTAAGATCACCTGCTTGGTCAGATTCAGAGTGTTCCTCATGAGAATCTCGACATGCTGGTTTTCATGCTGGTGTGTGAGTGTTTTTTGAGTTTCCTGTTTCCTAGGTAGGACGAGCTTTTTTTGTTTGTTTTTTTTCAGCTCAGTTTCCTGCTTATTTAAGTTGGAGTGGAAGGCCTGGGAAGCCCAAGGGACCACTTGATTTTAATCTATTGCCTACTAAATAATATTTTTCCATGTGTAGATTTATTTCAATTTTTTTTTTCACCTTCACATCCTCTTTTTGATTTGTTTTATGTTTTGGTAAACATAAGACTGGCCACCTTCTGTGGCAGTGCTAGAAGAGGAATGCTGGTTTTCAGAGGGAACAGTAGTATACCGCAACTTTCATGTGTGGGTGTGTGTGAGGGCCTTGAAACCTTAGAGTAAAAGTAAAATCCGCAGTGTTCAGCCTCACCGCTAGAAATGGTTGCAATACAAGGCTTTTACATAGACACAACAGATAGTCACAGTTGTGGCCATGTGCAACTGCAAGGCCACTTACGTTTTTGTGTATCTGAGGAAAATTAAAGTATCCTCATGTTCAAACAGGGCATTGTCCAGGATAAAACCATAGTGCTGTAATGATAGTAATGATTGTCAGATGTTTTTAATTATTTTTCTTCTGGCTTTGTTACTCTGTACTCATATTTTGTATAATTTATAGTTTTTGTTTATAGATCTTGAGACAGAATGCTGTCCCAGACCCCATTCCTTAATAATCTGAATATGGCTCTGGAGTAGTGCAACCGTCTAACTCTGTTTGTCAGGAGGTCATGAATTTGAGTCCTGGCGACGCCACAGAATTCCATGTCTTGAACTGTATTGTTAACCCAACTGAGAGGATTATTTAGACCACTGTACCATAACTCTTTCCCTAAAAATCTCTAAAACCTTTGGAAGAGCAGAATATTTTCATGAAATTTCTCGACTCCAAAAACTGCCTCAAACTAATTTTGATTAGGTATTGTTCTTTATACTTTACACATAGCTGTGAAGCAGTTTTGAGAAGGACCTAGAAGTAATTTCTTTCTTGACATGAACTGTGCTTTTCAACGTAAAGCATGCACACAAAGGGACGCAGATAAGAAGACTCTCATTTTAAGACAGCTCAACCCTATCAATTTAAGCAGTCATATTTTCCGAGCTGATGAGTTTTGACAGACGCTCTTGTGTTTGATAATGGACCACAGGCTCCTCCAGCTCTCCTATAGTATTTATAGCTTTCCTCTACCTACAGAGTGAGCCATCGCCAGCCATTAGCCCGAATCTAAAGCTACTGTACTTGATTAGCGTGTAATAATTAGCATATGCGTGTAATCAGCATTATTGTGTGTCTGGGAGCCCACGGTGACCCTGCTTTGCATAAGGGAGCGCCCTGCTCGTCCGCCTCTCGGCTCTTTCACTCCCTCTCTCCAGCCTCGAAGATGCAAAGAAAGAAGAGGAGCTGTCAGCTTTTGATTTGCTTCTGAAGTAAGCGCTGCTATCTGAAGAGATGAAAGAGAAGCGCATGTTTTGCGCTTGTCGAAGTTAACAGCAGCGCCCATATTGATTATGAGGTCCCGTGTGACAGGGGCACCTTCCCTCTTTTTTCATTTTGCACCGTTCTCGCACTCACAATAAGTCTCACCCCCCCTTCGTTCATGCTGTCTTCATGTCCCACACCCTGGAGATGATACGTGTGTGTGAGCGTGTGAGAGCGAGAGAAAGAGTATGAGCGCCTGCCTTCTTAATCCCCTCATTGAGAGAAGAGTGAAGTGAATGAGTGGTGGTGGCGGAGGGGAGGGGTAGAACTCATTTTAACCCCCTGTTCCACCCTTTACTGGATGACACAGAAGCCCCCTTCCCCCCTCCCCTGCAGTTATCATCCCAAGATCGACTCGGGTCAATGTCACATCTCCTCTTCAGATAAATAAGGGATATTCAGTTCTGCTACTCTGCAGGGTCTCCAATTCTTATTCAGAAACTTCCATATCAGTCCACAGGGCGAAATGGTGAAGGCGACAAACGTTTGGCCACTGCTTTGTAGCAAAGGTTAACTAAGAGACCCTTTGACCTGTTGCAGTTTTCTGCTTCTATTGATCTCTAAAGGGTTTAGTGCAATAGCACTTGTGTGGCTTGAGCCTGAGAACAAATCTGGCACTGTGCTCTCAGTGGAGTCTGGTTATAGGATTGGTAGAATACTATTAAAGTAAAGATTTTTCTTTAGATTGCCATAACTGCAGCATGTATTACAAACTCAAAGTCTCATTTTTGTTTTTGTATTCTGACCTTCATCTTTGGCTTAGCCTTTAACTCCTCTCACAAGCTTTGGGCATACCAGACGTCTGAGACAGCATCTGCTTTTTGAAGTGAAAAAAAGATGATTTAGGCATGAATATTTAATTTTAATTCAATTTAATTTATTAACCCTTATTGTCACACATGAACACACCACAACACAATGTGACCAATTGTGAAATTCTTTCTCTGCATTTAACCCATTCACTAAGTGAAGCAGTGGGCTGCCGCCAACGAGGAATAGAATAGCTTCTACAGTTTAGCACAAGGCTAATGTAGCTAACAAGTAACAGAAGCTTATACCCCATGAATTAGCTTCACATGTTCACACTATATGTTGTTAAGTAATCTCAAATAGACTTTGGCATCTTTATGTATTGTTATGTGAAAATTATATGTGAAATTAAAGAAGACAACTTTTTAAACTTTAAACTTGGCTGATTGAGTTCATTCTGGGAGGAGGGGCAGTAATGAAGCCTTGATTTTACTATATATTACGATCCACTTTACGCTCTATTGCCCTGAGAGAGTCAGTTTGAAGTGTTCTGCCAACTGACCTTCTCTCTAGATGTACTGTCTGTTTTTCGCCTACTTGTTTACAGAATGAAGAGACTGAGTGGCGTTAGACCTGGCCCCAGTCAAAGCCCCCCCCCTTCTGGTTCCAGTGGAAACTCATGGGAGAGGACTTTGGGATCCTACTTTGTTTACAGACAGGAGAATGAAAACCCCTTTTTTTTCTTTTACAGCCCTCTCTCCTTTTTTCTCCCTCTGTCTTTCCCTCTCCCTCCCCCCCCCCCTCTCTCACCTCTACTCTTCATCCCCCCTTCATTCTCTCCTTCATTTCTAAACCCCTCTCGCTCACTCGCCAGCTCTCTCACTCTTGGCCATTAATAAAAATGGCTTGCTTGCCTGGCTGTCAGTCCCAGTCAAGTGTAATCCAAAGTCTACAGCATCCTCCCCGACAACTATTTTAATGGTAATGGGGACCATATTGTATCAAGGCTACCATATCCTACTTGAGATGACAGTATTAAAAGTGGGAGTTGATGCTATGGGAACAAAGAGCGGGGGCAGCTTTTTGCAAGAGCTAGTGTGTGTGTGTGTGGGTGAGAGAGAGAGAGAGAGACAGTGTGTGTGGTGGGGGTAACTGTGAGTACTCTCATTGTCCCTCTCTCCTCATCTTTTCGGGGATATGATGCGATGAGATGGCATTGTGCATCCATTTTTTTGCTACTTTTATTTTGAAAAAGAGAGAGAGGAGGGCGGAGAGATGAAATGCGGCTCTCTTAAACTTGACTCGATCCGGCTCACTAAAAGCTAATGCATAGCCGGCGCTGAACCCCTTACAGTGAGTGTGGTGACCTCTCAGTGCAGGGTTTCTTTTTTTCCCTTTTCCCGCTCCCCTCTCTTTCCTCCTAATGAGGACACTGCATTGTTCCCAGCGCACACATGCATCTGAAAAAAGAGGAGGGAGACTGGGGCTGTGCCCCCCTCCTCAGATCGGCATAAGCCATGTGGAGGCTTTTAACAGTGCCGAGGAGTGACTGAAAGAAGAAGCGCTTTTAGTACATCTCTCAGACAATTGGCTATTTTAGGGTGTTGTGTATAAAATGGACTTGCTGTCTCTCTCTCTCTCTCTCTCTCTCTCTCTCTCTCTCTCTCTCACATACATTTAAGCCTTATGTCATGCTTCCTTATAGTGATGTATCACTCAGTCTTGTATAGGGCATAACTTTGATTTATTACCCATGTTGCTTTGTATTTTGTATTTTTTTTCTTTACAAAATGGTTTGTGATGTATTAACTGCAGTGGTTGTTAGATACTTCACTGATATATCAAAATGAATGTTTAAATGTTGTGAAGTAGTGTTTTAAACTCCATTTCTATTGTGGAGTGTTTCCAGTGAAAATTGGCCAATGAGCAGAATCTGTCCTGTCAACCGTTTAAAGTGCTCTACAACTAGACTTTGAAAGGGCTGCTAACATCGAGGGTCAATGATTTTCATTACTCCCATGCAAACCAAGGCACGCAGAGCTCCATAACCATTTAAATAAAGACTTGTTCCAGCAAACGTCTGTTGTCATGAATACTGCTTAAGTCAGTTTTGATGTCATTTAACATCAAAAGGTTATGAGAACGGACACTTGTTCGAATAAACCTGAAAGTGTTTGTCAGTAGTCATGAAACGGTTATGTCTGTATTATGTAGACTCACAAACGCTGGTCTTTAATGAACTGTATGCAGTTTCTGAGCGTGCAACAGGTACCCTTTGTGTATTAGGAGGTGTTTGATGCCTCTTTCAGTTAAGTCTACTCGCTTTAAGTTGTACACGAAGTGAGTCTGGAGGCGTATTCAATGGAAGCCGCTGCAATCTTCAGCAAGCTTTTACCTGTTGTTCAGACTCAGGGTCCTTCTCATCTCTTCACAAATAAACGAGTTAACACAAAGATATCGGCAGGTCTCTTAATAACCTCTATCTGTGTGCTGGCTGTAAATGCTGCTGCTAGATGAATGGGACTGTTTTCGTCTGATCATCAAGTGTTTGATGTGGCAGTCGGCTTCCGCCTGTGTGGTTAACTTTGGTTGCCACGGTAATCAGGGCTTTTGTTGTGCGGTTTTGTTTGGTTCTTTAGCTCATCTCAGGTTTGATTGAGATCATTAGCACAGAGATGAGGCCAGTCAAACTCAGAAGAGAGCAGATAGACGCAGCTGTCTGCACGATGCCTCGTCACCATTCTCCTTCGCAGCTTTCTGCGGCATCGTTCATAATGTGGCTTATGTTTGTTTTTCAAACACTTTGAATAACTACCTCTTCAGTTAAATGAGAACTGGATGGCCTAAATGTTTTTTTTTCTTTTATTTCTTTTTTTTTGCTGGATCTGACTTGTATCTACTTGTTTTGCAAGTAGCTTTTTGTGAACAGTGTCTGTTTACATGTAACATTTCATAGTGCTAATAATGAATACATAAAGTGGAGTTTCCAGTCCGCTCCTATACAGCAGGTCATGTTAGACCTATACTGTAAGAGCCTTTCTTCAAAACGGAAGAAGGTTCAACTTTTTAGCACTGTAATGACCTTTTAATCAGCTCAGAAGCTCCTTGGTCACCCACTCCTGTCTAATACTAATCACATACCACCTCATAGGCTTTGTTCATTGACAGTGAGAGTATGTGTATTACATTACCTGATCAGTTGACATGGGGATTAACTTCTTTACACCTCTTTGCTCAGAGGAAACCAAAGCCAAGAAGGCTGCCATTCAAGTGATATTACCTGCAAACAGCGCAGCAAGCTTGCATGTCGCTTCGTCAGCATTCTGTACATGCTGGCGTAACCCTACACTTATAGCTCACAAGAGGACTTGCTGATTCCCATCTCTTATGGCTCAGAGAAAAAGAAAGACATTGTAAAGACTGGATGGTTTTGAATAGGTATTTGCAAAAGCTAGACCTGGGGTAAAAAACGACCTTGTGAAGTGGAGCTGGAGATTATGGCAGTTTCTCTGTGCTTATTAAATAAGAGTTTGCAAAATGCTGAGATTCTCTCCTTTAAAGAGTGCACATCTTGCCTTCTATTTTTGTTTATTTTTTTATTTACTATACATTATGTGTTATTTAACGGTTACTTGGCAGAGTGATAAGACACTTTGTGTTTCATTTGAATGTTTCTGCTTCACTGAGGAAAATACAGCTTCTCAAAACTAAAAGTCCAGGTGTTGAGTATCAGGTGTTATGCTACCTGTAGACTCTTCAGAATGTCGAACTTAGAATAGAAACCACTAATTGATGACCACTTCAGTTCATTGGAATTTTCTACTTATTAGTTTGTAGCAGGCCTAGGTGCTGAATTGTAAGTGTTAAGATTAATATCTGGATAGCAGGGATGGGAATCACTAGTGACATCATGGTACAGTGTCATGATACTTAGGTGCTGATTTGATACGTATTATGATTATATAAATATCACGATTCAGTTCTATGATTATTTTCCAATTTTTTTTTGACAACACTGTATGTCTTCAGATTTTTGTGTATAAAAGTAGCAATAGATGTGGTGTTGTGCTTCACTTTATCTGAACTGCTGGGAATCTTGTTCAGAACTCATTGTTGGCTATTAGAAAAATGTTTGTTTCCCCACCACCTTGTCTTTCTCAGAATGATGTGTAGCAATACTATGTCTGTTCGTCGTACCACAACGTTTTACTTTCGCGCGTCAAAGTTTGCTGACTGGAATATGTGGAGTAAAGGCTGTGGTGAGTTGCTGCAGGTGTTTTTGAATCAAAAGACGACTTTGATGAACCCTGAAGAGTTAGAGAACACACAAACAAACGAATGAAGAGATAAAGAGGGAAAAGAACAGGGTGGGAAGAGACTGAGGGCGCTGGAGGTGGAGAGCAGAAATAGCACGGGTTGGTAAAAGCTGGAGGGGGAAATGGAGAGGAGCATGGCTGTGTTTCATCGATGTTGTTCATTCTGAACAGAGATAAGCACTGGCTTAAGTGGCTCTCTCAAGGGCGAGCAGTGACTTATAGCATACAGAGAGCTAGGGCAGAATGAGGATGAGGTGAAGGGAGATCTGGAACTGTGTGGGGGGGTACGGTATGTAAAAAGTGAAACAATCAATTATTCTCCAATTAGAGCCTCAGATAAGACTTTTTTTACTCAAAGTGGACTGTCATGGATTTTGTGTCATCAATCATAGATCATCCGTTCTTTGAATTTTCCGACTTCTTTCCTGTTTAAATATTTTAGTTTATTAAATTTTTTATTCTTTCTTTTGTTAAATCTGTGGTTTGCACGTCTGCACATATGAGGCAGTTTCGACTGGATGTGTGTGTGTGTGTGTGTTACTCTCGCTGGCTTCTGCCTCTTCAGTTTGCTGCTTGAATGGAGCTCCACACACACATTATATGTTGCTTCTCTCATTGTGTGTAAGGGCTGCAGTGTGTTTTGTACTTTTTGAATCCACCTTTAAGGAAACAGCTCTCCTGAGCAAAATATATCACTGATACTTTGCTGCTGTGCATAACCAGTTGTATTCAGCTTAACTTATTTAAGTCCTCCTAGGGTGACTTTCTCACAATATCTACACAATATTTACTCTGTTTTGAAAATAGAGTAATAGCAAGTACTGAAATTTGCAGCTGTCAGCTCTAATCTAAAATGATAGAAGTTACTGTTATGTACAAAGCAGAGATGACCAGTTATTTCTGTGCTAATTTAAATTTGTGCTTGGATTTAACTAGAACTTGTGCGCCTCTGTTTTTCTCAGACAAACCTTCCCATCTTCAAGCTGAAGGAGTCCACCGTCAGGAGAAGATACAGTGACTTTGAGTGGCTGAGAGGAGAGCTAGAGAGAGAGAGCAAGGTGAGTGAGGACCGAAGTCACTGAGCCAGGAGGAGACGCAACAATGTGTCATTATATTAATTTGCAGTTAAAGTACTTTGTTCGTTTTCTGAGGGAAATGTTAAACGGCCACTTGCATAAGTTATCTTAAGAATTTATATTAAGTTAAAGCATTTAAAGAATTGGCAACTGTCAAAAATCTAAGTGCTGAAACTTAAGGTTGGAGTCTCAGTTTGCATAGATTTTTCTCATGTAAGCCTAGGGGAAAATGCAGTTTCACAATTTTTTTAAAATGCAACTTGGCCCAGTTGACCCATCTATACTGCACCTACAGATTTAGTGGTTTAGTATACAATTAGATACAATTGAAAGATTTTTATACATTAATATTTTGTATTCACATAAAATAATCACTGTTATGCTAGGTAAAGTGGTAATCCAAGTTGCTTTTGTGTAATTGATTTGTTTAGTGATAAACATCTGATTGCATAAGTTTTGCTATTTTGCCAGTTAAAATAATTCAAGACTTAGTTGCTACAGTATGTGGATTTACTCTTATGGGATTTGCAAGTGTGAGAAAATTAGTATTTTGTGTGGTTGCTGTGTAGGCTTGCATACAACTTAAATATGTATCATTTAAAATTAATAGATTTTTTGACAGTAGAATTTTGTTGTGCAATGTCTCCTTAGATCAAATGGGATTTGTAATTTTTCTGTGTGTGTGTCTGTATGTGTCTCAGGTGGTCGTTCCCCCTCTACCAGGGAAAGCTCTGTTTAGGCAGCTGCCGTTCCGTGGGGACGACGGCATCTTTGATGACTCCTTCATCGAGGAGCGGCGGCAAGGCCTGGAGCAGTTCCTCAACAAGTAAGTCATGTGACTTTTTTCCACAGAACATGCACCTACACGGCCTCTTTTGGGGAAATAGCCACCTGAACTGAAATGTACATAGGCAGATTGGGTCCAGCAGCACCTTTGTGTTCTTGTTTGTCCTCTTTTGGTCAAGCTGCCTATAAAGGATTTTTGGGATTAGTCAATAGTAGCACTAGTACATCATTGATGAAGTTAGGCCAAATTAAATCACCATATTGTTTTGGTTAAAACATGTTGTTTCGGTTATTAGTTATGTGCACAAAGGACCATCACTACATATATGTTTTACAATAGTTGTTGCTGACTAGAATGGTATATTAGTTCCTGATTGGTTGAGTGATGCTTTAAATAGCCTACTTAGTTCAGTGTAAACAGTTATCTGTCCCCACTACTCTCCATAGCCACTGGCTTTGTGCCTCACTGATGCTGTTAAGTTAGGGGTCAGCATGGGTACTCTAACCGGTCTGTGGCTACAGAGCACCATATGCTGCAAGTTGCGATGAACTGTGTTTTAACATATTTCTACCATAATCAGCATTAACCTTCTCAGAAATTTGTGCTACAGTAGATCAGATGGTGGATCAGAACAGATAGACAAGCCTGAAATCCCAACTGACATCAGGAGCCTTGGCTTCCCCTTGGAACTGTAACTTGTTCACCGGTTGTCTTTCCTTATACCACTTTTGGCAGGTACTAACATCTCCATATTAGAAAAACACCCCACAAGACCTTTTGGAAATGATCTAAACCAGGAGTTTAGCCTTCACTATTTGACCTTTATAAAAGTCAGTCGTATCTTTACAGCTGGCTATTTCTCCTACTTCAAAAACTGATTACTCACTTTTTCACTGCCTAATGTTTCCCTACTCTGCCACTGCAACAAGATCATCATTGTTATTCATTTCAACTGTCAGTGGTTTTAATGTTATGGTGTGTGTGAGAGAGAGAATGAGTGTGTAATGTAGAATATTAGTTTGTTAAAATTTGTAGCAGGAAGAAGGATGGGATTCTTCTAGATTATCAGATTACCACAATGAGTTGTACAAATATTTCTTCCTCTTTTCACTTAATTTGAAGTTTCTTAGGTTGAAGTTAAAGGGAGGAACAGATACTTACCAGCCTTCATGTCAGCTGATGTCTCTGCTTTCCCTTTTTTTTTTTTCCTCCTGCGTTTCTCATAATTACCTACCAAGGGATCGAAACTGATGAGAGGCCGCAAGTGCACCCAGCTTTACTTTTTACATTTGTTTTATTTTCGCTGTGTAATTTATGATAATTGCGAGTGAAATTACAGGCGTGCGATCCTCTTCCCTGCAGGATGTTGTGTGCACCCCTGCTTATTTTTGATCTGAGGTGCCGTTCCCCCACCGGCACAGACAATAAAAGTTACAGTGCGATTGTAATTATTTGCTGTGATTGCAGACTTTGCTATTATCTTTGTTTCATGTGCAAATGTGCCGTCTCTACCTGTTTGAATTTTAATACAAGACGAACGGCTGTAAATTAGGTTTGGAGACAGAAGCAATACATGGGTAATTAAGATGGGTTTTTTCTCCCATGTAACAAAAAATCCTGAATTAAATGTCATTGTTCAGCGTTAATAGCACTTAGGGCCCCACACGCTTGCTGCATGTTTCAGATCCACTATGCGTGTGTGCATGTGCACGTGTTGGTGTGTGATTAAGTGCATTGTAAAGGTGCGTTGACTGTTCCCAACTCTGACAATGATCTTCCGAATCTGCTTTGTCTTGTGTAATTTTACAAGTTTCAGGAAGCTACTACTGGAACACATTATCAAAGACTTTTTTAAACGCCAAACAGTGAACATAACTGCTTTATGATGTACCAGTCCGCTTTGACTTGAAAGTTTTGAATCCGTGAGATCTGGTCAGTGACAGTTGACTGAGTTCAGGTATTAGAGTGGAATGTAAACTTGACAAAATTCTGCAACAGGTCTTATTATGTTAATTACATCTGTCATGTTATATCAGGTGGGTTTACATCCAGGCCTGGCTGATTATTGGATCCAAAATCCAGCATTATTACAGAATTAATATTGAAATGTTTACAACATTGTTATTTTGTTTGTATGGGGCAGTGCCTATAGATGTTGAAAAAATTCTTAAGTACAGTCTTGGTTTGTTTTTAAACTTTTTAAACTCTGCCCTGCTGCTTCCTGAAGAGTGATGGTCTGTAATAGGACCAAAACAATTTTCAAGAGCTACTTGATCACAAACTTGCTTCTAATCTTAAAAAATATGTTTGTGGGGAAATTTTTTAAGAAACTTCAAAAGCCCAAAATGTCATTGTGTAAAGTGTTTCTGCAAACCACTACAATTGTCTCTTCTTCTTCTCCTTCTTCTTTTCCTTCTCCTTCTCCTCCTCCTCCTCCTCCTCCTCTTTCTTCCAGAACTAGTAGCATCAGACACTCTGACCTTCTATTACTGAATTGCACCAGTTACCACTGTGCCACATGTATCTTTTAACTTCATATTTTGTTTTTAATTTTCAGAGTGGCTGGCCATCCACTGGCTCAGAATGAGCGTTGCCTGCACATGTTTCTTCAAGATGAAATGGTGGATAAAAACTACACCCCTTCCAAAGTCAGACAAGCCTGAGCTACCTACACTAGAACTTGCCACACACACGGAATAAGGCTCAATCATGCAGAACTCTTCCCCTGGAATAAAACTGCCCATCTAAAGTGTTCATTCTACATACTGCATATGGTCTTGAGCAAGACACATCTTTGATGCTTAAGCTTAAAAACAAATGAAAAGAAGAGGAAAGGAAAAACCTGAAACAACTCCATCACACTATACTGTAAAGTGAATTGACAGTGTCTTTTCATCTGATCACTGTTCTTTCTTTTTGCTGACAGTTGTTCACCCAGAATCAGATCCAAGTAAGACATCACGAAACGCATCTTTGTGTAACAGTTGTGATTATTTATGGTAGTTTTAGTGTCCGCAAGCGCCACAAATTTTTGTGTAGCTCAGGATTATGTATCTTCACAAGAACATCAAACAAAAATGAACCAAAAAATATATTTACATTTATGCAAGCATTATTTACCCGTGTTAGATTAAATCCTACTGAGTTTCCTTTAACTGAACTTAACTCTAAGAGTAGATTTAACTCTGTAGGAGATACTTTAACACAAATGATTTTTCTTTTTCCTGATACACTTACTTGCACTGCTCTCAACTCTTCAGAACACAAATTGCAACTAGTGCTTCTCTCACAGGGCACTTCAGTGACGCATCTTTGATGTGAAGCGTAAGGATATGTGACGTGTGTATGTAACAGCCAGCACTTGCCGAGCCTCAGTATGGTTGTTTTTTTTTGTTTGTTTGTTTGGTTTTTTTGGGGGGGGGGATTGTTTTGTTTGTTTTAAATTCTTCGTTCTGATTGGAGCATGCTGTGGTCGGCGCATGTTTTCAGATTTGTATACTGCTGTGCCATTGTTTGTTTGTTTCTGAGGATTTTCCAATAAAACTGGTCACACAGACAGTGATAAAAGGATGTTCTGATTGTTTTCTTTCAGTGTAATTTAAGTTTCTGATGCACACATTTATTTACCTAATTTGTGAACCTAACCTTATTTTTTTTTACCCCTATTAGTTTTTTTTATAAAATAAGTGTTGTCTTTGCTTTTTTGCTGTTTCCTTTAGGTCAGGAAAAATGAAATGAGTGTGCTTTAAAACTGAGTAAAAAAATAAATGGATTCTGGGCCAAAGTAAGCTGGACAGATGAAATTGAAGGCTATACTGAACTTGAGTGATGGAAGAAAAAAAGTAGAGCTTGTATGATATGGAGAAAATGTTAGTACTGTGATCATGCCTTTCAATATATTCAGGGCCGGTATCATCACTTTTCTTGAATTAAAATGCTTGAAATATGTAAATATGGTTAAGTTTCAAAATGCATATTCATTTCCGCATCCATGAAGTCAATATATAGAAACTAAGCTGCAAAAAAGCCTGCTTTCAAGTCATAGAATTTGTGGTCACAGATCCGGTGGATCCCCTTATGCAGCCTATAGCAGTTCGGCCCCTACTATTCATACTGAAGTTCTATATATTTCAGCCCCATGCTACCTTTTAAATGAGCTGCTGTATGAGGCAGCCAATCAGAAAATAGATCATTGGCATATATCGGTCTTAGAGACACAACAACAAGAACAGCCTGTTTAATTTCAATAAATGAAAAGAGGTTGGAGAATAGTGTACGAATAATATTTTGCCACATAAACCCACACAAATGTGATGGGAAAAACTAAACAGTAAAATGTAAGATAAGGGCCATTTAATAAAACCCTTGGGAAATCAGTGCCTTTAATGGGTAAAGATATAATCAGACTTTTGTTGGAGTAATGCTTCGATAAATCAAGACACCCGGTAACTCATCTGGAGCTCTGATTGTTCAAGCAGCCATATACGCTATTAAAGGTTGGATGCTCATTTGCATATCGCAGCCTTCTGCATATTAGCATTGCAAAACTAGGAAACAAGTTTCTCAGGGTCAAAAATAGGAATGTTCTTGACAAATTGTACTTACTAAAATCAAAGCTGAGATTTAAGGGCCCCATTAATAAGTAAAGACTGAAATGTCTGCATTATAGGCCCAGTCATGCTATACAGTCATGTTTCATTACAGATCCAATGTGCTTGGGTAATGAACAGAAATAAACAAATGTTCTGTTTTTCAAAGACCAGTAGACTGAGCTTTAGCTTGTTGTTTGCTATTAACCAGTTATAAAACGTAAGCTCGTGTCTTGTAATCTGAAACCTGAAAACTGAAGGGCTCACTGTAAATGTGAAGAACTGGCATTAATGTGAATGGTCTAAAATAGAATAAGATACTCTGCTCAAAAATAAAGATTCTTAAATGGTTCCTGACCCTTTCATTGGTATAGAATCTTATGTGGAGGTTCTTTAAACCTTTAAAAGTTTCTTTAAAAGGAGTCATGCATGGAAAGGGTTTAAAGATACCAATAGAGGTTATGCTGTGGCATTACTTGAAAGAAACATTTTGGCTACATACTAGGATACTAGACTGCTGTGGTAGGAGGAGATATGTTGGAAGACATTTGCAAGCTGGCTTTACATGGTGGGAGAGAGACGCTAAAGGGCACATTCGTTTGCCTCTGGGCAACCTTGCTGTTCACTCCATGCCGGAGCAGCCCTGCGTTTAAGGAATAAGGTAAATTGGATTGTACGTTGTCATCTGCAATCATGATTCTTTCCATTGTGCCTGCTTTCTATCAAAACATGAAGATTAAAAAATGCAATTTGGGCAAAGCCCTTGATTTATCAAAGAGTGCTTGAAACCTCCGGGGGCCCTGCGAGGTACAGCAACTTAACTCAAGGTCTGGGTGCATTGTATCGGCGATGGTTCAATATGCACTCCAGGCCAGACATGAACCTCTCTACGTCCTTGTTTAGAGGGAGCTTGGGGGGGGGAGTGGAGCTTCCTTTTGCAGCATCCAAGCAACCCAATGACCAAAAAATAAATAAATTTACAAGATGGAGAAATCGAAGAGATGAGGCGAGGCACAGTAAAGAGAACCCAAAGATCAATACTCAATATTTATTCTAATATTTAGACAACTTTCACCAAAAATTATAATTTTTTTACAACAAGAAATATATGTACAGACTACAAAACCTTCACAAGTGCTGAACATATCTGTGAACATGTGTTAGTGACTACCCATAGTAAGCTCTGAATGTTGTGTCGCCACGTCCACCACAAAATAGGCAGTTTTCATTTATTTATTTAGTCACTTTTTTATTTATTTATGTTTTCATTCTTCATTCAAAGTTCCTTTCAGCAGAAGTAGCCGCTGCAGTGCATGAAGTGGTCCATCTTTCCATTTAAGAGTCGCTGATGTGAGCCAGGGATAAGGTCAGAATTTATGCTTCATGGTCGCCCCTTTGGTTTTCAGCACCATGTCGAATGGACAGCGACCTTACCTCATGGCTCTACTACCTCACAGCTCTTTCACACACTCTTTTTCTCTCTATGTATGTATATCTTACTCTCTTTTTCTTCGTCTTTCCCTCTTCTATTTTTCTATCTTTTTTTGGTTTCTGCCATAACTCTCATAGATAGGAAGTTGCAAAAGAACATATAGTTGTAATGGAAAACAAGACATTGGTTGGAAAAGGTCATTGGTCTTTTAGAGTTCATAAAATGTCTTTTAGAGTCCAGTGAGTAGTCTTTCTCTGACTGTACGCAACAATCAGTCGAACCATCTACAAAGACCCCTCTTTCGTCTTGGTTGGTGTTGGAGGAAAAGAATGAACCGTGCGAGTTATCTCAATAAGTAGACTTAAATACTGTAGATTAGATAGAAACAGGTTAGAAATATCATTTAGATCATGATTTAACATTTTGAAATTGCCTAGCTCCTCAGTCTTTACAGTTTTGCTGCTCTTGATCTTGCAATCCACATGCTCAAAGTCTCCCATGTGATCTTGTAACGTTGTAACATAGAAGAGTCATCGAGGTGTTTTCTCGAACCATTGTGGACCCTTGTGTGTCGATAATCATAGCATAAGCTTTTTCAAGTCCTGGCAGGGTTTTTTGTGTCATGCCTCATTTTATCCATGGCAGGTTTCAAATGTCGCTGGATTTGTACATATCGGAGAGGAGTCGTGTAATGGGGACATTACCAATGGTCTTTTTGAAGAACACTTCTTCGATGGTAGATGGACTGACGGAGCGCAGTGCAGGCAGGAGCAGCAGCAGCTTCCCAAACCGGCATGGCTGAGTGGGGTACCTGAAATAGAACAGGCCTGATCAGACAGGTGCTCTCGGCAGTTTTCACTGAGGTACTTAATCCAGTTCTAGCTGAATTGCAGCCTTTTTGCTCTTCTATTCACATTTCACTTTGTGACACAGGCTGAATTCAGTTATTCTGTGCCATCAGGTAATGGAGGCCACTTTGAAGGAGATTTTTTTTATTGCCGCATGTTTCAGTTCTTAAGATGTAAACACATAGCAGTTTGGTGTGAAATGCTCAGTTGTTGTGAAAAAACAGTCGGAATTGATTGTAACCAGACACCTGAGGCGTTAAATGCTTGAGGTGTTAAATCTTGCTTAAATTTGTTACATCATATGCTTATAAATGTGCTGCCGGATGGCATTGTTTCAGGATACGTTTAGAATATATTGTTTTGCACAGTAAATAAAACATTTTCGTTGTAGACATTGTGACCCCTGATTCCTAACCCAACAACTGCAAAGAAATCACAGTCAGTACATTTCTCCACACTGAATCATTTCACATGAAATCACTCTGAATGTTTGAGTTATTTAGTGATGCTGAATGTTGGTAAACTCCATGTACTTTTCCTTTAAAAACTCTTTTGCTTCTTCCAGGTGTACACAAATGAACTGTAATGTTGTAGTAAGTTCAGCTCTATTAGACTGAATAGAGGGAAAAGAAAACTATGAGTGAATTGAACTCTATGGGTCGCTTTCCTGAACCGGAATTAATCCAAGTCCTGGACGATACACCAGTCTGAATATAGATTCTCTACTGAGGCTTAATTCTTGTCTGGGAAATCCAAATCTAAGTGTTAATCTGCTCTGTAGGTGTTAGCGTGCAGTGGATAGGGATGTTTGGGCTGTTGACTTGCATTACCTGGTGTGGATGTAGCTGTTCAGGGTGAGTTGAGCTTCGTCCTGCAGGGCTGCGATGGCGCTGGCGTTCCGGAAACTCCTCAACTCCGAGCCACTGTGCGTTGGTACTGTACAATAAATGCAACAATTATTATTTTGTTAAATGGTCATTTTGTTCCTTTCTTTGTTGGTTCATCCTTCCATCTATCCATCCAATCATCTATTTCTATATTTGTTTGCTTGTTTGTTTGTTTATTTGCAAGGCTGCATGTAACCCATGTTGTTGCCCCATGGATAAATGGTAACAACCAGAACTGTGATCTGCAAAAAACACTTTAAGATTCTTTAAGAGTAGAAATCACTTTAATGGCGGTGGGGGTGCGTGTTTAACAGCCTCACCTGCTTTAAAGGTGACTATACACTTGAGGCAGGCAAATTCTGTGGCATCCAGTCGCAGCTGCCTAAAGCGCGTCACCACCTCCTGCAGCGCCTGAATCTCTGCCATCAGCTTATTGAACCTTTGCGACTCTGTGTTTTCAGCCGTCATCCCTGCACAAGCCAACATGAACAGCGAGGAGTCATTACCTGCATTAGCTCTCACGCATAAATGAACAATACTGAGGCGAGAAAGGGGTTGTTATTTACTTCCATTCCAGTGGATTTGCATGCTATATAATCCACCCTTGCTATTCTAGAACACTGTGCATGTTGATGTGGTGCGGTACTGCCTATACCTGAAACAGCCAGCAGAGTGTTGGAGTCTACAGGAATTGCCCACTGTGCTATGCCCAGTACGAACAGTTCCCTCCAGGCCTCCTCTAATAGGATCAGCTGCAAAACAGATTACAGCACTCGTTAGCACTCAGATCGATTCTCCCCAAAACCTACATTCACTGGGTTCACTTAATACAACATCACTTCAGCCACTTTTTCTAGAACACATTGTGATACTACTGCAGAGTTTAGCTGGGCGCTGGAAAGCAAGAGTTTGTCTAGTTTCACTGCAATCCAGTGAGTTTGTTTCAGGTTGTGAGCAGCCTACCTGGTCAGGCAAGGGCAAAGTGGAGAAGGCAGGGACGCTCTTGGCCCATTTGATGCTCATGAACAGTAGGCGCGCTGCTGATTCACACACCGACTCCGTGGCCACTTCGTACAGATACAGAGGAGCACCACTCACTTCATGGGGATACTGAAGAAAGAGGGAAAATAAAGTGCAACCAGGTCAGAAATAATGGGCGATTAGATAAAAGGGGTAACTTTAAAAAATTCCTTTACTCCAGTTCTTTTCTGATGTCCTTAGTAAGTTGTACTCTTCTAGCAGAACAAAAGAAAATATGTCACTCTATAAAATGTTTTTTTTTCTTTACTGGATCAAGTACATAATAATATACACACCCCAGTGCTGGCCTTCCTTTATCTCAGTACATGCTTGTACTATTTTTTTGAATTCTAAAAACTGCAGCATTTAAATGACACAGCATTTTACAAGGAAAATAAGAAGTGTTTAGTAATTTTAATGTATTTAAAATTTGATAAGTATATCTTAGTGTAGTTCTGCTGTGCCAAAATCCTTTTATATATTAGTACAAGCATGTATTTCATATATATTGCTCTGAAAGGTACAGTTATTTGCTGAATAAACTGAAACTGTCCATTAAAATGTACAAAAAAAGTCCTATTTAAAAGTGCTCCGTTATGGGCACTAACTGTCAACAAATCATGTAATTTGGAGGATTTTCAGACTTTTGCACACAACCCTTCTAAGCTTGCATGTCTGGACTCACTTTAGGAGTGGGCTGAGCAAGCCCCACCATGGTCTGCTGGCGCTCGGGCGTGCTGGCCACCGTGTTGAGCTCGAGGCTGTGCGTGTCCAGCTGGCTGACCGTGGTGAAGAAGGGTGGCCCGGGTAGGGAGGTGGCGGGAAACGGGGCGGCCGAGCCGGAGACTTCTTTATGACCGCGAAAGTAAAGCGCCACCTGTTTTCGGATGGTGGACGTCCTGGGACCCCTTTCGTGCTGTACGGCTGTAGTGGGGTTTGGGGGGGGGGGGAGTAGGAACGGGGACGCGAAAGCAGGTTATTAAGCGCATTTTTTATATAATTTAATTAATAATATTGAGAGTTCAGAACTTCCAGTAATAAGTCAGTAGAATGGAAGACACGTGTGCCGCGTCCCAAACCACACACTTCTCTACTTTACAGACTACACTGCTGAAAGCATTTCTAATGGCTGTGTAATAATGTGTGCTAATGCTGTGGTGTGTAGTTTAGGACGCTAATTTTCCGTGAACTGACAGAAGAAAAACATTTTTACAGTTTTCTTGCGCGGGTTTGACTTTTAAATAGAGTTTCTCTGCAATTTTGACAAAAAGTAACCCCACCACCTCTAACGTCAAATTTCGTGTGTAGGCCTATTAAAGTTTTTAACCAATTTTAAACGTCACTTCAGACTGATACGTTTTTTCAGCTAATCCACAAAAAACACCATGCACACCTCAGTTTCACCGAACAACTTGACTATTTGAAAATTAAGTACCAAAAACGCGGTGAGATCTCAGCAGTACCTTAAAATAGCGTGTTTTCAGTTTTTTGCAGAAGAGGTATACGGACCAAACTCCGTTAGCTGATAAATTGATTTTGACAAAAATAGAAAGAATTAAAACGTTTTGTTTATATATTGAATGGCGTAAATATTGAATGGCGGTTAGAACTATTTAAATATAAATTTCTATTTACTTTATTTACTTATGTGTTTGTTCATTTATGTATTTATGGGAATAGAGAACAAAATTGTTTATAAGTGACAGTTTTACAGTAAATTTCACAACACCAGCAGAAGTCCAACAGGGTATTAAAGGGTAGTACTTACCGTCCTTGTTCATATTGACTTCCAAACACTTCTTCAGGCGGCAGGCGCGACACTGGTTCCTGTGAGTTTTATCCACCGGACAGCCACCCTGGGGGGAGGGGAAGGGAGGAAGGAGGAGGAGAGGGTTAGTAAGTGTTCTGAAATTGAATCTATTTAACAAACATGCTGGTAATCTGGTGTTTACTAAGTTAGAAGTCTTTTTTTAATTACAGAGAGAGGAGGAGAAGGGGAGAGAGAGCGAGAGAGAGACACTGTGCAGGTACGATGCTGTAATGACTCGCTCCCCTGCCGCTCGGCCAATAGTCTCATCCCCGCCTCCCACTCCAAATCCACGCAGTCATGCCGGTGCGTTAGATTGGATTACACCTGTTCCACTAGACGGGCCAAAGGGCCCTCAAAGGCGCGGGAGGAGGCTCGCTCCCACCATAATCTTTCAATTAGGCAGCGCGCGGCGCTGTAATGTAAAGCCCCGCGAGAGCAGGGTGCTCGAGCGAGAGAGGGAGAGAGAGACAGAGAGAGATAGAGAACCCCTCACCTGCGTGCCGGACTTGCAGACGTACGTGCGGTTCCTCCGGATGCTCCGCTTGAAGAAGCCCGAGCAGCCGTCGCAAGCGTACACGCCGTAATGTTTCCCCGAACTGCGGTCCCCACACACCTTACACGGGATGTCCAGGATACGACCTTCACAATAAAAAAAAGGTGTTAAAAAAGTGTAAACACTTTTCCACATCCCGTGTGTTTCAAACACATAATTAACAACCAGAATGTAAATGATAAAGGACTAGAAAAAGCAGCTGCGAGAAAATCAGATTATTGAACAACGAACTGAATTTTTTTACTGAGATTTTGTAAACATATTTTTTTACACAAGTTTACACATGTTTAACATATTTTTTTACCGGTTCCCCAATGAGATAAAGATAGATAGATAGATAGATAGATAGATAGATAGATAGATAGATAGATAGATAGGTTAGAAAGAAGTGTTCTCTTGGTGATCCTTAGTTATTTTATTGAGCAATAATTATATATTATTGTAAGTATAAGACTCAGGATGTTCATTCAAAATTTCACGTTTTGGAAAATATTCAGATTTATTATTATTATTTTTTTAATGAAGGCCTAAATAAAACGTATTATTTCTCCATAGATATTTTTTCTGCCCGAGATTTGAATGATGTTTTATAATTCAACTTTCTGTCATGAAAGAATCATGCAGTCTCTGTTAACCATTCTGGAATTAGTTTGTATATAAATATATTCCAGACTGTTGAACGTTGAGGTCCACGCCACCAGTGGAACCAAAGGGAGATGTGATAATCTGTGATGATCAGGCCTCGCGCGCTCTGACTGTAAACTAGTGAATAGTTTTGAAGTCTCGTGCTCGTCACTGCCCTACAGACCAAGCGCGAGCGCGCCCCCGCGCTCTTTTAACAGGTGCGCGTCTGTGGGAATGCGCACGCGCGCGGTAAAACAATGTGTGCCGGGCGCGCGCACAATGGCCACATTAGGGAAAGTGTTAACTTAATGATTTCCCCCATTGAGTCTGGTCTAACTGGACCGATCAGGACAAGCTGCCAGTCCCCCAACCAGCACACCCCCTGAACCCCCCCCACACACACCCCCAATACATAATGAAGCTCGACAGCTGCTTTCTCCGCCGCATGTATGGCCGCGGATTAGGGAGAGACACGGAGAGCAGAATGCACCAGAACCCCAAATGAAGTGTATGCAAATGAGGCCGGACTAAATGAAAATTGTGATTTCTCTCTCTCTCTCTCTCTCTCTCTC
>JBBPCX010000160.1:17993169-18008438 GCA_037974365.1 Hydrocynus forskahlii
CTCTCTCTCTCTCTCTCTCTCTCTCTCTCTCTCTCTCTCTCTCTCTCTCTCTGTGAGTGTGTGTGTGTGTGTGTGTGCTGGGGTGGGGTGGTCTGCTCGCAGTAATCTCCTTAACTCACCCTAATCCTGTCATTCAGAGATAGTCTTTACACAAACATAACCAACATCATGGTTGCCCCGGCTGCTTGCTTTCACTTTTTTTGTGCCGGTGACTCTCCTCTCAATAACAGTCAATGAAAATCTTTGACAAAGGACAATCAGATTGTGTATCTAGTTGTTGGTATGCAGCTACTCACATGGTCCTCAAAGTTGAGTGCAGAAGTGTATTGCAGGCCTCAGCAGCGACCATTGTTGTAACACCCCCGCTGAAGGTGGAAAAGGATTAAGCTATGTTTCTATCCAAAAATTATCTTAGAGAAAGAAGCAAAGTCCAGATCACCAGTATTACAGCCAACAGTTCAGTGTAGCTCCTTGGCATTCAGCACTGGTGCTGTGCATGAAAAATACATTCAGGAGAAACAATGATAGGGAAGGTAAAAATTACAACAGGACACTTATGTAAGCACAAGATATGAGGGCACTCTGCAATAAAATGATTATTACACAAAATTGGACTTTATGAAGAAGATGTGGCTGCATATATTCTGGTTCATAATTCTTCACTTTCACTGAGGCCTCAGAGTTAAGGTCTAAGACACATTCCATGGGCAAAACATGCCACAAGTTCAAAGAATTTTATATTCTCTTAATGGGTGGCCACAAATTACATAAACAATAATAGGCATTCTACATCTTAATGAAGACTGAGTAATCATCATCATCATGATAATTATCATCACCATAGTCATTCTGTTGCCATTCATTTTCATTTAAGTCTGTCAGTTTCCTAAGATCTAGACATGGATTCAACAGGCCAAACGAGTGGTCGTGGTACACGTGTTTATAGACATTCACACACACCTGCGTGCTGACTGTCTACCCATGGCAAGACCACCTCATCTCAAACAAGCCCCTGCAAAGCCACCTCGCCCAGTCTAACTGGCAGGTCGATGGACGCTTTCTGACAAATCTATTTGGGGCAAATTGTCAGTGAGAAACTTCCGCCTGAGCTGGCCCGGACAAAACTGGCTGTTGGACGGACTAAATCCTACTGCAGGAGGGTCGGGACAATGGGCCGTGAATGTGTTGATGTGCTGGCAGTGGCTTGGGCCTGACAATGGCCGGATTAATTGGTCCCTTGGCTGACTGATTTGAGATGGCTTCACTCGGGTCCTCTCCACGGGGAGCCCCATTGTCCTGCTCCTGATTCCCACTTTTCACAAACTCCAAACAAAAGTCAATTTCTTTCTCAAGGGGGTTTGGGAGAAGAGGAGAAATATCGGACCCTCGTGTTTCGGCTTCGGGGAGAGGTGACTCAAAAAGAGAGCTCCCTTTTCTTTCTTTGTCCTTCGTCTTAGTTTTGTAGATGGGTGACTTAAAACACACTCTCTCCCTCTCCCATCCTTGCTCTCTCTCTCTCTCTCTCTCTCTCTCTCTCTCTCTCTCTCTCTCTCTCTTTCTCTTTCTCTGTGTAGTTCTTCTCCTCTCTTTAAGTCACAGTGCTCCTCCTGGTCCTAACCTGCCCGGTCATGTGTATAGAGGACACTGGAGAGGCTTTAGAAGAAAGCCAGTGGCTCAGTATTATGTGGTGTGTGCCGCCGTGGCACCTGTTGAGAGAGCTGAGCTGAAGAGCCTACTCATTAATATTAAAATATCAGAGATGCCATCATGTTGCTGCGCTGAAATCGGTCTGATGTCGCACCACCAGCCCCCCTTCAGGACTCCCCGGGGACTGTGCTCTCTGCTTCCAGTCACCCACCTCCAACCCCCCGACATTTCTCCTGCCCTCCTCCTTTTTTCTCTTGCCCTCTCATTATCATTCTCTTTTTTGAAAGGCCTCGTTAACAAATTATGACAGCTGGCTAGAGAAGCTTTGGCCGTTCACACCATTTAGACAAATAGTTCGGGGGCTCAAAATGACCAGACTTCGTTTTTACACTGACATTCAACTTCATTTTGGTCGTTCGCCACGGCTTATTGATCTCCTCAGGTGACAGTCCATGAATGGAACAGTCCAGAGAAATGATGCGCCTGCCAGAAGCTATCCAGTCGCGTTATGATTATGATAATCCTGATATAATAGCGAAATGATGCAGTGCCTGAGATTCAGCATCATTCATCGTAAACTGACGCTCACCATCAACAACCGCACCTACATGAATCACTTCAGTTACAAATGCATACTGTAAATCCCAAAATAAACTGCTCACAAGTGAGCAATGATAAACAGCAGTGAAAAAGTTTGTCATTCAGAATATGTTAAAAGACCACTGACTAATGTGTTCTGAGAATTATTAAAAAAGTTAATATTTTTGTATTTCAGTTAAAATCTGTCTGTATTTAGAGAGCGATATAATGCCAAACTCAAACTCTTTATAAGCTGTCCCAACCACCATATACTTTATATTTATTTAATAACTTTTTATTTATTTAATTACTATGTAGACTCACACTGTCTCCGTCCATGATGATAACTTTACAGCACAAACCATTCTTTACATCTTTACATCTAATGTAAAGGTTTTCATTGCAACGGGTTCACACAGTGTAAAGTGCAATGGTATTTGAATGATGTATACTACCAGTATGCTGTAGGCAAAGAGTGGACTCCAATTTTCCCAAATCCTGGTTAGTCAAAATTTTGAAACACCACTCCTCTCTTAATTGTGGCTCTCCTGTTTTGCTCGGCCTCTCTGTGACCTGCCCACAAGGGTCAAAGGTTTGGAATCACAGCTCTCGACAACGTAACCCCCTCCCCTCCACACACAAATCACCAGCCTGGATCCCAGTCACACTGCATTTATCACTAATCTGAAGCAAACACCTGAAAAGTCCTTCCTGTTACCCGAGTAACATGGCACATCTCTGATATCTGAGTTGTGCACGTAGCTGTGTTTTGCAGAGTATAACGTGCATAAATTTGTTTCAACTTTCATTCGCTCTTGCTTGATCATCATCGCGCCTGTCACATTCTGCTTCGCCACCCACCCCCTCTGGATTTTCATCCCAATTATCATCGTTCACATGTACCAGTTATGGAAATGAGGGTTATATAATGAACTTAACAGACTGGATGTAACAGAGTACAGCTGAGCTGTTATTACATTCGAATGTTTTTTTTTTTAATGCTATGGTGTTGGTTTTGTTGCTGATTGGCATCCTATATGTAAATACACAATACACACAAATATCTAAAGGTAGTGTCTCTTGTGAAAATGGCTAAAGTTGCTTAGTTGAATGAATGGTGAATGGAGCAGTTATGACTGTGTGACGTTGGCCTTTCTGACTGTGGGAAGATCACACCCCACTCATTAAGTGAGGAAGCTTCATTTTTTGGGTTCAGACCCGGGGAGACGGACAGCAAGGGGTGGGGTGGTAGAACGGAGGGGGGTAGGTGTTACTGAGGGATTCCATTGTTTTCCAAAAAGAACAGTTTGTGTTGTTGTTATGCTCCTTTTGCGTGGTTTTTGTTGTTGTCTAAGTGGATTAATAATATTCAAGTGTTGCATTTATTTCAAATCATGGTCGTTAACCACCCTGTGACCTGCCTGCTTTGGATTTCTTGACTTGTGGAATAGGTGGACATATCTTAGGAAGGTTCTGTAATTGGACGCGAAAAGAAATCACAGGGTCCAATAAGTGTCACTTCCTTTACAGTACTTTACAACTTTTAAGTATTATTTTGCTCACAGGGGAAATGATAATCGTGCAGTTGCCAGACAGTGTTTCGACTTTTTCTTTTCCCATACCCAAATTCCATCAAAAGGTTCAAACACAAATGGTACACAGAAGCCTGGCCCTCGCCTCTCACTCATCAGACCCCAAACTATCATTCATAACCTTTCCGCATGGTTCTGAAATAAAGGAGAGGAGAAGAGAGGAGAGGAGAAGAGAGGAGAGGAGAGGAGAAGAGAGAGGGAGGGAGGGCGCGGGAGGACTGTGGGGAGGACCATGAACGCTTATTTAAAAAGACTTCCTTTATTGGACCATGTGCAGGCAGTTCACTCACAAAGGCCTTAAATAGGATATTTTCTGTTCCCTATAGTCGCTCTCCCTTTTAAGTGCCGAAGCAAAAAAAGTAAGTTTACAACTCCTCGCACAATGGAGCTCTTCACTCTCAGGTTGCTGAGACCCGGGCTGACCTGGGAAAGTTAATTAGGAGGCCAACAATGAGCGAGCCCGAGCAAAATACCTCGCCTCTCCTCCAGCCAAAGATGTCATCCATTAATTAGGCAAATCTTTAAGGTGGGCTTATTGAATTTACAGAAAGGCTGCGGTTTGGGCGGGCTGCGTTTTTTTGATCAGGCCCTCGCCCCAAACAATGCCTTCTCCTGGTTCAGGAAAGAGGGAGGGGATTGGCGGAGAAGAGGAGGACGAGAAAGAGAAGGAGGGAAAGAAAGGAGAGGGAGAGAAAGAAACGTATGGGTTGCAGAGCAGCCAGCCTCAATGGGAGTGATGGGGAGATTCACAGGGTTTTTCCTTTTTTTTTTTCTTTTATTACAGGGAGGGGGGGCTCATGCTTCGGCGATGATGTCATGCAAAGGCAACCTGGGGCCTTGGGAAGAGAAGGAAAGGAGGAGGCAGTCTCCAGCCACAGAGGCCACTCAAAGTTAACATTACTGCATCTGGGCCAAAGCCTTTTCTGTAGAGGACCCTTGCCTCTCTCTCTCTCTCTCACCCACACACACACACACACACACACACACACACACATATATATACACACACACACATATATACACATTCACCCATTTACTGTTCAGAACCCTCTCCTCACCTCTCTTCTTTACCATAAGCATCATTAGCTTATTTGGAAAAAGTCACAAGCTTGAATGCATTACGCTGATTGCAGCGAGTGAGCCTAATTCATTGCTTCAGCATCATATCATACTTGTAATTAGGTGTTCGTTATAGTCTGTGTTTCTTTGAAAAAATAGGAGCTTTAAATATTAAACATCAAAATTAAAGGACCTATTTCAAGCAAGACCATATATTTTATGCATTTTTGACCAAAAAAAGGGTTTAAGTTGATAATAATGAGTTTGATGTTTGATTAAAATTCACTCATCAGTAAACAAAGAATATGGAAGGTAAGCAGCAAAAATAACTTTGAATTCATTGTTTTTGTGATGTCGCAAAAACAGTGAATTTACATACATCCAGCTACTCAGTCTACAGCAGTTTAACCCCACCTATTCACACTAAACTTATAAGGAGTGTTTCAGCCCTGAATGCTTTTTGAAAAAGACACAATACGGCAGAGCCAATCACAATAGATGTCATTTGCATAAATCAGTCTTAAAGGTCTTAAAGTCTTAAAGTAACTGTACCAGGCTGTTTAATTCTAAGATTAAATGAGAACAGTTAGAGAATGGTCATGCAAAAATAAATTATTGGTTTATTGCTTTTCTTTGTTTTTGGCACATAAAAACAAAGAAAAAATAGGAGCACAGTTTATGCAGTTTATTGAAAATATTTATTTTTACTTAACATCTACATGGGAACACGTTTTTGTACCCTATAAAATATAAACAATTCAATAGCCATGAGTTTTGTGCCTGCCTGTTCTCTGAACATTAGTGCTTAAAGATTTCAAAATCAATACTCATTACCAGACAAGTATTTTAAGTAGTTATAAAAATGTTTTGTTTAATTGAAGCTATGGCCATTACTGTTTGTCATTCACTCGTTAGGCAGTCATATTTCCATTGTAGTAGACCTTCAGAAGATATTTACGCCCCACAACCTTTTTTAAAGGTTGTACTTCTTATCTCCATAGATGTCTCTCATCTTTTCTCTCAGTAACATCTCTTTTTGATTCTATTCTTTACACTCTCGTCAAGCACTTTAAGTTCCATATCAGGCAGCAGTGTACACAGTCTGTAGTCATTCAGCTTCAGACTGGGCTTATTCTTGAGTAAGGTGACCACTGTCCTTCACAACAAAGTAATATACAAAATAATTAGTCAGTCTGATCATTCTTCCAACTTATTTTGGTAGTGTCAGTATGTCATGTTTTTATATTTGATTACTCCAAAATAATACTTTATGCAGTTTTGCTATAGGTGTTTATGAGAAATTCAAATATGTATCACCTTTAAAAGTTTTATAGGACAAATAACACATTTTGGTCTCAGGCCCTTAAAATGCACTTTTAAATCTATCATTCTAAATATACAGTTTACTTATTCAAAATGTTGTAATTTTCCATTCATGGATATAATGGGGTCCTTTGAGTGGTGCCCTTCACCTTTGGGTAACTAAAAACCTTTGAATGGATGAATCTTTAACATATTCATGAATAAGATGTATGAATGTGAAGAACCTCCTCCTGTAGCACTACAGGAACTGAAAGAACATCCAATGGCATTTTTGTAATCTTAATTTTTAGAATGTTTTCTAAAGTTATTTACCTCAAGAAAAGTCACTTTTTGAACTCAGAAATCCATGCTGCATGTATCTAAATTGTGTACATTTGGCTTCCTGGCCAAACCCCCTAGTCTCGTCACTGAGTTTTTTTTAAGCTGACACTCATGTAGGCAGCCAGTAAGCTGTGTAAGGCTTTGAGTTGGGTGGTTGACAGCAGAGGGGGGGGGGGGTATCTTTCTGCCCGCCCTTTTGACATGACCAGTCTTTGTGCTCAGAAGCTCCTACCCTTGAAGACGAGGTTCCCCCTCACTCCCCTCTTCTTTTTCTCCTTCTCAGTCCATTCTGCTTATAGGGCACCAGCACCCCCCCCCTTACTCCCCCTTTACCCAGGAGCCTAATCGGAGGGGTGGGTCTATGTGTTTTGTTGCTGGTCAAAAACAATCACTCTCCAGCCCATTACAGTTGCTGCACGTCCTCCTTTAATTGGTGTAACGCGCGGAGGAATGAAAGCGAGGGCGGCCCGTGAGGAGAAGGAGAGCCGTCTCACACTAAACTGCACTCAAGGGCCAAAAAAAAGTTCAGAGTTGGCCACTAACAAGGAGGCACGGGGGGGGGGGTCTTTCTTTCAGCAATATCACACTAAAAAAAAGCCCAACTCAGTGTTTGGCCCTATAAGTGTTTGCTGCTCTTCTCATTTGTAAACAAGATCAAAAATGACTTGGGCTAAAAAAATAAGGGCAGAATCAACAATACATATTTTTTGCTTTTTGCATGACAACGAGTCAGCTTAGATTTCTCACCGTTGCTCAGATCACACAACAATATTTGCATGTGTTGTTAATTTACTATCAGAGTTTCAGTGAGCTGAAACCTTTGGGGGAACCATATTATTGGTATTTTGAGCAACATAGACAGTGATGGTCACACTGTGGTATGTTAATTCAGAGTATGAATTCTGTTTTTTCTAGAGTTCACACTATCTGGGAATAGGGGAATCTAGGAGATATATTTAAACTTCTTGTAAATTGTATTTAATTAATCAAAATGAGCAAAAGGCAAATTGTAAATGATCTATTGTATTTTTGGTAGGTCTATGATATCTAAAGTCGTGAGCCACCCCTAAATTCTTCATGTTTTGCTTACAATGAAACAGACTTTCTAGTATTTTTTTTTTTTATGTAGTCTTGAGGAATAGTTGTCTTTCAAAGATTTTAGCTCTCATTTTCAGTCCAGTCCTGACCAGTCCTCATTTTCATTTCAGTCTAGTACCTGACCGGTTATCTGTTTTTATCTGTTAAAGTGGCCTATGTATGAATCATTACAAGCATTACAAAGCTGTAAGACTTTTGTACAGTACTGTATGTGTTCCTGTAACACACTACTTAACCAAATAACACACTATCCCATACAAGCATAAAACACACTGTTCCATATTAACACTGTCCTGTATTAACAGTTAACACATGGTCCTGTATAAGCATTTAACATGCTGTCCAATATAAGCATATAACAGATTGTCCCTTATACGCATATATCACACTGTACCCTATAAGGATATATTACACTGCCCCATATAAGCTTAACATGCTGTCCCATATAAGCATATGTCACACTGTCCTATATAAGCACATAACTCACTCTCCCTGTAAGTATTTAACATGCTGTCCCATATAAGCATATAACATGCTGTCACCTATAAGCATACCATATACTGTCCCCTTAAGCACAGAACACACTGTCCCTTATTACCTGATGGTCCAAAACTCATTCTATAATTCCTCCTGTTCTTGCTCTCTCTCACTCACTCTCTCTCTCTCTCTCTCTCTCTCTCTCTCTCTCTCTCTCTGTCTGTCTCACTCTGTCCGGGCCACTGGAGGTTGTCAGTCGGGCTTTATGTCCAGTCCGCTGGAGCTGAAAGAAGTCAGCATCATGCCTTGTTATGAAACGAGCCGAGTGCGTGTCCCGTTTTGGGCTGGGGAGATTTTGAGGGAAAGTGTGTGTGTGCGTGTGTGTGTGTGTGTGTGTGTGTGTGTGTGTGGAGGGGTGGTAGAGACCAGCAGCGACGAAGTCAAAGCCGCCTTTGTGCCGCCCTCGCCGGCTGCGCGTTTGGTAATTATCCCGTCTGTATTTGGAGTCTCCGGAACCTGGAGCCAAGCAGCCCGAAGAGAGCAGAGCACAACACCGTCAACAACGATTAACTTCTTCACCAAGCACAGGGACATCAATCACACAACGCCACCAGTTGGTTGGACCCATGGACTCTATTTCACTGAAAAAATTCTTGGAATGGAAACATTATACTCTTAAAAATGAAGGATCCTAAATGGTTCTTTGCTTGGCTGTACAGTTTTAAAATCTTAGAACTGTAGAGCCAAGCCACCAAAGGTTCTTTAGTGGTTTTTCTATGCTATTCCTTAAAAGAACCCTTTTGTTCCAAATGTTCCATTTGAAACCTTTATTTTTGCAAGCCCAAAGAGATGCTTTATGCATATTTAAACTGGAAGACAGGCAATTTCTTTTTTCTTTTTTATACCACTGTGCATTTTTGGTTTACATGGCTTGACAAGGCAAATCAGAAGGGGGGGCCTTGCAGACTACTGCATATGTAGGTTCAGGTTGCAGGAACGTGCATTTCCATCATAATAGCTTTAGACCCTAATGGAGTGGGGTACCCTGATATTCTGGCCCAAACAGTAAAGTTAGGGGGCAGTTCATTAGCTCGCAGGACTCTCTTGGAAGGCTTTTTGGAAGGGTGCGCTCTCTGCTTTTGGAGAGCAGCATGAGCCCTGAGCTTCACCAGTTGTCATCTCCATATTTTGGGCCACTTTTTGGGCCACTGCTGGCGGGGGAAGTCAGACTTAATCTCTAGAAGGGAGAAAAGCGAAGCAACAATAACCAAGTCGAGCGTAAAAAATGAAAACGAAATCTCTATTATCAGCTCCAGCATTTCCCAGCGACTGTTGGGGGGAAATCGGGCTAGTTTGTCATTCGAGTCAGACACCCAGGGGCTGGAGGGGTGGGATAGATGGAGTGTATGTGGGGGTGGGGGGTCACACCAGGCTGGTAGACTCACACGACGTAGTGGGCAATAATATTTGAGCAAAATGGGGGCCTTGCATTTGCAAAATCACCCCTCCCCATCCGTCACATCCCACCGTAAGCATTAAATGCAGCCTGACTTTATGTTGTATAGGCAGTGCAGAACAAGAAAAGAACCACGGCTCTCCCATAAAAGAAGGCGGTTTTGGGGGATTAGGGACGGCCCAGAGGATGGAGAATAACTCCTGCATAACTTTGCAGCTCCTTTGGCTCATTGCTTAAGGGAGCCAGAGGAGTTTAGTGAGAAAGAAAGCAGCCTTTAGTTAACCCTTACCTCTCACACAAAACCACAGCTTGGGATAATTAAAAACGTGTTTTGTTTTGTTGCATTTTAGTCAGCAGCAACTACTGCAAACAGTTAATATGAAAGTCTATAGTATTGTGAGCATGATTCTGAACTGGTTTATAATTAAATGTGGTGGATTCATGTGGCATCATGTCTGAATGACATTTTTTAATTTTTACTGATTATTTTTTGTACTTGAGACTTCACCTGAGAGAATACACAAGTAAGCACCATATTATCTGATGTCTAGAATGTCTAGATTCAGGCTTGCATTGTAGAATTCACCCTGAATTCTGTATTCATTTGTATCCAGCTGACATTAGTATAAAAACAAGAGGATTTTTTTCCCCTGAAGAAGCTTGGGATGATGTTGGATGAATGAAATCATTCTGCATTGCTTCATTTATGTTTTCTACCATGGAACTGGTTTCTGAAGAGGAAAGAGGGTAACTTCTGCTGCAACAGGGAGAAGCTTTTGCAAGAAGCTTGATTGTATAATCACTAGAGCAATGCGCAGGGAGCCAAGTGGCTTTTTTCTAACAAAGACTTCTGCTAGGTAGTGATATGCTTGCAGAATTACAGGAGTATTAGTGACTTCAGGGCTTTGATACATGTCACAAGAAAAGCACAGACACAAGCAAGGCCATAACAGAACATCCCGTACCATACCAGCTCTGACCCTTTGAGACATGAAATTCACAAGACCTCTGAAGGTGTGCAGTCGTGTCCTGTAAGTTGCGAGGTGGGGCTTCCATGGATTGGAGTAGTAGCACATCCCGCAGATGCTCGATCAAACTGAGATATAGGAAATTTGGAGGTCAGGTCTACATCTTGAACTATGTTATGTTCCTCTAATCTTTCCTGGACCACTTTTGCAGTAAGGCAGGGGGCGTTATCTTACAGAAAGAGACCACTGCCATTAAGGACTACCATTGCTATAAAGGGGTATACTTGGTCTGCAGCAATGTTTAGGTAGGTGGTACGTGTCAAAGTAACATGAATCCACATGAATGGCAGAACATAGATTTCCTAGCAGAACATGGTCCAGAGCTTCACACTGCCTTCACCGGTTTGCTTTCCTCCAAAGGTGCATCCTGGTCTCATCTCACATGATATAAAAGAAAATGTGATTCATCAAACCAAGCCACTTTCTTCCACTGCTCTATGGTCCACTTCCACTGTGGAAACTTTTGGCAATGGCCAGGAGTTAGCATGGGCACTTTGTCCAATCAGTGGCTGTCCAGCAAAATAAGCAGCAGATTACAATGCATGTTCTTAGACATTTCTATCATTAACTATTTCAGCAATCTGTGCCACAGTAGTTCTTCTGTGGGACTGGTCAGTTGCCAGTTCCCCAAACCACTTTTGGTAGGTACTAATCACTGCATACTGGGGACAGCCCACAAGACCTGCCATTTTGGAGATACTCTTATCAAATCTTTTAGCCATGTCAATTTGGCCCTTGTCAAAGTTGCTCAGATATTGCCTACTTGCCCATTTTTTATTCTTCCAACACAATAACCTTAAGAACTGTCCACTTAAGAACCAACTGTCCACTGCTCCAGCTCCTTCAAGTTGGATGGACGCTGTTTGTGTACAGCAATCTTTAAATCAGAGATTCTCAATTGGATTGAGGTCTGGACTTTGACTGGGCCATTCCAGGACATTTATCTGTTTCTCTTAATCGCTTTAGCAGAGTGTTTAGGTTGTCCCTCTGGAATGTGAACCTCCGTCCCAGTCTCAGATCTCTGGAGGACTCAAACAGATTTCCCTCAAGAATTTCTCTATATTCTGCGCCATCCATCTTTCCTTCAGTTCCGACCAATTTCCCAGTCCCTGTCGATGAAAAGCATCCCCACCGCATCATGGTGTTCTCAGCATGATCAGAGGTGCTGGTTTGTGCTAGACATAGTTTTGTCCTTGATGGGCAAAAAGTTTTATTTTATTCTCATTTGGTCACAGCACCTTCTTCCACGTTTGGGGACCTTTTGGCAAATTTCAAACGGTCTGCCTTATTTTCTTGGCCACTCTTCCATGAAGCCCAGCTCTCTGCAGTGTGGGGTTTATAGTGGTCCTATGGACAGATACTCCCATCTCTGCCACTCGGCTCCTTCAGGGTTATCTTTGGCCTCCTGGTTGCTGCTCTGATTAATGCCCTCCTTTCCTGGTCTGTGAGTTTTGGTGGACGACCCCTCTCTTGGCAGGTTTGCTATGGTGCCATAATATATCCATTTTCTAATAAGGGATTTAATGGTGCTCCTTGGGATGTTCAGGGTTTGTGATTTTTTTTTATAACCCAACCCTGATCTGTACTTCTCACAACTTTGTCTCTGACCTGTGTTCCTAGGTCTTCATGCTGTCACATGCTCGATGGTAGCCCTTTCTTAGTGGTGTTGCACTGGTGTTGACTCAGGGGCTATCAGAACAAGTGTATATTTACTGAAGTCATTTGACACTTAGATTGCTCACAGGTAGATTGTATTTAACTAACTAAGTGGCTTTTTAAAGCAAAGGGAGTGAAAACACATGCATGCACCACTTTTCAGTATTACAAGTTTTTTCCCCTTTTAACTTCATTAATCTGTAGTTTGTTTCTAGGCCCATCACCTAAAATCAAATTTAAAATCCATTTAAATTCCAGGTTGTAAGGTAACAAAATAGAGAGAATGCCAAGGGGGGTCAATACTTTTGCAAGGCATTGTACATAGTCTAGTGCAACATTTTTTGTGCCACGGACCAGTTTCATGTAAAACAATATTTTCACGGACCAGTATAAATACAACTAAAAACAAAGCATGTTTGTTTTTTACTCATTTTTGGTAGCTTGTGAGCTTTTGATGTACCGTATCATGTAACCAAGACGACTGTTTCTTTCAAAATAAAAGATCTTTCAGACTCTGCTACTCAATAGAAAAAGTATTCTGTCTGGTGGTTGGGGACCTCTGGTTTAGTGGTTCTTGTGATGAGTGTAATCAGTGTAACCCATCTTACTGTGCTCAGCTCACCTTCTGTTTGAATAGCAGATAGTGTTGAAATACATTGCCTCAGAATCAATTATAAATGTACTTTTCCTATGTAAGATACTCATCTGCACTGGCATTAGTGGCCAACTGTCAGTCTAATATTCTGCAGAAAACTTGTGGGCTCTCATCTGATGTGCATCAAACCTGCCAAAATCAGCAAGATGACTTTGGGCGACCATTGGAGGTTTTCACATTAACTGAGCTGAGTTGGAGAGATAAAGCCACAATCCAGTACACACACACACACACTCACAAAACAGCCTGCGCTGATGCTCAAGCTGCAACTCTCTGTCAGAATAGGCCTTAATGCGAGGCATCCTGCGTCCCCCCCGCTTTCCATTAGCTCTGATGACTGCGGTATTGCCGCGGACTGCAAGTTATCAAGAGGCACTAATTTCACATTAAAGACCATTGACTGCTATGCCTTGATTCGAGGGTTTGGCACAATTACCACAATCAGCACCGGAGCCCGAGATCGTTTACCTTGACTCCGTAATTATTTTCTTGTGGACGCATGTGCTCACACGGTCGAAAAAATTGCATGATGTCAAAAAAAGTGGCGGGCAGCATAGACAGCAAGAGAGAGAGCAAGCGAGAGAGAGAGAGAGAGAGAGAGAGAGAGAGAGAGAGAGAGAGAGAGAGAGAGAGAGAGAGACTCTGAGCCAGCTCGCTCTGTCTAACATACAGGGCTGGGGGTGTATTGTGGGAAATGTTGTAGGGGATCCCCTCAAGGAGTGCGTGTGAGTGGAGTCGTTCAGACTCAGTGTGTGCACATATAGCGTGGCGACCTCCGTCATTTCCAATGTTCCAGCTGTGCGTTGAGAAGTTGAGGGGCCTATTCAGGGACTAAGCACTCGCCCCCAACACACACACACACACACACACACCATCCCCTCCATGTGAACCTACCCCCCCTCATGCCACCACTGGGCCTGAGACTAGCCAGGGAATCAGTTTTACAACACAACCACCGTCACCACCACCAATACCACCACCACGACCAAGACCACAGCCAAGACCCAAGACCACCACCGATACTTAAGACCACCACCAAGACCCAAGACCACCACCAATCCCACCACAAAGAAACCAAGAAACCACCAGTACCACCACCAGACTCCAGAGTTGGGCAAAGCCATTTTCGAATGAGATAACACAAGAATTTTCAAAAAATCTGCCTGAAAAAAATACATCAATTTATCAGTAGGTGCCGTTCTTCTCTCTTCTGGATCTTTTTGGTCTAAAATAAAATGCTAAATCCCAAAAGTGAAGGGTTAGAGCAACAGCAAAGCAGTCCATGTTGTATCATCATAAGAACAGAAATAGAACAAAACAAAAATAGGTTAGTATCTGCACAATAGAAGTAGAAATAATTTTTTTGGAAATTAGAGGCAAAAACCATGTAACTACATACATAGAGAATAGATGGGAAATCATGATGTTTTCAGGGGCGCATGACAGCACTGCTCTTGTCCAAATGAAACATCACAGTTAAAGTGCTGGTATGGCCACACAAACAGTGTCTTGCAGTGACCGTTTTTTAAAACATTGTTCTGACATAGAAAATCACCTGCTGGTTCCTTGTCATGCATAAATCAGCAAGTATTCAAAGAGGTCTGATGTGAAATGGTGTACTGTATTTTAGAAACACTGACAAACTCAGATTTCTACTTAGTGGTTGTGATAGAAATCAGTGATCATGATACATGAAAATGTAACTATTTTATTTACTATCCAAAATGACCAAATGGTACTGTGAAAAAATGACATTTTCAACATTTAAGGAATCATGAATTTAAAAATGTATGAATCTCTCCCAGGAAAAATACCTTAGGGTTTCTATACTGACAGGGGCTCAGATTAGTAACGGGGTAAATGCACAAAATTTTGCACACATTCTGGATGGTAGAGGATATTACGTACACTCTTATTTTACCTCTGACTTATTTTTTATGATTTTTAATTTTTAATCTGTACGTTTAAACAGAGTTGTACTTTCAAAGTGACCTCATTTGTCACAACATGTGTCCTGTGGAATATTTCAAACATTTGTGGGATTGTTAAGGGACAGATGATTGTTATTTTATTTTATTTTATTTTATTGTATATAAAAATGTTATTCTTTTCATCTGAGTTCTTTATATGAATCAGCTAGGTTGACAGACATGCCATCTGTTACAGGGGCCCAAATGACACCCCAAACATGTACATTCCAGACCACTGTAAATGAATGTATTTAAACATTATCATTTAATTATGAAAAAATGCTGAAAATGATCACTAAATAAATACAGAGTTCAGAAGCCTTCACTACTGTGGCTTGCCCTAACCATAAATTACCAAACCTAAAAAATAGTAAAAGCCTGCCAAAACCCCATAATGTTAAAATAAAT
>JBBPCX010000160.1:18010310-18077966 GCA_037974365.1 Hydrocynus forskahlii
ACAGACAGATAGACAGACAGACAGATAGGTAGGATGCCATTGGATAAAGTACTGGACACCTAATCCTATTTACAAAAAAAATCAGTGATCCTGCATGACAAATTAGTCTGAATAACAGGAACAGTACAGAGAGACATTTGTAGTTTAAAACCAGCAGTATGCCATAAGAGTAAGTATTTAACTATATGTTTAAATACATTATATGACATATCACAAAACAAACCAGTTTATGTACTTTGTTCATAACCTGCAGACCAAACAGTGAATAATTGTACAATTTAAATGAGACACTAACCTAATTAAAGTATTAAGAGTTTAATTTACTGTTGCTGTGAAGTTGGAAGGACTGTGGGGAAAAAAAGCCTTTGTGAAAACAGCAGCACATGCCTCGCTGTCACCTGAGTGAGTTCTCGCGAGAGTTCATCATGTGATCGGCGCGAACTAGGAGAGGTAGCAGGAGGAAGGAGAAGTGTGTATACAGCAGGGGCAGAGAAACAGACCTCCGGCAAGCAAAACGGGCGTATTCGCGATGTATTGTTGTGCATTACGGTTGCTTTTCGGGGGGAACGTAGTCACGATTATCGTAGCAGTTAACCTGTTCATTTCCGCCTCTGGGTCAAACGAGATGAAGTCTGCTCCGTCCTTCCGACTCCTCCTGGAGAGAGGCCCGGGCTCCCTCTCTCCTCTCAGCTTGACAGCAGCCTTTCCAGAAAATGTGGAGGTCACAGAGATCTGTCTGGAGCTCCTGAGGGTGTACGGTCAGCGGTATGACTCCCTCGCCACCTGCCTGGTGTCCTACGCTCGACCTGTCAGAATCTGTCAGAACTGTTACTCTGTCTACAACAGCTTTCTGGAGACATACAACAACATATCGTCCGACAAGGTGAGCTCTGTCTCATAGTGGTGGGAAAAGGTGTCGCATGGGGCAACTGGTGGCCTAGTGGTTATCAGAATGCCGTGGGCTCGAATCCCTGGGCTGCTAGTGGCACCACTGAGGTACCCTTGAGCAATTTACCCTCCCCACACACTGCTCCCTTGCCGCTGTGTTCCTGGCTGCCCAAAGCTTCACTTGGTGAATAGATCAAATGCAGAGAAAGAATTTCACATTGCTTACACTATGTGCTGTGGTGTGCTCACGTATGACAAAATGGTCACTTCACTTCACTCCATTCGAGGCTAAGGCAGCTGAATTCATTTAAAATCCTGGGTGTGTTGTAAGTACACCCCCCCCCCCACACACACACACACACACACACACACTCTTCTCTTCAGCCTGGGTCACATGCTGTAAAATCTCATGACTGTGGTCAGCTCATCATTTCTGGAACCTCTGAGCAGTCTGCTCAACAGTGACCATACAGACTTCCCTCTTGGATGATTTTATAGTGTTCAGTTGAATTTTACAGTGTCAAGTTTTTATCTTCTTATGAGGCAGTCTGAGGGAAGTATTGGTATTTGGCACTTTAGGGCTAAACATAATGGCTAGACATTTTGATATGGGACTGTAGCTTTAAGCAAATAGGTCTGATTATACATCACTTTATTCTTGCAGACATTGTGCATCATTACGATGCCGTATCATGTGCTGATATGCTATCACTGCCATGATGTGCAATTCAATTAAGCTGTATACTCATTCTCTCTCTCTCTCTCTCTCTCTCTCTCTCTTTCTCTGTTACACTCTCATCCCCCACAGATTGGGCCAGGAAACGTCAGTTGTCAGGACAGTCTGATTCGGGCTGATAGGCTGATGCTGCTTTACAACATTTACAGCAGCACAACGGATATCTGGGATGCAGCGATATGCACCCGTGAGTAATAGTCAAGGTGGTTGTCCTAATCAAGGATTGGCAAGTTGATTTGTATATCATATTATCTTACACCTTGGTCATTCAGTGTGCTTCACAGAGATTAAATAAGCATAAAAAGAATACTATGCAAAGAAAGTAACCACAAAATTAATTTGGAATAAAAGTGGGATTTAAAATAAATTATGATTTAAAATAAGTTAAGCAAAGATGCATAAAAAGTGCAAACATTTTGTGCAGATCTTAATAGTTTACCTGAATCAGAAAACAGTTCGCTTTTTAGTTTCTTTTTAAAACTGCCAATAGTCGGGGCAGATCTGATCCAGCTCTAGCTGATCAAAGAAACCTACCAGGCTGATATTTGTCAAACATCTCTGAGATATATTTAGAGCTCATACTAGTGACTCATAAACAGTTAGAACCAGTTCTTTGTCTGATTGGAAGCCAGTGTAAAGACCTGAGGATTGGAGTAATGTCCTCACTTTTCGTGGTTTTTGTTAGAAATCTGGCAGAAGCATTCTGAATAAATTGTCACTGTCTAATGGTCTACAACCACTAGGCCTACATCATAAAGTGCAAGTTGATTATTCCAAGAACATTTAATGACAAAAGACTCAACTCCGTTCTCCATTTGGTACTACATGGACGGCTGTTCATCAGCTTAACTCAAAATATATTTGTGCCCAGAACTTTAGTGGGCACTTATTTTCTGGTTTTGAACAGGCAATATCTATGACATCTTTTTAAGAAACAGGAAGAGGACATTTTAGAGTCCATTTGCGTTGTAAGTATTATTATTATTTATTGCTGAAGCATGCCGGTTCATCTGAAATAATAAATAGGCCTATGGTTCTTAAGGCCACTTTGGGTAATTCTGGACAGAAGTGTTATGCATGTTGTTCATGATCTGTTTGTATACTAAGCTATGCTGTTTGTTATATATGTATATGTTATACTGTTTGCCGATTGTGATCATAAATGTGATTAAACCGTAACACTTTTGCTTTTGTGTTCATCAGAATGTCTGTCTACAAATGGCCTGAACAACGGTACCCTAAACTTCCTAGCCAGCCTCAATCAGTCCTTGAGCTGCTTTGAGAAATACCAGGTAACAAAGCTTGCTTTGGGCCAATCATTGTAATAATGTACACAGGGTTTTTAACTGTATGGAATAATGTGTAGCCAATATTTTAACGAAGGGTTATATGGGTAGATGAACAGTGTGTTTATCAGCATTCCCACAGATCTATTAAATCTTATAATGTCTTCAAAAGGTGTATTAAAAAGTGTTGGAAGTATTACTGCCTAAAAAAATCCAGTTCCAATCCTTTATTTAATTTTGCACTCATTACTCCAGTCATGTAGAGGTGCCATAACAGACATCCAAACATCCAGACCGTGACGTGTTTTGAGAAGGTTACTAAGGACTAAGTTTCTGCAATGTTAAACTGTTTTGAATTGGAAAATTAAAAGTTGTAATATCTGCACTGCCAGTGTTTCTGCCTTCTTTAAAATAACTCATTCTTCTTTCATAAGAATGTAAATTGTGAGCGGCAGCTATTACACCTAGAGAATGCTTTTTGTAGATTACCTCGAGCTACATCCAAACCAGAAATACATTCCAGCAACATTTTTCAACCACGAATCGCAAACTACTGTGGAAAGAGCACCCATGCCTGTTTTGCCATTCAAAATTAAAAGCAGGCTGCTGTGACATATTAGTAAAATATGATCATATTAGTAAAAATATTTTTGTGGGTTTCATTTTTTTGTTTGTTTTTCTATTGTGATGTTTTTATTAAAATTAATTGGCAGAGGAGCATAATCTTAACTATGTCTATGAAAATGTAAGCGGATCTGACTCGACAATGGTTAATTTTAAAGTACTCAAGTCAGGGCAAAAAGATGAATCAGGACTTACATAGTAATATTGTGAGTAATTGAGAATAATCTTCCAAATAAAAATATCCAGCTGAGAGCAGTCCTGTGTTCAAAAATGACCAGGGATAAATGACTAGTGGAAAGAGAACTAATAAAGTGAAACTGTGCTCAAAACAATCTAAAAGGATAAATGCATGTATGTTTTTTTTTTTTGTTGGATTAACACGACATACTTGAGAGTCTTCTAATGCAATGGAAATTGTACCATTTTATGTATGTTTAGGCCTCAAAGAGTTTTCAAAAAGCACCAAATTTGATTTTAAAATATTGTATTACTTTTCTGCAGTGACAGAAGTGTGTTTGTGTGTGTTTGTGCTCAAACAGGGAAACCACACTGAATTGTGCGTAGACTGCAAGGTCTTGTACAAAGGGCTTAATGAGCTGTACAGTAAAGCTAAGAATATCTGTATTGATATGGAAGATGCGGTGAGTATTAGTTTTAACTGCATACACTATGGAAGCACTCTATTTTAGATGAAGACATTGTTTTTGATGATGTACTGTGATGACTGAGGGAAACTGACATCATGGGGTCTATTTGTCAAGAAAATATAAAACTATTCTGACCAATAATTTGTACACTGAGAGAGACCTGAGCTGAAGCCTTAAAAGACCAGAAATGCAGAGTTTGAAAGAGAATGTTGATACTGAACCTTTTTAAATTGCCTAAGATGTTATAGATAGAAAATAAAATTCAAAAAAATATCTGTTGTGCATGAGGGACTATCAATCTGATAGGAATATTTTTTTCTCCAATATGTTATGATGTCTGGGGTTCCACTAAGTGGTTACAACTTTACTCTTAATATACATATACAAGTTTTTGAACAGTTGGAACCTTCATCCTTCTTGATGCTGCAGTATAATGCACTGTGCCTTTATAATCAAAGTAAACTGCCAGACTACAAGCGTGCTCCTGGTGTAGTCAAACTAAATTCTTGTAAAATATTAAATAAGATCCATAAATGTACAGTTGATGATGTATAAAGATTTTTGTAATGACATGTGTAGATATTTTTATGTTAAAATTATTTCCTGAATTACACTGAGCTAAATAAATGACCATGTTTTGGAGGCACACAGAAAGTCATGTGTCATTTTGTAGTGAGCGAAAAGCCCCAATAAAATGTCTTTTTTTTTTTCTTATTTTAAAATAAAAAATAAGAAAAAATAAATAGTTTGAACTCAAAATATTTTCTTTTCAGTGTATTTTTCTTGAATGACACTGGAATATTCTGAATTACAATGTTTTTGCAGAGATGAAGAACAAATATTGCTACATATATGATACTAGCAAGCTAAGGTTCATGTGTAAATGACATGGGATTAAAAGTAAAAGTAAAAGTAAGTTTGCTTCTCTGTTTTAGCATTTTAATAACACCGTTCACAAATTTTGTGAGTTGGATTTGTATATTTTGTTGAGGTTGCCAGGCTCATGTTATCTTTTCAGAGTGCGGCTTTAGCTTGTGTGTATCAATATTTGTATTTTAACTACTTAAGGACTTGTGATTTGAAGAATCCAGTGAACTTTGCAGGGGAAATGTACTGAGTACTAAACTGAATGTTTTTCGTTTTACTACTGGAAAAATGGCTTAGATGCAGAGTGGAAATACGTAAGCACTTAAAGCCTCTAGATTTCACTCTAATCTCTGCATCTTAACAATCCTTTGTTTGCCACCCTTTAAGATGAATATGACGCGGCATTTGTGGAGCAAGACGTTCAACTGCTCGGTCTCACGTGAGGAGACGGTCCCTGTCATCGCTGTGTCCAGCTTCATGCTCTTCCTCCCAGTCATATTCTACTTGAGCAACTTCCTGCACTCGGAACAAAAGAAACGCAAGCTCATACACCGTGAGTAACTTGCTTCGCCAGACCTATTGTCTGTGCTACAGGGAGGGCAGAGAGGGTAGAGGTGTCATACTCTGTTAATGAAGGTGGGGGGGCTACAATTATGTAGGCAGTCCAGTAACAAAAGTATTGACTGTTCAATCTTTTTTGCATCAAAATGTCAGTTTTAGTTTTTTCTGTAAATGCCATAGCGATTTGTGCTGGCATAGATTTACATGGTCTGGATTATGTTTATGTGCCCTAAAAAACACTGTGCAAAATTAAAAAGTCATGTGTCATGTGGGTGAATATAGCTCAGTTAGGCTTTCATTTGAAATATTGGCCTTGTTCTTTATTTCACAGCACATGATGTTAGCTTGTTGGCACATTTTTCAGGAGTTTAGTAAGCTCTCGGTGTTAGTTCTCTGGCTTTTAAAGTTGAACCTGTAGCCTGCAATACGCTTATAAATCACATACCTATCTGATTATTCTCTTCAATTCAACTGTTTTGCAGCCAAGAGAGCCAAGTCCAACAACAGCCTGATGAATATTCAGGACAAGTTCAGCTGAACAGGAGAAAGAACAGGACAATGATCTTTCGCTGTCTTTTCCTGGTATGTCAACGAGCACTTTCTGGGACGGATGGGCGACTCTCTTTACAGGAGTGGACTTGAAAACATCCTCCATATCTGATCGTTGATTTGTGCTGCTTAGCAATAGAGTAATATGGCTTATGCCTTTTATGATGATTTTTTTTTCACTGATATTTTGATTCTCTTGTTTCATTGTTTATTTGTTATTAAATAATCCTGAATGTTTGTGAAGATTAATATGACTACTATATCAGTAGGAATCTTTGGGGTTTGGGGTTTGGAAGAGGGAGACCTAAGCGCGATTGTGAGGCTGGCTGGTTATGCTGTTGTCCCTCTGCAACTAAGAGAACATCTTATGCCTTCTTTCAGCTTTTATTATTTATTTCTTTCAGGCATGGGGTACTCGTTCATATAACACAGCAACGGTACTGAAGCAAGCACTTGATGTCCATTAGTGAAGGACCCATTAATAAATATGTGGTGCAAGGTCAAAGGTGCATGCGTGGAGTGAGGACGAAAAGCAATGTCTGAAATGAAAGGAGAATGCACTTCACAAGAAGCTAAAGAACTATACAGGTCACGTGTTGCTTTGGCCAGGGCTTTTTTCCTCCTTTTTCTAGAGGAAAAACCATCTCTGTCCTCTCTGTTGCTAATGCGTTTGGAAGTAGTAACTATGCGGTCATGATGTAGAGGCCTGCCTGGTAATTTGAGCAAGAATGGAAGAGATGTGTAATATATCAGAGCAAGAGAGTTAAATCCTGTGTGTTATTTGTTGTTTTGTGCTTACATTTTGTTAGGTTATCTTTTGGCTTATTTTTAAAAGCCCAAATGTTAACTCCCCTTAAATCAGCCGAGTGACTGTTTGCATTGCAGTTTGTATTCTCCATGCTAATAAATCCCCATGCTTTTCAGTTTTGCGCTGTTATTAACAAGGCCTCATTACTGCAGCAATGGCAAAAAGGATCATTCGAATACCTTGGGATGTTCGTGTAATTTACTCAAAACCCTGGACTAATTAGAAAGGCATATTTTTATTTCTTTGAGGTTTGTCCTTAGTGCAGCTAAAAAGCCACGCTTGTTAATAGGAGGCTGTTGTTTTTCGGGTTACGTGGCCTTTCTTTGGACCGTTTCCTCCTCATCATTAGCAACTAATCTAAATGTAGGATAAAGTTACTTGGCGGAAAAATCTCAACAACACATCCGTTTAAGCTACCTTGGCTTTTTGGTCTTATGGAACAGAGCCACTGCCTATCACACTGGCCGTTAAGCGCATTTGTGCCTGATTTGTTGAATCATATGATTGCATAGTGCCTGTGAGGGGAGCCATAGGTGGAAAATAGCCTTTTCATACGCGTTAAGCTCGCATCATAGTGAGAATGACAGCTTTCATTCCCATAAGCCGTGTGCCTTTCTTTGCTCCGTAAGCAATCCAGGTTGGGGGCTGAAAGTCAGTCCTCCTGACTTGAGCCACGCATGTATTGAGGAGGCCAATCACACATCCATGTGACCAAGAAAATGGTGTAAAAGCTGAAATACCTAGGCAAAGCATGAGCAAAGTCCAACCTTGCCTGACAAGACCCTTAGAGAGGATGAGGGAAACGGGAGGGAATATGAGATTATCCTTCATCACGCTTTGCCCTGGTTCGAATCAGAGCAGTGACTTTGGACCTTAAGTAATGAGCGTATTATGAAATGCCCTGAGCTCTTAACTGAGCAAGTACTTAGGCCTCGAATAAATGCAAGCCTGTAGTCAAAGCATCCTGTGTGTGTGCAGGATCTGAACTGGCTTTTCATGAGTAGTACTTTTTTGTACTAATTAATGCTAATTAATGTCTTTATTATGAAGAATAACAATCTGAGATGAGATCATACCGCTCTGAGTTAGGCTTTGCCCTCATGTGCCCCTCAGGCCTGCATCCATGCTTCTTAATAATAGCAGGAGCCCTTAGGAAGTCACAGTGATACCAGGCCTACTGTGTAACATGATTCAGTGATCTGTTCCCTTCCTATAACCTTGTATTAAAATACGGACTCCTGCAACCAATTGAGTGGTTATGATTTATGCTTGTAACAACATTTGACTGAATGAAAATGAATTCTGAGACATATTTGTATATACATTTCATTTAAAGAGCCTGTGTGTTTTAAAAACAACAAAAAATCTCAATTTGATCCATCCCCCATTTTATTGGTCCATTCTTTCGGTTCCTTCAAAAATTCCCTCTACTTCCTCTCAGCACTTGTTAACTGCTGTATATGTGCCAATTTAGGATAACATTAAGAAACTGTTAGTTACAGCGTTGCTTGTTACACAACCCACCCTTAAAACCATCAGTTCATTAACTGGCTGAAAGTGTTGAATATGGTGCTTTGTTGCATGTTAGAAACATAGGCCAGCAGGTCACGATAAGGAGCGAGTCCTCCAGAGAGATGCATCATGTGCAGTTGTATGAAAGGGCAGTATTATTATACTTGACAGGGGTCAAAGTCTCTAGATCAGGGGTTTAGGGTATTATGATAGATTATAGAATCACTTCGTTACAGTGGTCATTCAGTGGCTTTGGCACTGGCTGTGCTCCTTTGGCCACAATCTCTGTGCTCCCTCAATCAAATTCAGCACACACACCCTTGAAACCTCAAAGGTCTTATGACAGGTCAGCTGGCAGTGACATCACAGATGCTGGAGGGTAGGCCGTGTCAGAAACCTTTGGTGGATGACTTCTGTTCCTTCAGCTCCCTGTAGCACTGATAGGACAAGATGCTCTCAAACCTCAGAGCCAGTCCAGACAAAGATCCAGGGGGTCAGGCAGAATAAAAGCATCACTGGGAGGGGGCATGGCACAAGGGCTGGAACATCTGACCCTTTAGGGCACCCTGCCTGCCTTTCTTTGGTACAGTGCATCGCCCATCATCTGGAAGAGACGGCTTCAAAGCCTCTAGGAAGAGGAAGATAAATGGACGCCCATGGAGAAAATGGGTGGCCATTGTGGTGCCAATGAAATCTGAAGGACATTTACTATTTATAATACAGTCTTCTGATTACAAAATGACATGTTTTGTTGATCTCTAGGTGAAAATCAGCAATTGCACATTTTAATGCTCCAATCACGGTTTATTTGCACTTTAAAAGTAATGCGGGAAAAGGCATACAATGTGAAGTGGGCAAAGGTTATGACATATTTATAAATACCTCATATGTATACTGTCATGCATGACCGTTTAAGAGTTGCTGAGTTCCGAATCACTGAAGTGGGCTATAGACATATAACTGACTGGTTTTTAAGTGTAGTGTAATATGAATATACACTAAGTGCAATTTAATGGACACAAAAGCTTATGTACAAGTTTGATCAAAATAATCACACCATGCCTCTATCACGGCTGCACAAATTCGTAAGATCCTTTCCAGCAATTTTTGGAAATAATTGTTTCCAAACTCTCCCAGGCCCCTTTTAAACATGCAGACACTTCTGTCTCATTTGCGGGAAGCTCATTTCAAACTTGTTTGTCCAGCTCAACGGGAGAAAAATCTCAAGACAGGGGCGGATGATAAATAATTCTCAAAGCTTTTTGCTTTTCTTTGGACTGGACATCATTTTGGCACAATTTTGAAGAATGCTTATCCGGTTGGAAAAAGATTTTTTTGCAATGATACATAAGCCTGGAGGAATTATATAATGCTGAAGAAAGAAGTGATCACATGCAAAGTGAATGTCGATGCTCTTAAGATCTGATAGGTATTCTTCGAAACCAATAATTTGAGACTTTATGGCTAAATAATGCATTACAGACTATAAAATATATCTATATCGAAAACCAGTCAGTTACATTTGTTTTAGGTATTTCTAATCAAATAAAATTTAGAAACTACAGCATTTTTAATCCAAGTAAACATGCAAGTCTTTAGCATTCAGAGCTTCTACATTTATCTCAAGGACAAAGAAAACAGTGCCACACTGTGCATGCTTTAGTGCTCTGTAAAAAAGAAAATAAAAAATAAAAAAGTGGGAAATAATTCTATAGCACCATGCAGTACCTCTGGGATGTGCCCAGTTGGTTGGGTTCGTCCTACAGCAAGATAGTGACCCAAAACATAAGTCCAAGCCAGAACTACCTTAGAAAAAAGAACAAGATGGTAAGCTGGAAAACATGGAGTGTCCAGAAGTATCCAGACTTAAACCCCATCTTGCTGCTTTAGGATGAACTGGACAGAAGAGTGAAAGCAAAGCAACCTATAAGTGCCGCACACTTATAGGAACTTCTGCAACATAGTTGGGAAGAACTTTCTGCAGAATGAACAATTAAACGTTGAACTGCTTGAATTTCAAAACAAAAAAAACAGAAAATTTGGGTGTTCTAAAACTTTAACAATAGTGTATATTGGGGGCATTTCAATATAATTAACTGTAAAGTTGTAGATTGTTTATACATCTGACAGTACTATTGTCTCCACATAGTGACAGTTTCAAATGAAGTTATTTTTATGCATTTTTATACCATCCACACCTTTAACTGTGTGCAGCCTCTCAGACTTTAAACTCAAAGGCAGTGGAACATTAAAACACTCTTTTACTTGAGGCCAAAAAAAAAAAAAAAAAAAAAAGAAAAAAGAAAAAATTGTCGAGCAAAAAAGGGTACATATCTAGTCAGAGGACAAAGTGGGCAGGTGCTTGATCACCTCCTGGGGACTGTCTATACATGTGTATGTGCTGGACAAACTAGTCAAATCAGTTGAAGCTCCACCTTGTAACGTTAGACAAGTTTTAATGTTATGGCTGATCGGTACAGTAGGTGTGGGTAAACCAATCATGACCAATTTGAGAACTGTTATTTGTTAGAACTCTGTCATAAAATGTATTAAATATTAAGAAATAAATGATTAAATAACAATACTAAATATTTAATAATATTTCCAGAATAACATTGATTTGCTTTAATATTAAATACTTTAAATTGACTGCTTTAATTGCCCAGTCTCTAGTCATGTGTACATATACAACTGATGCTTTTCTATTCATATGTTGATTAGCAGCTTTTTGCCCTGCTAAAATATGACTGTCTTCTAATCATCTTAGGGAAAGGTAAATTAAGAAGAGAGGTTATGACCCCTGTAATTACTCCATGCATATTTATCTTTGATTAGGGCACAAGGGTAAGAGCACCTCTCCAGTTTGGACAAGGCATGGCTCATCATTTGGGCTCTCATCATTTTATATTCCTATCATCACAAGGGTCAATAGGATTGAAGAGGGAACGACAAAGGTTACTGAGCAGGGTTTCTCTCTCTCTCTTCCTCTCTCTCTCTCCCACCCTCCCCCACTGTGCCTGTGTGTGTGGTCCTGTTATGTATGAGTTGCTTCTGTAGAGAATACTTGATTCTCTATTGGCACTGAATTGATTAATCTTTTTTTTGTCTCTTGATTTCATGTGATACTAATTATCACCTCGACCAAAAACCGCGAAATGATGAGACTACCAGTGTTGCACTGCTGCCTCCTGTTGATGGGATGGGAAATTATATCTGGTGATGGGAAGTAGGCCTGAAAGTTATTCAAATCATAACAGAATGGAACAGAATTAAATCTAAACCGTGGACTTCAAATCTGGACAAACGTCAATATCACACTGTGCTGTTCAGGAATATTAGCCTGCTTTTGGTTGAACACATATTTACTTACATGCAGCATCTTTTTTTATGGAAATCACATCTTCAAATGAATCACAAGTCTTTTTATTGTCATTTTATATTTTAATTTTTTATTGTTAATGATTTCCCTAAAAGTGAGAGAGTAGTATTGTAAATAAATGAATATTTGCTACATATTTATCCGACTTTTACATGGGACGGGGATTTTTGTTACATGTGTTGAAATTTCCCGGCACGTAACACTAGAGGGCAGTCTCGATCTTTATTGGGATGAATTTGCCAAAGCTGGGTTGCCAAGTTAGTGTGAGTTGTTGTATAAACACTAACACCGAAGATAGTGTTTTTAATCAGTGTTTTTTAGACATAGAAATGTGTGTTTACAAAAAAAACCCCAAAACCGTCAGACTTGATTAGAATGAGCACTGTATTTCATCTTATTGGATACAGTGAGTGGAAAACTGATCTGAGGTCAGCACTCCTGTACTGAACAGGACTAAGTGGCTGTTTATCTACACTTAACGTGCCGTTCGTGGATCTGGACCCCGTATATTTAAAGCCCCACTTTTTGATTTGTCCACTGCACTTCCGAATATGTATATATACGTCTTCATAATATGTGTACTACATATATGTATCTATATCTAAAACATTTTTGTTAACCGCTCGCTAAAGGCGGGGAAGTTGGAACGCAAATAATGGGATATATATAGTTATTAATTGTGAGGGCAACATCCGTATTTTTAAGTGTATTTTAATGTCAGTGCCTAAGGGGCAGTTCTGTGTAGAGTGATTTGTTTGGAGGCACTTGGCAACCCCAGCAGAAACACGCGTTATTATTATGGCGCTGGAGACCAGTATTGCCTTCTTACTTGCAGATGAGTTAGATGCAACGCAATACACCAGTTTTACAAGAAAAACACCCCTAAAAGGACGAGACACCAGGTGCCATATGCTCGTTTTAATGTCACTGACAGGTTTACTTTATGAATGAGTCTGACTGAAGGGGAATAAAGCTAGGCGGCTAGGTGTGGATTAGCTCTCAGGGATTGTCTGCAGCAGACATTTTTATATTATAACGGATGGTTTGTTTACAACAGAGACTGGTGTACGCAGTGACATTAGAATTAATGCTCTTTATGTGTGTGCATTATGTTGAATTTTATTAAACTGTCCTCTGTTTTGTTGCAGCTGTGATGAAGATGAGAGCGAAAAGAACTATTTCAGTGCTGCTGTGCCCAGTCTCTCTATCCTGGATTTTCAGAAGTGCTTTCAGCTCGCACAGACCCAAGTTGAAGTAGGTAAACATTATAGACATCAGGTTCTGTTCTGTTGTTTTGAGTAGAAAAATAAAATGGCACTATTTACTCCGTAGACACTGAGACCCCTGGTTCTTATTCCCTCCATTATTAAAAAAAAAAAAACAAAAAAAACCTTTTTTACATTTCTTTACAGTATTCCCTTTCTTTCACATCAAAAGCCACTGATAACTTTGTTTGCATCTGAAATATTGGATTGCTCAGACATTACGAGTAACTGGTAGAAATCTGCTTCAATCAGATAGCTAGTTTGTTCTGCAAGTAGATTTGATTAATTCATGAATTGGCGCAGCGGGTAGTGCTGTTGCCTTACGCCTCCAGGCTTGGGGTTGCGAATCCGGGTCCTGACCTTGTGTGTGTGGAGTTTGCATGTTTTCCTCGTGGTGGTGTGTGTTTCCTCCGGGGTCTCCGGGTTCTCCCACAGTCCAAAGAGTGTGTCAGGTGAATTGGGGATTTTAAATTGACTGTAGGTGTGTGTGTGCTCTGTGGTGGGCTGGCACACTACCCAGAATAAGTTCCTGCCTCACGCCCATAGACGCGGAAAAGGCTCCAGGATCCCGCGACCCTAGTTAGGATTAAGCGGTTACAGAAAATGAATGAATGAATAACTAAAGAAACCACATTACCCTAGATAGTTGTGTCCCAGCATACAGTATACATTGCATGTAGTTATATTAATTATTTTCCACATCATGATAAATTGTCACAGTACACTTGTAAAAATGTATTTGAAATGTTGCATAAAAATCATTGTGCAGTTTTTGGAAGCACTGTTTTGTGACACTGTTACGACATATTAAAACAGAAAAAATGGGTATAGTGACATGCTTATTGCAACATAATGTAATATATATTTATTGTATTATATGTACAAATATTCCAATATTGTAATAATCATGTAACAGCAACAGCATGCCCAATAGAGTTTGTTTCTTTCCCCTTCAGGAGTTGGTAAGGTTGCTGTCCCCTTGTGAATGGGCCACTAGGAAGCTTGAGGGATGGACGGTGATGCACGCAGTGCTGGCTAGTCTGTGGACGCTCTCTACTCAGGAGCCTCACAGCAGCGTAGCAGCCCGCTTCCATACTAATGAGACTCTAATTTGCCATCAGCTGAACGAATTCTGCACCCACATTACAGCAAACTTAATTTACAAGATCCACTGGCCCAAGTGGAAGGAAGCTGATGCTTCGGTGTCTGGTTTCTCTTCTAGTATTGGTTTGCCAGGTACTGTTTGTGTGGTGGGATCCTGTGTGATCCCCATTGAGAGGCCTACTGATGTGGCTGATTCAGAGTTATATCGAGACTCTGAGAAAACATACTCTGTAAAACTCATGGCTTTTTGTGACCACCAAGGTTGCTTTACCTACATAACAGCGGAGCATCCAGGCAGCTGGCATAACTCCAGGGTCCTTCTAGAAACAGAGGTGGGACGAGCATTGCAGGAGGACCCGGTCAACCTCCTACGTGGGAAGCACATTATAGGTGATGCCACGTTTCCTCTGTCAGAACATCTTCTCACGCCATACCCAGACTATGGAACACTAGGGGAGAAGAAGTTGCGCTATAATTTAAAAGTGCAGGCAGCACTTGAAGTGGTACAAGGTTCTCTAAAGAGTCTAAGAAGCAAATTCCAAAGGCTCAGATCTTTACAAATGAATTCTGTTACTCAAACAAGCCTGGCTGTGAAGACTTGCTGTATTTTATACAACATGTACTTGAAGACTACTAATGCTGCCTATATGGAATGTATAGAGGAAGACTCAGTTGTCCAGGAGCCTTTTCATGAACTACCTAATGGTCACTCTGGCAGTCTGGGTGGAATATCCAAAAGGCAAGACATTGCAGCATCACTTGGGCGAAAGCCTAAGAAAGATTCAACAAAAGGGTATGACCGGTTTTGGTATGAAGTGTGAACATTTAGAACAGCTTTGAAAAATATGGCAATATAATACAGTTCATTTTGTTGTACATTGTTCATCCTTAAAGGTGTGATTTTTACTATTCTAATAGGTCGTATCTCATAACAATGCAAAATGCCATTACAAATGAAATAGGTTGAATGTAGTGAATAAATGTATCACAAAATGATTCTACTTTTCTTGAAGAATGAAGTCATTTCATAAAGGAGCTCTGCACAGGTGGATAATTTGCACTTTTGATGGTCTCTATTTATATGCAAGATGGTGGTGATAAAAAAAATATTCTTTTCTAAGAAAAATGGAAAAAAAAAACAAAAAAACCCCAAAACAATGTTTTCATCTATGCAAAGTAATGAATGATAAATTACAATACATCCATCCAGTGGGTAAATGCAAAAATGCACCATTTCTTTATTTTGCCATTTATCCTTAGATGACTACAAAACTTACCTTCACTGTACATTATATATTTATCCTTAGATGACAACAAAACTTACCTTCACTGTACATTATATATTGGTCTATATAGAACATGTACTGGTCTAGGTACAATTCACAAATTATGCACCATTACAGTTAAGTAACATATGTAATAATTATTGGCACCCCTTTAGTCCCAACATCAGTGAGCCTTCTGTAATGCCTGATGGAATCTGAGAAAACAGAACAAGGAATCAAGAGACCACTCTGCACTACAGGGTCTCTCCAGATTATCCATGGGCTCTTTTGGACTCTTCTGTTGAGCGAACTCCACTGGAATTTTTAAATGGGATTTAGCTTGATTCTGTGATTCATTGAACCATTTTTGTTCAGACTTGGATGTATGTTTTGGATCATATTTTCTCACTGTGAATCATGGAGTCCATGATGTCTTGTATACCAGTTTTCCCAGGGTTTTGGAGGGAAAACAGCCCATAAACATTCTTCTCACAGATTCCAACAGTTGGATATGGGCATTTTAGGGCACATAGCTATTTTTTTTACAGCCATTACCTGATGCAATCAGACTCTTATTCTTTTTTATTACTATTCGTATTTTTTTTATTCCACCCACTGTTTGGCGCTGCTTCTTGTCAGAGCCAGTATTGAATTTTAGCAAAATTACAACATCAAAACGTCTGTTAATATCTGGTGTATTGCGCTTGTATATAGCTAATCGATCAGATGATCAGGGGCTGACGTCATGCATGTATAGACACGTATGCAAACTGTAAAACGCTTTGTATCAGCAGTGGGTTTCTTTCTGCCAGCAAAACCACAAGTGAATATTAAAATAAATGCAACCATAAAAGAAAGCAGTAAAAGGTATCAAGATAAGAAACTCATTGATATACTGAACATAACATTATACAGTAAATAGGGATTTTATTTGTATTTATTCTTTTTAGTTTTATTTAGTATATTCAGTAACATTGATGTGAAAAAACATTGCTCATCAAATTTTTAAACATTTTTGCTAGACTTTTGTACATTGTTTACATACAGAAGTGGAAATTATGAAACACATCCACTTTTATTTATTTTTGTTCAGGGCTGGGGACAGTACAGTGGGCGGCCACTAAAGGCCATCCTTTTTCAGTTTTGGTTTTGGGGACTTTTATTATGGAAGGTATGGGTTTTTGTGAATTATTAGTAAAAGCTGTGTTGAGTTGGGTGTTTGTGTTTTAATTGGTTTATGGGGGTTTGGTTTTGTATTTAAGTTCTTTAGGGACCGACATGGGTTGTCGGTCCACTGTCATCCTGGCTATCATTGGGGGTGGGGGGGGGGGTCTAGTGTAGCTGAGGCTAGCCTGAGAAGCCCAGTAGTAGAGGGCCTTTAGCGGCCACAGAGGGGCTTTTGGTAACCAAAGAGGGGCCTGTAGCAGGCCAAGAGGAGCTTCTAGCCGCCACAGAGGGGCCTGTAGCCGCCACAGAGGGGCCTTTAGCAGGCAGAGAGGGGCCGTTAGCAAGCCGAGAGGGGCCTGTAGCAGACCGAGAGAAGCTTCTAGCAGCCACCGAGGGGCTTTTAGTAGGCAGAGAGGGGCAACTGACCCCATCTGGGGATGGGGTTCTCCCCCAGAATTTTTTAGGGGGGTGTACTGGGGTCTTCGAGGGCTCCGGAGGAGCTCCCCGGCATAGCTTTGGAAGAGCTCTCGGGAGGGGGCTACACGGCGAGAACTTGGGCTCCAAAGACAAGGAGGAGCTTCATGGGGAGAGCTCCGCCCCAGAGGACAGAGAGGGGCTCCCGGTAGGGGGCTGGGGACAGTAGCGGTGGGTGGCCATTAGAGGCTGTTCTTTTTCAGTTTTGGTTTTGGGTTTCGTTTTGGGGACTTTCATTATGGAAGGTATGGGTTTTTGTTAATTATTAGTAACAGCTGTGTTGAGTTGGGTGTTTGTGTTTTAATTGGTTTATGGGGGTTTGGTTTTGTATTTAAGTTCTTTAGGGACCGACGTGGGTTGTCGGTCCACTGTCATCCTGGCTATGTTCGGTGACTTCTCAGTTCTCCTTTTGATTTTGAGATAAAGTCTTGTCGGCCCTTGTGCCGTTTTGTTTTCTGGGACAAATAAAGTATACAAGAAACATGGAGGTCTGCACATGCACCTGCTTTACATGCTTGGGAGAACAGAGGGAGAGACGTGACAGTTTTTGCACAAGAAGAAATGAAAAGAATTCAGTCTACTTACAGACATGCAAGCAGGACACAATCCATTCTGATAATTACAAGTGTTTTTATATCCACATTCAGAACACTGTTGCTCAGCAGAGAGAAGCTCTGGCCTCTTCGGGTGCGTCTCCAGCATGTGATTAAAAAAACTGTTGGCACAGAACATTAAGTGACAGGTACCCACAGGTTCCACCCTCCCTCTCTTCATAATAAAAGTAAAAATAAACAAGGATTCCTTGCCTGAGTGCCACAAAGAAGTGGAGAATTCTGAGATGATTCCCAGGTCCAGTTCACAGTTCATGTATCAATTCAATAGACCTTATTTGTTCTTTGAAAGAGTCAGTCCTGCAATATTTAAATGGTACACTAGAGGTGGAGAGAGGAAAAGGAAAAATTACAAAAGAGAGGTGATGTACAGTTCAGTGTGACTATTTTCTGCTCCTGTGGTTTAGAGATTTGGCTCTGGATCTCCTGAGAGAGAGAAAGCGAGGGAGGTTAACAAAACAAGACTCTAATAACAAACCCCTATCATTTTAACAGGTTACGCAGTGGCCTGCATTATACGAGTAATGCATCATTTTCTGAATGCTTTTATCCAGCTATTTATTTCTTACCTTCTAGTAGGAGGTGAGCATGCAGGCCTGCGCTGTCTGGAAAGAAGGTGATCTGAAGTCTCTCAGTGAATCTGCTGGATCTCTCAGATGACGAAGGGGGCTGAAGAGAAAAGCACAAACAAGGATTATCCTCATTTTTGTTTGATACTGTTTTAAAACCTATCTGCTCTTTTAATTGCATTACATTTCTAATGGATAGATAGAAGTGCTAAGCTATATCTGTAAACTACATACATACAGTTAATATACATATAATTGATCAGTACATCTGCTCATTTCATCATTAAAACTTACAAAGTATGTAAAGCTGTAACCTCTATCAGCTACTCTGGTTTTTAGAAAACTATTCAATGCAATTCAATACAGTTTGCTCATATTATTCTGGCACAACTCTGTATTGCTTTGAAAATACAGGGCAACACAAATGACTACAGAGAAATACAGACAATACAGAATACACCAAGCTAAATAACTATTTTTGCCATTCAGCATCAGTGTACAAATTATAACCAATTACAATTTGATTCCATGAGCCTGACTACTTTCAGCTCAGTTCATATTTACACTCCTATAACTTACACTTTCTCTGTCTCATGAGGAAGGGCTGTGTTGCAATGGCACTGAGGCGACCCTCTCTGGTCTGCCATTCACATCTTTGTCCTCTGACTGTTTGCCTATGGTTTTGAGCTGCTGGTGATTGGCCTTCTAATCCCTTGGTTCTCTTGCTCCTGATTGGTGGCCGATAGCTGGTCTCTTGAGCGGGACCTGTAGCCGGATTGGCTCGGAGGGCTGTGTGCATGTCGAGTTCTAGGAGGAAGTGGAGAACGAGACCTGAGGCAATTTTGTTTTCTTCTCTCTTTCTCTCTTTCCAGTTCTCACTGCTGCTCAAGTGCCTTCCCTTGCTCGCAGGCTCTCTCTCTCGCTCGCTTTTCTTTTCAATCTCCCTTTCCCTTTCTCTTTCCCACTCTTGTTTCTTGGACAGTGTCTAGATATGGCAATGCCAGTAGGCTGGAGAAGGTGAACTATGTGATATAGAAGGAGAAAAAAAAATGCATTTTAAGGAAAGGAAAAGCTATAGGTGAATATTCTAATGATTTGTATATTACGCAACAGTGCATTCAACACCCAAGACATTTACATACACCTATATATGCTTGAATAAGAATGAAGGGAAACCACTTTTCCCAAATGCGGATCAGCCATGACACGTCTGGTGTCCAAACTAAAGCTTTTATTTGGTGTCCAAACTGAACAATTATTTGACAATATCAGTAATATCAAAGATGTAAAAATACAGGCAAATATTTCTGTGGTCGACATTCATACCAACTGTGGTGATTATTAAATTAGATTTTTAATTTTAAGTTAATAAAATGCAAATGAAAACTCAATCACAGAAAAATTTATTTTTCTACTGCAGACATTAACTACTGCACAGTGCTAATTGATGCCAATGGACTTTCATTATAATCTATATTATCTTCAAAGCTCTAGGGCAAAACAAAAGAAGCAAATCTACCTACGTTTGAATTTGATTCTGTGCCAAGCTTTTTCCTTACTATGCGTAAAAGCTGCTCTAAGACCAGAAAAATACTTAACATGACCATGCAAAGCAATTCAAAAATAGTTTTGCATGCCACTAAGTGCCATTCATAATGCAATGCAAGTGTAAGCAGTTATTCAAGCATTTCAGAATGGGGCACGATTGCAATGTACTGCCAGCGGACTGGTCAGCTGTCACAGCAGAACAACCACATGGACAAGTCTCTCGTATAACTAGTTTGCATGTACAAACACGTGATATGTAACTGCTTATTAATGACAGTAGAATCAGTAATACAGCCCACACTGTTCTACTGCTCAACTGTTGTACAAGAAATACAAAAGTGCACAACGTGTCTGTACAGGACTGGATGCTTACTCTGAGTGTGTTTCTGGCTTCTTATATGTACAGGGGTCTTTGTCTGAGTGTGCTTTGAGACCTGCTGCTTCTCATCTTCCTGTCTCCAAAGCGTTCTAGCCTTCTGTCTCTGTCTGTCGCCCTGCCTCTGTCTCTCTTCCTCTCTCAGAAGCGCTCCCAGCTATTCTCTCAACACGAGGAAGGTGAACTGCAGGATGGAGAGGGTCTCATGCACCTCCGTCTCCTCCTGAGACTGCAGGGGAGGCGTATTATGGGCAGGAGATTGGGAATGGGCTGCAGCCCGTTTGCTCTGGGACTCCTCCTGCCTCGCTTTGGCCTAGAGCTGGGCGGTATGATCAATAATTTTTATCATGGTATTTTTCAAAATTATACGGTTTCATGGTATACGACTGTATCTTTTTTAACCCTTAGAACCCCAGCTGCACAGATTCGTGCCAGAAGCGCAGCTTTCATAAATGGTCGTCGCACAGCAGAACAATTTCTTTCATGGAATTTCCACAGGACTTCGGACTATGGGGTGCCGTTTGTAAAAACAGCTTCACAAATAGAGGTATTATTTTTTCATAATTTAGCGCAATGTTCACACATTTAGAGCTAAATGTGTTAAAAAAAAAAAAACTGTTACATTTTGGTACATTTTCTTGGTGCATAAATGTTAAATGTTAAATCTAAATCTAAATGTTAAATCAAAATCTAAAATTTTAATCTAAATGTTAAATCTAAATCTAAATGTTAAATCTTAAATCTAAATGTTAAATCTAAATCTGAATGTTGCTTTTACAAACTGTGATAGATATGCTGATTGGTCCATCCCCCTTGATTACAATTGGCTGTTACTTAGCAGGGGGCTGGACTGCGTGCTGTGATGTCCCCTCACCAACATGGAGGATTTGCCTTAAATGATCTAAAATTTAAATGTTAAGTATGAAAAATATATCTCGCACTCTACATGTGAAACTTCACAGTTAGATAGGGCTCAGAGACACCTTTCCAACGATCCCTCGTTTAACATAATAGCTCCCGGCGATCCGGAGTTATTAGCCAAAAACCGTTCACCTCACCCCCAATACTTTAGTCCCCACATGGAACGTGCTTGCGGCTTTTCTAGGCGGGGCAATTTCGGCTAATAACTCCGGATTGCTGGGGGCTATTAGGTTAAACGAGGGGTCGTTGGAAATATGGGGTGCCGCTTAACAAATCTAAATCTAAATGACCCTTGATTACAATTGTCTGTTACTTAGCAGGGGGCTGGATGTGCTGTGATATCCCCTCACCAGCATGGAGGATTTGCCTTAAATGATCTTAAATCTAAATGTTAAATATGAAAAATATATCTCGCACTCTAAATGTGAAGCTTCACAATTAGATAGGGCTCAGTGACACCGTTCCATATGGGGTGGCGTTTGTAAAAACAGCTTTACAAATTAGAAGTGTTTTTTCATCATTTAGCACAATGTTCACACAATTTTCGCTAAATGTGTTTTTAAAAAATGTTAAATCTATATTAAAATGTTAAATCTAAACCTCGCCCGGGTGTCCCATTACTTTTGTCCGAGGTGAATGGTTTTCGGCTAATAACTCTGGATCGTGGGGGGCTATTATGGCAAACGAGGGGTCGGTGGAAAGGTGTCACCGAGCCCTATCTAACTGTGAAGTTTCACATTTAGAGTGCAAGATATATTTTTCATATTTAACATTTAGATTTAAGATAATTTAAGGCAAATCCTCCATGTTGGTGAGGGGATATCACCGCACGCAGTCCAGCCCCCTGCTAAGTAACAGCCGATTGTAATCACGGGGCATGGCCAATTAGTATATCTTCTAAACATTTAGAGCTCAACATTTAGATTTAAGATTTGGATTTAACATTTAGATTTAACATTTAGATTTAACGTTTAGATTTAACGTTTAGATTTAACGTTTAGATTTAACGTTTAACAATCATGCAGCAATAAGATGTACCAAAAATTTAACACTTTTTTTTAAAAACACATTTAGCTCTAAATGTGTGAAAATTGTGCTAAATTATGAAAAAATTACACCTCTAAATTTGTGATGCAGCAGTGAAAAAGGTCACCCCTCTAACAGGTTACAGCTGCACCACTTTCCAAATGTTGTTTAGGCTATTTAAACTGGCATTGCAGTATAAGAAAAATTCATATCATAACAATAATAAAAAAGGTTTTCGTTACGAACCGGTATACCACCCAACACTACTTTGGCCTTAGGACAAAGCAGCAGTTCCACATCATTTCTCCTGTCAGTCTGTCTGTTCCAGTCTCCACTTCCCAATAAGCAATCCGCTTCTGGTCCAACCTCTGATGGGGTGTGTTTGTTTCTGTCATCTAAGGGCCTTTCCATCTCCTAGTTTTGGGTCCTAGTCGTCTCTGGTGGGCTGTAATAGCCTCTTTCCCACTCTCTGCTTCATGCAGGAGGGGATTGAGGAGTGCTGGAGGCCTCTGTGGGGGTGCAACTCTCTTTCCCTTGATCTCTCCATTCATAGTCCACTCGGTCCCTAGGAGGAGAATTTGCCAACACTAGCATTTCCTCTTCTCTACTTTTTCTCTCTGCTGGAGCACTGTCATCATTCTATATCTCTCTTTCCTCATCCTTTTAATTCTCATTCTCTCTGTACCACAGCCTACACTATGAGGGCGAGAGGCGCCTGTTCAATGTAGCTGCCATCACCGTTTGAAGCTTTCTGTTTCTCATTTTAATCGCCAGAGGATGAAGATGATGAAGATGGCAAAGAAGAAGACAATTATGAACTGTCACTGTTGCTGCCACTTGTAGCTTTGGGTTTACTCTTCTCAGGCTTCTTTTTTTCCTTCTGCTGTTTTTCTCTCTCCTTTTCCTCAGGGTTCTTTTCTCTCACTCTGCCTGGCCCTTCACCTCCATCCTCCCCATTCTCCATGCTCTCAGTCTAGGGCAAAGCCTTCCCTCTGTCAGTCCTCCTTTTGGTCTCAGAGCTCTTTGGAGTGTTTGTTATAGGAGGGCTTGGAAGCTTCTCTCTTTCTCTTTCCTGATGCTCTTTCCGGTCATGTCGTTTTTGGGGTTTGTCTTCTCTCATTCTCACTTTTGTTTCCCAGTCTTCTCTGCCTTCTCTGTTTGAGGTGTTTGGGAGATGGAGAACGAGATGTCCCATGGTCGGTTTGGGGATGGAAACAAGGATGAGGAATCGTGCCATCCTCTCCGGGGATATTCTTTACCGTGATTCTTCTCTTGCTGTCGCTCTTGGCCCCCGTCTCTGTCCTTCCAGTTCCGCTCAGGGGACCTTGAACGTCTTGGAGCTCTCTGAAACAATTGGTCAAATGAACACAAAAGGTTTACTGCACACATTTCTTCTTTATTTTTGCATTGAAGCCATGAAGCTCATAGCTGACAGAATTGCACAAAAAATTCAAACAGGGTTGAGTAATCACAGACTTGCTTATGTGGATTCTGGACAGGTGAAGTATCTAAACTAGCAATCCCGTTTCTGATATCCATCCTGATGGGGCTGGGGCATGGCGGTCAGGAGATCTGCCCCTCCGTCCGTCCACTGTTTTGGATGCAGGCACATTCTGCTGTCCTTACTTTAACGGAGTCGGCGACCTGCTGCAAACAGAAAGAAAAAGGCATTCGTTCGTAGAAAACCAAAACCCTGATTACATTTCGATGAAGTGTGAGATTTAAGCAAGCAGTTCTGTAAAAACAGCAACGGGATGAGAAAAGTTTGGGCTGTAATGAAGCAAACATCGTCACTGAAACATCCCAAATCGAGCACTGCCACACTAGATAATGTATATAATATAGTACACGACAAGTAGAAATACACTACTTGGACAAAAGTATTAGGACAGATCTCCTAATTATTGAATTCAAGTGTCCCTTACTTCCTGTGAAGGGCAATCTTAATACTTTAGCATACCAAGACATTTTAGACAATGCCATCCTACCAACTTTGTGGACACAGTCTGCCGAAGGCCTTTTCTGTTATAGCATAACTGTGCCATGGTGCACAAAGCAAGGTCCAATAAGACATGGTTGGATGAGTTTGGTGGGGAAGAACTTGGCCCGCACATAACACCACCCCACACCTTGATGAACTGGAACACAGATTGCGAGCCAGGCCTTCTCATAAAACATCAGTACCTGACCTCATAAATGCTTTACAGAATGAATGGACACAAATTCACACAGAAACACTTGTGGAAATCTTGTGGAAAGCCTTCCAGAAAGAGTGGAATCTGTTATAACTGCAAAGAGGTGACCAACTTCAAACTAAAGTCTATGTATTTGAATGCAGTCCCTGTTGGTGTAATGGTCAGATGTCCCAATACATACAATCCATACAGTCTACATTCAGCAATGGAGTACGTCCCAAACTACATCCTACCACACTAAATAATGTGTTTTATATAGCATACTATTTAGTGTAGTAATATGCAGTAAATAGTATGTATAAAATAGTGTGTAATATAGCACATAACCATTAACAATGCATTCAGTTGTATAGTGTCCCACGGTGCAAATTATCACCCTAGATAGTGTGTGAAATGTAGTACACAAGCATTAGAAAGACATTTGGTTGTGTAGTGTCCCAAACTTCATACTACACGAGACAGAGTGTAAAATATAGTACACAACAATTCTAAAAGCATTAAGTAGTCTGGGGTCCCAATCTGCCTGTAGAAACAAACCCAAAAGAAGCGACTTTGCTCAAAAAGAAAAAGCTATTAAACCACAGTATGTGTGAAATATATTAAATTTTATGGGGAAAGATGTAGGGGCTTATGCTTTAGAAACAACTAAAAACAAAACCCATGCTACCATCTCTTACAAACGAACGAGGCAACTTTGTATTGTTCTTATATATGAGACAAAGAAGTTTTGTGGTTGTTGGGAGTGTAGGGCCTGTGTTTTAAGCCAAAAAAAATATAAACAAAAATGTCTGCATTCATGAAATCCCCACCTGTGACCAACACTGAATGTGCTGTGCGTTCTGGAGCACGCGCATCTAGCCCCCTGGAGGTTTCAACCGATTTTGTGGATTTGCTCAGCGTTGGTTCTTGGTTTTAACCTCAATCCTGCATTAACTGCTCAAGCATAGTGGATTCTCTCCTTCACCGCAAAACACACATACCAAGTTTAAAGAACTACAGAAGAATACACGCATAATAGAGCAGCCGTTACTGTGGTAACGCATACTGACTGACACAAAGACATATACACACAATCAAACAAACACACATACACACACACACACACACACACACACACACACACGCAATCACACACATCTGAAATGAGAAAGAGGAGGTTTCTGCAACTATTTTCAGTGAAATTTTGGATTTATGTTAAAATTTGCCACACAATGCGCTTATTATATACATTTATGTATATATGTATTCTACAATGGCGCAGCAAATTTAGCCATGGCCACATAAGATGGAGTGGTGTACTCTCCAAGTGAGGCAAGCTGGACCCAGCAGTGGGAGGAACCAACAAGGCTGGATCAGCTCCGAAGACGAGAACAAGGTGTATTGTGACGCCTGGGGTGGCAGGTCAACAGACGTGCCAACAATCCTGACTCCAAGGGCATTCGGTGGCTCCCTCGTCTTTGGTCTGACCGCTGAGGCTTGCTATCTGGCGAGGCGGGAGATCTGCGGCTCGGGGGCGAAGGAGGCGAGGTGGGTCATGGAACCCCCATCTCCAGTCTGCTGGTCGACTGCCCAAGAAGTCGCGCATCCACCCACACTTGTGCCCGACTCGCCTCATGAGGCAACCCCTGTGCCAGTCTGGCAAGCCTCATAGGCAGCCACCACGGACACACGTACCCGCTGAGCCCAGAAGATGGCTGCCCCCATGCTGGCAGCTCCTCCAATCCTCACGCTGGCATCCCCGCTGGCTCCAACACTAGCTCCAAGGACACGGACCCCAACGCCAGCTCCAAGGACTCCTCCCAAGGCCACTCCCACACCGGCTCCAAAGACAATGCCCACGCCAGCTCCAAGGACCCGGGTCCTTGCCCCTGTTCCTGAAGCTGCAGCCCCTGTTCCTGTTCCTGAAGCTGCAGCCCCTGTTCCAGTTATCGAAGCTGCAGTCCCCATCTCTGAAGCTGCAGGCCCAGTCTTGTTCCTGATCTGGGACTGCTTTTGCCGCCGCAGGCTCCATGGCCACCTTGGCAGGGACCGGGGGCCCCTAGCCCTCTGGGGGTGTGCCGTTGGAGGGGGGTACTGTGACACCCCTGGTCGGTGGCCGCTAGAGGCTGGCCTTTCCTGTGTGGGCTTTTGTTGTGAAATTGTGTCTGTGTGCACCAGTGTCTAGCTTCATGTCATTAGTTACAGCTGTCAGGTGTTTATGTGTTAAGTGATTGTATGTCCTTATTGGTTCATGTCTTAGTCATGTATGTATTTAGTCTTGCTTATGTCATACCCCTGGGTCGGTCCACCATCATTCGTGTTTGGATTTTGTATCAGTCTTCAGTTTTGAGAGCAGTGTTGCCCCAGCTTCAGGTTCTTGGTTTTCTTTGTGTTTTGGCCCTTGTACCTTCTTTCTGTTTATAAATAAAGTTTCATTATGGAAATCCACGCTTGTGCCTCCCAGTCTCCCTGGTACAAAGCAGAAATTACAATAATCTTTGCAATAGCCTGTTGCTTTCTGTTGTATATTTTCTTACCACCTTAAATAGCTGTCATTATGAGAAGGACTATGTGCATTATTTTTGCTGTGATGTGCAACAGCCTACCATGTGCAATATTGTGCAATGTTACTGAGTGTTAAAACATTATCATTATGTGCAATATCGTGACGTTGTCCATATGGGTGCTAAATCACTTAATTACTTGCAGTAGCTCATGTGCAATAGTCGTCATGTGCAATATTACTACTTAGGTCACTATTACTTTTTCATTGCTTAATATTACTACAGATGTTCTAATAGGTGCAATAACATACTCCAAACTACCATTTGTGTCGGTAGTTTTTCCACTCAGCTGTGTTACTTATATATAATATTCATGCCAAGCATTTCTGTAAATAGCATAGAGTATTCATATTGAGCTTTTTTCTTTTCTACAGATTTTGTTTTTAGATGTTATTTAGACGTAATATTATATTGTTATTGTCTGTGTGTCTTTGCGGTCATCACATTAAGCAGTTTCCTCCAGGATCAACAAAGTTTTCTGATTCTAATTTCGAAATACATAGACTTTAATTTGGAGTTTTTCCCCCCAATAACAGCTTCCAATCTTCTTTAAAAAAGTTTTCCTCAAGATTTTGGAGTTTCTGTGCGAATTTGTGCCTATTCATTCTGTAGAGCATTTATGAGGTCAGGGACAGATGTTGGATGAGAAGGCCTGGCTCGCAATCTCTGTTTCAGTTAATCTGTGAGGACCCGACACACCCATGCCATCCCCTCTTTGAATTGTTACAGACCACTCCGAACATGCGCAACCAAACTGAAAACCATTTTCCCCAGATAATTGGCTGATCTAAACCTGGTCAGGAAACCCTAAAAAATAACCCAAAAACAAACAACTTAGCAACCACAGTGCAATGTGTATGTCACTCAGTGCAGTATCAACATGTTTGGTGTTTAATACTGTTTACTAAATGTACACAAACATGTTATATATATATATATATATATAAACATACTGTTAGTTCTAGTTATATCCATTTATTTATTTATCATATCCAAGCTGCTAGTCGTCACGTGGGGCTTGGGTAGCGAGGCACAGATCCAGGGTTCCATTTTAATGACTTATTTACACCACAGGAACATAAAGAAGGCTCGAGGGACAAAACACAAAGAAACATTTCAAAACTCAGACACAGAAGGCGGGTACAAAAGATGGTGGACCGACACAAGGGCATAAACTGAGGCAACTTAAATGCAAACAAGACTAGGACATGAACCAATCTGCAAACACAATCACAAACTCAAATCCAAGACAGCTGTGACTTAAGATGTGAACTTAGACACCATGACACAGACACACTCATTCAAAACTAAACTGCATTTCCACAGAGAAAATGCGAAGTGTGCTTGCTCAAATTTAGAACACAGCATTAATGTTAGCATTACCGTTAGCATTAGCATCAACATTAACATAAACGTTAACATTAACATAGCATTAATATTAGCATTAACATAACATTAACATAGTATAGCATAACAGTGTTAGCATTAGCCATTAGCATAACATTAATGTTACCATTAACATTAACATTTGCATTAACCTTAACATAGCATTAGTGTGTCCCAATAATTTTGTCAACATAGTTTTGTATGATAGCTCTGTCCCAATACTTTTGCCCATATTGTTCAGTTTAAACAGGTGTGTCTGTGGGGGTGTGGCTGGAGGTCTCATATGAAGTTTCATAAGGTTTGGTCAGTGTATGGAGCCTGGAAGTTTATTTTTCTGAAACTGCATTCATTTCAGTGGGGTTAAAAATGGATGAAAGTGAATGGGGAAAAAAGGGAAGAGTGAAAGAAAAGGAAAAGACGAGTGCAGGTCATCACCGACCGCGTTTGTGTGTTGGGGAAGTTGGCTTGAGGTATCACGAAGTCGGACGAAGCGTCCAAGCAGGACTATCTGAAAGTTCCGGGCGCCAATATTTTGCAAATTGTTTTCGCTGGAAAAACGGGAATAACGAATGAACGACAAGACGTGGCAAAACTGTGAACAAGCCCGCTATTCTAGATCAGGCCTGACGTTTCAGAGTTGGAATGGTGCCTCTCTCTTTAATCTTTAATCTCCATCTTGAAAGCCCTGGGAGGAGTAGGGGCCAAAAAACGGGTGAACGGAAGAATAAGAATAAATAATGGGCTTGCTGCAAGCACACTAATAAGAGTCTCACACTTCTTGAACAATGGCGGCCTCTAGCAGCCACTGACCGTGGACGTAACAGGAGCCCCCCACTAGAGGTCTGTAAAGGGTTGGAACGCCTGTGGGATGCCCGCAAGACCTGCGGGACGCGGCGCAAAAGCATGCAGCGCGGGTCTACATTTGAGAGTTTCTTGTGGGAGATTTGCAGGAATAAAGAGATGTGTTCGCGGGAGCGGGACAAAGACATTGTTCTCTAGGCTCCCGCAAAGTATAAATTTGCCTTGAATAAGTTTTACAGTTTGTTTTTATGTGGGGAACATCATATGTAGTAGGCAACTTAACCTGCGCATGTTTGCTCTGCGTGGGAATCTCTGGGACACCGGCAGAGTGGAAGCGCAATGAGCGCACTGACTGAGGTTGCAGCCGGAGTAGTGCCCACATAAAATAGCCTATGTTTCATAAATCCCTGTATGTCAGTTAGGCAACAAATAATTTTAGTATCTCATTTAATTTTTATAACCCAAGATATTATAGCATTTAAAATGTGTCCGGTATTTTTGGCCCACTCTATAGTCCACCAGCTTTGCTTGCGGGATTCAGCGGGCGGGAGCGTGACAAACCATAATAGATGCGGGCGGGAGTGGGTTGAAATATTACACATTTCTGCGGGAGTGGGCGGTGTCGGGACAGAAATTTGCGGGAGCAGGATGAAAATTCTGTCCCGCGCAGACCTCTACCCCTCGTCCAACTGCGCAACCCCTGGGTGCCAAAGGCCCCAGGCCCACACAAGAGCAGGAGAGGGGCAGAGGCGGGGTGGACAGCAGAAAAGAGCAGTCCCCACACAGCCGCCTCCTGGATCGGTGTGGCTCTTGCTGCCTGTTGATACGGCCAGGGTGACCCGTGTGGGTTCCACTTGTCCGTTGCCGTCCCCTCTGTGTCCTCCCAGTAGGTCCCTATAGCTCCCCCCCAAAAAATAATTCCTGGGGGAAAACCCCAGTCCTTTCTGGGAGCCCTGATGGCTCCGGGAGCCCTGATGGGGGAAAGTCTTGAAGCCGGTGTGGGTGGAGCCCTTGGTGCTGGCTGCAGGGTCTTTGGAGCTGCCAGCATGAGGGCAGCCTTCTTCTGCGGTTTGTGGGCATGTGAGCTCATGGTAGCCGCAGAAGAGGTTTGCCGGACCGGCACAGGAGTCACCTTGTGAGGAGGAAGTTGGTGACGTCTTGGGCACCTGATCGGCGGACTGGAGACGGGGCGCAGTGACCCACCTCGCCTCCTACGCTTCTGAGCCGCGGAACTCCTGCCTCGCTAAACAGCGAGCCTTAGCAGGAGCTCCCCCTCGGCTGGGCCAAAGGCAGGTGAGTCGCAGCATACCCTTAGAGCCAGGGTTGTGGGCGTGTCCTAGGAGTTCCAGTCTGCTTTGTTCTCAGAGTCCCCACAGCAGCTTGGAAACAGAGAACCAACTCACCCGCGTCGGTTCCCCCCAGTGCTGGTCCCAGCTTGCCTCACTCCGCAGGGACACCTCCCCCCCACGTGCCCGTGGTGGAACCTGCTGCACCTCTGGGGAAAGTCGGTCTGTCACGTGGAGCTTGGGTGGTGAGGCGCAGATGCAGGGTTCCATTATCTTTGACTTTTATTTACAACACAGGAACATAAAGAAGGCTCAAACATCAATTCCGAAACTCAGACACAGAAGACGGGTACAAAAAAAAAAAAACGGTGGACTGACGCAAAGGCATGAACTGAGGCAACTTAAATACAAACAAGACTAGGACATGAACCAATCCACAAACACAATCACTTAAACTCAAATCCAAGACAGCTATGACTCAAGACGTGAACGTAGACACCATGACACGGACACTAACATTCAAAATAAAGAGTCTCATACACTGGTCTGTTTTGGTACAGCGAATACATTCTACATTTGACACTTTGTCTCCTGAAATACTGGTATCAACTTGAATTTCACACTGTTATTTGCTTTATATATTTTATATTTAGTTACAAGAGAAGCATCTACAGAGCTGCAAATCTTCTCGTTGTACTGTACATTCCTGTGTATTGCAATGACAAAGATATTCTATAATATATTCTATTCAATACTATTCTAATCTGTTCTATCCCAAAGGTGTTGGATGGGGTTGGGGTTGAGGTCAGGGCTCTGTATGGGCCAGTCAAGTTTTTCCACACTGAACTCATCCAACCACGTCTTTATGGACCTTGCTTTGTGCACTGGGGCGCAGTCATGCTGGAATAGAAAAGGTTCTTTCCCAAACTGTGTCCACAAAGTTGGAAGCATGGCGTTGTCCAAATTGTCTTGGTAAGCTGAAGTATTAAAAATGTATAAATATTACGTCCACCTGAGAGGAATCCTTTTAACTACTCATCATTCAATGCATTCCTATAATAATTTCAACCAATCTCTCACATTTCCATTTTAGAAACTCTTTCATTTTCAGTGGTTGTTTTATTCTCAAATTAGTTAATGGAGTTACAAAATGAGTAGGTAAGAAGTTTATCTGCTGTTGCTCTCAGAGGACGAGGAGGACTGAGAAGAAAAAAGCAAACAGAAAAAAAGCAAACAAAAAAGTATGATTTTCATTTTTGTTTGATTTAGTTTTAAATGTCAGCTGCCCTTTAAACTGCTTCATTATTTCAAATGGATATCTAGACATGCTTCATACAGTCTAATCTATGTAATGTAATTTACATATGAACATGTTTTATATATGGACTTGGCTTAAAGAATGCATTCATAGCAGAGGGGTGCATGTGAGGAGGTTGGAAGGCCAAATAGACTCAAGATTGAAAGATTTATTATTTATGTGCAATGAAACACTTACTTATATGCTTTTCCAAAGACTACAGACAATTAACAATGGACAGAATTGATATTTCAATACAATATACACTAGTACATTTAGACATTAGACAGTGCAACATTATAATACAATAAAGTGCTATAAGGCAATATAAAGTGTTGCAGTGAAGTTTGTAATACAGAGAATGCTTTAGCAATTTACAAAATTTGTACTAAATAATTCAAGTGATAGCTGCAGATAGTTGAGTATGACAGATATCAAATGTATGTAAGGCAGATGGCAAATATGGTTGCATGACTTAAGTCATATTACACTTTAGTGTGTGTGGAATGTTGTTTGTCCAGTAATATCGCACAGGATATTGAATATTGTGCAACAGTGTACTTTTGCCAGAGCTTTCTTGTATGGAGTGGAGCAGCTGTACCACACCCTGTGAGGATGTTAGCTGCTAGTGTCTCAAAGAAGGATTTTCACTATTTTGTTTCTTGTGGAGACTAAGCAGAGTGAAAACACCCCCCTACATTCTGACTGCAGCCTGGTGTGGAACGGAAATTGTGCTGTATCATTTTGCACGACCCTACAGGGGACAGTGAGGACTGCTGATGAGATCATCAGGGTCTCTCTCCCCTCGGTTGCAGAGGTCAGCATTGGGAATGACCCATGAACTCCTCACACACTCTCTTCTCCCTCCTCCCATCTAGTAAATATCCTTTATTTATTCATATACTATATATTTTTTCTAATCCCGTTGGTGCCACTTGCTATTTTTGCAATTTTTTATTGCTGTCTACCTCAATCTTTGCATTACTTTGCATTTTTGCACACTTAATGAATTAGTATAATACAGTATTCTTTCAGACTAGTTCTGTTACTGCTCCTGTGTACTGCAGTTCTTGTGTTTTTTACACTCTCTCTTTCGTGTTGTCCTGCCTGCACTTGTAAAGTCATTTGTTCTTCCATTTTTGTTCTTTGTGTTGGATCATAGTGCTGGAGAAACACTGTTTTATTTTACTGTACTGTATACAGTATGTATATGTTTGACATGACAATAAACACCTACTTGACTTGACATCATCATACTTCCAATATAAACACTCAGAGGACACATGAAGATTGACTGGTGGGTTCAACCTCTGGTTCCATTCAACACGATTTTAAAGAAATGTGTCAAATGGCTCTTCTTTAAAACCTCTTGAGCACCACTCCCTATTTTGGCAGCCATCTTGGATTCTGCATTACAACTTTATAAAGCTCACAATTCCATCATGCAAAGTTATTATTGTTTGTGGCTGACTCGTTTCAAAGCTAGGACTCTGAAGTTTCATGTGCCAGAGAAGTAACATATGCGCCAGAGAAGTAACTTATTTGAAAAAGAGCAAAACAGGATAAAATCCAGAAGTATGTAATGCTAGTGTGTGAGCACTCTTGGAAATCAGCAATCGTTATTGTCCAGGTCCAAGGATTTTTTTTTTAAACAATGGAAATCAATAGGCACAGGTATTGTGAGTCGACACGCACTGACCGAGCGAGTCGACTCCGCCCGCACACCGCTTGACCCGTGGGCATTTGAACGTAAATAAAGCCACAAAACACGACAAAACTCGCTCAAAACACAATAAAACAACTCCAAAACAAACCGAAAGCACTTATCACATCCAGCCAGCTTATAGACACTTATAAAGTGAAGTGTCATAATTCCAAATCGCTTACTTTTGAAGAAATTCAGTTCGGACTCGCGCGCTCCCGGAGAGCCTCTGCTATTTCCCATGAAATTCAGTTCGGACTCACGCGCTCCCGGAGAGCCTCTGCTATTTCCCATGACAAACCGTATTTGCTGGACAGTTGTCCCCATCAAATGTCCTAGAAATATTCTGAAATATTCTTAGTATGGTCTTCTGCGTGTTTTTTCCTTGGTTTAAGCAGAAAAAATCGATTTATAAATCCAAGCGTTCGCCCCTGACTCACAGGCGCCACTAATCTCAAATCAGCTCTCGCCGTCTTTATAAGCCCAGCGGGAAGCCAAACCCACAAATGACATATCGTTGGTAAGGGCTTTAGATTGGCTACACGGCAGTACATGCAAATTTTGGCTAGAGGATAAGTGGACCGAGCTATTGTCAGTCAAAGCCGGAGCTCCTGATTGGGTCCCTGGAGATTTTGGGCTGAAACTTCCCGTAGGAGGGTCGGAGAGACTCAAGCCCGGGCTCGTTTGAATCCTAACAACCTACGCTATTTTTTACCATAAAATCGATATTTTAAAAAAACAATCACACGGAAAAAAACGATTTAATACTACCGTCCCGCCGGTGGGACGGCCACCTTGTGGTGAAACTCTATAAACTTACACTATAAACACTCACATTCCATCTGTTAGGGATATAATAGTACACATATTGATACATTACATTTGGGCACCCAGATGTCCAGTTTTGGTCACTTACCATAGTTTCCTCTAGACTGTAGTATAGATTATACTGACAAAGATGAACTTCTCTTTCCCTGTCTCTGAGTTACTGTCATACAACTAAAGCACAGGCCATTTCTTTAATACATATAAAATACCACTATTCATTTATAAATAAATAATACAAACATCTTTCCACAAAAGTTGGCACATTTACCAAAAACGTAATAAAAACGAAAATCTGCACACAAACACAGCACAGTGCAGAAGTTTGGGCCCACCCTCTGTTTAAAAAAATTATAAACTGCTTTTTCAAATTTTTATTAAAAAAAAAACACATTAGAAACACTTCAAACGAATATAACTTACTCATTTGTAACAATATACACTGTAAGTGCAGTTTAGTGGATTCGAAACTTAATGTATTTCATCAAAACAACCTCAGTTACTGTTACAGTTACGGCATTTGGCAGACACACTTATCCAAAGCGACGTATCTGTTCTTCATACCTGCAAAGCTAGATTCAAATCAACATCTGCTTTTAACCAAGTTTCTACCAAATACATAGCAGACCTAGTCAAAAGAAAAGAAAATGTCAGAGGTTCGTACAAATTAAGCAAAAAACATGGATAAGAGTTTTTTTAATATGTAGGAATAATGTGCAAGCAATAAATGTGAGGACTAGTTAGTCTCCTAGGTGCGCTTTGAAAAGGTGGATCTTCAGACGACACTTGAAGATAGTGAGGGACTCCACAGATCTGATCTTCAGAGAGAGTTGACAATGCACCTGGTTTTATTTGGACTTTCTTATCCTGTTGATGAATGAATAAGAACTCAGGTAACTGAAGTTAGAACCACTGCAACCACAGCTAGCAAGATAATAATTTATGCTAAAAGAAACCAAATTTATTGCTATTCGACCACTATGTACTATATGTTTAGAAGCGGGCAGCCTAATTATAAATACATTCCAGTAGTACCCTGCACAGTGGTCTACATGGGGTATTCAGACATTTAAAGGGAGATTTCAAACGCCAGGGCAGGGGTGTCTGAATTTAGTCCTGGAAGGTTAGTGTCCTGCTCAGTTTGGTGATTTCTCTGCTCAGACACACCTGATTCAACTCACCACAGAATGTCTGAGAGAGTGAACTCCCACAGGGAGTGAAAATGCTCAGTTAAAAGGGAAGTTCAAATTGTGTTAGGAGTAGTGAGCAATGGGTTTTTCACCAGGCAAGAAGTTGCAAGAAAGTTTATCCATCTGTCTTTGCTCTTAAAGAGCATCTGCCACTTTGTGTTTGATGATGCTGCAATGCATTCTGAACGAAGGTATTTATAATTAACTACAGTTCTCTAAACCTGCATCATCTTCTGAGTGTGTAGGGAATATAAGAACAAAATGGAATGCAGCTCCATTGCATTTTTGGGTACTCTCTTATTTAGCAGACCTGATTCAAAACGTTAATTGATTACCAAATTTCTCTTGTCATAAAGTAGCTGTGTAGACTAGGAGAAAAACAAAACTGTCAAACGTGTTCCCATAACTGGGACTGGGGTCCAGGTAGAATTCACGCACCAAGTGTAGTACTATAAAACCTAGAAAAGTGCTGAAAATTCGTAACACACCACACACAAACAAATCTCCTCAGATCAGAAGCATTTTTGTATTAATCTGGACGTATGTTTTAGATGTGTATGTTTTCTCACATTTTTCTCCTTTTCTTGCACATTTCATCGTTTTTTGGACATTTTCTCCTTTTCTTGCACAAGATCGGATGCACTACTTGCGTCTTATACACTAAACACTTGCCACAGTTGCCTGAGAGCTTGAGATTGCAGACTGGTTAAAAACAGGACAGTTCCGTTCCGTAGTAATTAAAATGAAATAAGCTTTTCATTTACATGCACCATACCCAGTTTACAGTTATTAGTGTTAGTGCGCACGCGTAAAACACGTACTCTCACAGAGCGGTCAGGTCTCTGTACACGAATCCAGGATGTCAGCAACAACAATCTAGTTTTCAAACCTGGCAAAATAAAGGTTGTCAGACCCCTTTGAATAAGGGTGTTCGTAACCGTTGTCTGGCACTAAGACATTGATCTTGGCTGCTCTTAGAAAATAAAATCTCCATGTCAATATTACTTATATAGCTACTAATGATATGTACTAAGTGCAATAACATATTGAGTAACATACTACATGCAATAACACACAAAATATACATAACATACTAAATGCTAAAATAACCTAAATAACACAGATAACATACAAATAACTAAATAAATAACATAACATATAAGTAACATATTAAATACACTGACGTGCAAAACTACCATCTGTCATTACAAATTCACCTAACTGTGTTACTTATCAGTGTATATAGCGTAGTGTATTTCAAATTGAAGTTTTTTCTACATATTTTCGTTAAGATTTTTATTTAGATATTTTTTATAAAGTTTTCTGATTCAGGTTCTGATTCGTCGGCTGGTGTAGACAGACCTGTCACTGGAATATGAGTGTAATGAAGAAAGTGGGGTCTTTTATTTTGACATTTGTCAGTGAGGGTGGGTGTACTGTTTCCCTGCCTGTGTGTGTGAGAGAGAGAGAGAAAGAGAGAGCAGTCAGGCTGAGCTCGGAGGAGACTTCAGCTCTGCTTCGAAATGGCCGGGCAGCAGTTTCAGTACGACGACAGCGGCAACACATTTTTCTACTTCCTCACGTCTTTCGTTGGGTTAATTGTCATCCCGGCCACTTATTACCTCTGGCCGCGGGACCAGAACGCAGGTGAGGCGGCGGGAGAGACGCTCCAGGCGAGGAAACCTCAGCACAAGGCTGAGCCAGCCTCAACTAGCTAAAACCTGGCTCTTGTACGATGACCCTCATTTAGCGAACCTGTGTGGGGAACCACAGCTCTCTAACGGGTTTAAACAGTTTAGTAAACGTGTATGGAGGGTTTATATCCAGTACTTTGCTATCTAACACAAATTCCTTTTCTGAACGTGCTCGGTTCGAGTGTTGTTGCCATGGCTCCCTAGCTCGTCAGTGCTAGCCAGAGGAGTAACGTTAATGCAAACTTCTGCTTCATAACTGTTTGGTTGTCTGTTTTTAGTGCTCACAGAGTAGTTTGGAGCCCTGCAGATATGACGAGGCCCTTGTCTGTGCTACTACTGCGTTAATTTAACGCTATTGAATCAATTTATTTGACTGTTAGCTTAGCTAGCTACTTAGCAGTTATGTATGAGGAACTGATATGCAGCTAGCACAGGGTCAGAGGGACAACTTTACATATTCAGTTTTTGGTATGTGTTATCTATAGTTTTGGAAGAGATTTTACATATTTTATTGTCTCGTTAACTCGTATTTAAGCTTCTACCGAGTTACCCAGGCCGCTTTTTAAACTCAATGCGGGCACTTACAGGTACCGTCTGTGCCGTCTGTGCGTTGGAGTTAAATGTCACATAGTTTGACATGATCTAGTTAATCAAACTGGTAAACATGCCTAGCTGCAGGACAAACAAAACAAATTATATGAGTAAATAGTTATCTGGCTACTTGCCAATATGCAATCTTGTCCCCAGTCTGACGTGTCGATTTGGATCTTTATAGGAACAGATTCTGGCTAGTAACGGGGTGACAGTAGATTTTGCTCCATTTTTGGACTGTCTTGTCTACGATAGAGACCACGATTTCCAGAAACATAATGCCAGCAGTTCTTCTTTGCTGTTGTTGAATATATTTATCCTTTAAAACGATGGTCATTGTTGAAAAGCTGTGTGTTTTGTTACAGAGCATAACCAGTCAGAAGACTGTTGTAATGCTTCTGTAATGCCACTTGCTTACGGAGACTTAAGTTACATTATTTGCTCTATAATCTTAAGAAAACTGTAAAGTGTCTATTTGCTCATATTATGCTTGTAGTTGCTTAGTGGTGGGTGATATGGCAAATCGGTAGGATCATGATATTCTCAACATACACAAATTATTTTTATTCAGTATCTCAAACATAGCAGTAAATTAAATCAAACAAGACAATTTATGCTCTGTTTCTAAAGAAACTCGAAACTGTGTTCTTTTAGTACTGCTGACAATATCGGTGCCTGGTTGGGAAAAACACATTGATACATATTGTGACATAATTTGCCATGATAATTCTAAAAATGAGAAAATTACCTGACTTTCCAGTATCCCATGTTATATCTCAGACCTTGTTTTCTGTATGCTATCATGGGTGTAGAAGTTTCCCAATTCCTAGTTCTGCACATTTGAGCATTTTCCCTACTAAATAATACTCTCATTTTAACCTCACACAGAGCTTGGATTAGATCTTTAAGAAGTTGTTGGTTCAGTTTTCAGATGCATCCAAGATAACGATGATGATCAGTACAGTCCTATAGGACTGTTTGAATGGATAAAATGTCATGTAGCTTATCAGTGCTGTTTGCTTATTAGTTATTTTTTACTTGCAGAGCAATTGCGGTTGAAGAGCTTGAGAAGAGTTCATGGAAGATGTCTGTGGTATCGCCTTCGGCTTATGAAATCACAGCAAAGCATTGTCCCAACACTAAAGTAAGTAGTATGATTTTGTAAGATATGGCACAACACCACTTTTGACACAGAGACCTACTGAAACCTTAAGCATTGCCTGATAGTCCATTAATATTCCTTTAAAAACTCCTGAGCTTTTAAATTAGCTATTTTTAAATAAGTCACTTCACTTAAAACAAGCATCTAAAAATAGACTCTCATACTGAAAAGTACTGAAGCATGCTGCTACCCCACAGGAAGAAACATGCAGCTACAGACACAGCTTACAACATGACATGACAGCGTTTGTGTACTATTTCAGGCTAAATTTGTTACAGGATTGGATGGCATTCATTCTTTGTCACTCTTCTGATGTCCGATTCAGATTTTTCTGCTTATATGATGTTGATCTGTAATCACTACCATCTACCAAGGTGTAAAGAGAGAGAACCTGAGAAAGTGATGGGTGCACCAATATAACTGTGGAGTACTGCACTGAAGATTTGACACTTATTTTCTATTTTTGAAAGGTTCTTGCTAGCCTAGGTAGGAACATATTAAGACTAGGCTTACTAGTATGAGAGACATGTTTTCTTGTGGACTATAAAGCACCTATGCATGTCGCTCTGGATAAGAGCGTCTGCCAAATAATGTAAATGTAAACGTTTGGTAAAATTATACATTCTGTTTGGAGCCTTTCAAGAGATATACTGTAAGTTATGTTTTTAGTGCATCAGCAGCTAATAATAGAGCTGCTGTCATTTACTTTGTGATCTGGTAGACAGTTGTGGGGGACAGAGTGATCTGAGTCTGAATGCCTTTCTTTGCCCGGACAGAATCATCTTTCTTGTGCTTTAAAGACTTCACAACCAAAGTAGGCGTTCTAGTACTCATTCTAGTATACTTAAGGGGTGTGTATCATTTTTGTCAGTCTGCGTTATTTTTGTTTTATGGTTTACACATATAACATGCATCTATACTTGGCATAATTTACTTTGTGGTTATGTTGTTAATCTTTTGAGGAGCATTAATGAAGCAATGTATTTAAAAATCACTTTGAATATACTTTATTTTAGTATAAATAAAACATCATGTGTGTACACATCCAGAATAAATACACATGGTATACCTCCATTCATATTGTAAGAGAGCCGATGTAAGGGAATTTACAATATGTATTATCAGGGTATCTGCTGGTATCAGCATACGTATGAGTCATTTTAATACCACTTTGCAATCTTTAATACTTTATCTTGTGACTTGCCCTCATTATATATCAGAGTTTACTGCAGAGATCTTAACATAATGTTAATTTTAGCTGGTTTTTATATATGAAATTCACTGCTTTCAGTTGTCCAAGCTAATTCAGTTTAATTCTACTTAAGCCAGCTTTGCTTAAACAATTCTACTTAAACCAGCTCTACTTAGACACTTGAAGCTTTACAAGCTTGTAATTGACATTCAGGTGGCATTCTCTGTGTTACAATTGGGCAACATAACAATTCATCATTATTTTGGTATTATTTTGATACTGTCATACAGGAGTAATGGGAGAAACGGGTGTATAATCAAGCAGGCTACCAATTATTCTGATGAGTAATCAATTTTGTTTAACCGTTTAGACCTCATACAAATTCTTAATAACCATTTAGACCCCATAAAAATTCAAATGAATTACATCGCTCCTTTTTATCATTTTCAGCTGTAAAAAGTGAACTTGTAACTGACAATGGACAATAATGGACTTTGTGACAAAACGTATTTAGGGTTCAGAATGTGTTCATGACAATAGCACACGACAGTCAGTTTCTGTTTTAAATAGTGGCTTTTATTGTTGTTGTTTTTTGTTTTTGGAAATATAGTCTTTAGCTATGAAAGTCAGGGTGGGTGACCCAAGCAGCTGACTGTACCCTCAACGCTCTCCATATCATTTGAAACATCATTTTTAAGAGATTCACATTTTTAACTTACTTTCATATAATCACTGCTGTCTCGGTAAATAGAATTCCTGCCAGGCTCATCATATATCATCTAATATCTAAAATGTAATATCTAATAAGTGTTAATCTTGTTGAAACTGCTAAGTTTGCCGGTGAAGTGAACTGCAGATACTCTGTTTACCATTACATTTTGAACTAAACATTAAGCGCAGGAATTTTAATCAGTTTTCTTTTTTAAACTGAGTAAACAGTTATAGTTGTGTAATCATAACAGCCTTACGTCAAACGTGCTCTGTAAGTTGCAGTTTACAGTGAATTGTTTGGTAAAATCTAACAGCTTTAAAAAGTTGTTGAGAACGTCAGTTTAATAACTTAGTTGAGTAACTGATGTTAATCCAAGAATCACAGCCGTATATTGTATTTATTTGTGTGTTAACTGTGAGAAGTGCTACTTTTCTGAATGAATGCTGTCAAAATGTGTATCTTTTTATAGATTGAGATTTCCACTTGTAGCATGTTGTCTTGGAAACCACAACTATATAACATACCTGAACTGAAAGTTTTGTTTTTTCTCCCCAACCTTTAAATGTTAATAGAGAAGCAAAAGATGTACATATATAGATATAGTGTGTAGAATGAATCATCAGCGGTTTGTATGTTTGCTGTTTACTCATGTCTTTTTACCGATTAAAAAAACCCCAAAAAACTAATGTAATCTTTTATTTGTTTCTCAACAGAAAAGCAGCCCTGTTGTTTGGTTGGGCAGTATTTATATTCCTGGCTTATAAGGTGTCTAAATTAGATCGTGAGTACCAGGAGTATAACCCCTATGAGGTCCTAAATCTGGATGCGGTAAGACCAGTATTCTGTTCTTCACCTGCACACTATACAGAATGGGCACAGATTGAGCTCTAACCATGTTTGTGTGTTTTGTTTGTGTCTAGGGGGCATCTGTGTCTGAGATTAAGAAGCAGTACAGAGTGCTGTCGCTAAAATACCATCCTGACAAAGGAGGAGATGAGGCCATGTTTATGAAGATCGCTAAAGCTTACTCAGCGTAAGGATCGTCACACTGTATTTGAGCTTCATGGTTCTGTTTTATTTATAGCGCTTCTGCTAATTTTGCTGTTGTGCCTCAAACTGGGAATAATTGATCTCAACACATGCTGGCTTCTGCAGATGCAAGCTATGAAAGTCTTGTTAACAATATTGGGCATCAAAGGCTTTCTGATCAGGTGTGCTGCACAAACACTTGTGTGTTGTTGAAGTCAGTACAGATACCTCAGTAGAACTGAGCCTGTTCCTGGAGGTTTTATTGTTGTTTTGAAAGCCTTAAGATGTATTTATGTAACTATTGGGTTTGCGCACAGAACTAAAATGTCTTCTATCTTTCCTGAAATTCTTCCTCAAAGTCTATTATTTTCAATGGAGCTATGGCAGAAAGTTCAACTAGTAGCACCTGCATTATGCTGACCATGGCAGTAAACAGAGCATTTTGTCAAGAGTTCAATTTTCCCAACTTTTGCTGTTGCTGCAGCAGTTGCATAAACTGGATTTTGTTTCTTATTATGGTGTTTTGCTTTTAACATTGACATGTTCATAGTTGTCTAGGAATCCCTGTTCATATACATCACACCACAAACGTTTTAGTGTATATTCTGTTCTATTTAGCAATAAAGTAGTTGCTAACACAATCACTCCACAAACACAACGTTACCACCATGGCAACACCATCAGACATGTACCATTGCTAATTCTGGTATAAGGTGTGGGACAACATTTTGGCGCCTTTGTTAAGGCATTTTTCTGGTTGTCAAATATATGAAGTGAGTGGGATTTCTTTTGTTTACCTTTACAGTTTAACTAATGAGGAATCACGGAAAAACTGGGAGACCTACGGGAATCCTGATGGTCCTAGAGGTGAAGAGCCTAATTTTTTCCCAGTCCATGCTAACACTTGAATCTCTGTATCACATTCAGCTAATTTCTGCATCTCTTTTTTTCCTCTCTGCCCATATTTGAACCTTCCCCTGCCTAGTCACGAGTTTTGGAATTGCTCTACCTGCATGGATCGTCGACCAGAAAAACTCTATGTTGGTATGGTGTCCCTAATTTAATCAGTTCTTCAGTTTTGATCTTGAAACAAAATTTTGTGTGTATTTAAAATATCATGTCTCATATCTGCAACTGTCAAAACGTCCTGTGTTATTGACTTCTGTGTGTATTTTGCAGGTGCTACTGGTGTATGGTTTGGCATTTATGGTCATTCTTCCAGTGGTTGTGGTGAGAGGCTTGTTTTATTACTTTAATTACTTTGAAATGTTTCCTTTTAATCCTTGTATTTGACTACTGATTTGAATCATGTACATGTATTTAAACTGTCCATGCAGTTTCTAAGTGTGTTTGTGTGTGTGTGTGTTTGTTTCAGGGCACATGGTGGTATCGTTCTATTCGCTACAGTGGGGATCAGATCCTCATTAACACAACTCAGCTCTTCATGCACTTTATGTACAAAACACCCACCATGAACATGAAGCGTAAGTACACTTTCCACTGCTTGTGTAAAAAAAAAATGATATATGAGGTTCTTTGTGATTGAGATATTTGAGGTTCTTTGGGATTGAGTTTTGCACAAGTAGATTAAAAAACACACTAGTCATATCCACACGGAATCAGGAAATAATAGTCTACTTAAAAGTACGCTTTAATGTGGTGTATTCTGTGGAATTTGAATTGCTGCTGTGAATGATATCTGTTCATGTTTTTACTTATTACTTATTACAATTTATAATAGACTCATTTAGCCATTACTTTCACCAAACAAATGTCTCCTTTCTGACTTTCTTTTGCATGCTTACCATTTCACAGGGTTAGTGATGGTGCTGACGGCAGCATTCGAATTCGACCCACGTAGCAACAAAGAGGCTATTATAAGACCAACAGACAACATTGAAGTTCCACAGGTACAGGAACTGTGAGCAGCTTAATGCTGTTGAAAAACACTGTTTCTAAAAATTCACACATAAATCCTTTTGTTTGCATGTTGTTTAAATACAGTGCACAGCATAAAGCATGTTGTCGTTGTAGCTGATTCGGGAGCTGGGGAACATCAACGTGAAGAAGAAGGAGCCTCCGTTCTGTTACCCTTACAGTCTGAAGGCTCGCGTCCTTGTGCTCACACACCTTGCTCGGATGGAGGTGTCTGAGAATATTGAAGAAGGTAAACAAGCAAATCTCTCTCACTTAGGCAAATGCATTCAGGAGCATCCATGCTTATATATAGCTGTTCATAGTCTTACACAGAATGATTTTTTGTGTATTTTTCATTTTTGTATTGCTCTGTGTATGTTTACATGCTGCAAACATTTCAGGCTTTTTCACAGACAGACATTTGTTTTTCTCTTTCAGACCAGAGATTTGTAGTGAAGAAGTGTCCTGCCTTGCTTCAGGAGATGATAAATGTTGGTTGTCAGCTCACAATGATGGCCTCCAACAGAGGAGGTATGCACACACCGGCACAGCAGACAGCATAGCTGTTTACAGGGTTCCCATAAAAAGGCTTAGGTTTTTTAAATGTTTGAAATAATTTTTGTTAGTGGGATTAAAGAGAGTAGAGGTGGAACAGATGCACCTGCAGCAGTGAAGAGTATTTTTAAAAGATTTTCAAAGAAGCATAAATGACCAATCAAACAATGTGGAACTGATTTTAGACTTTTGTCTAAATAGTGGCATGTAAAATGTGTGAGCAGTTATGCCTGCTGTGAGTAACATGCTACCAAAATCCTATAATAAATACACTCCAGAAGTGATTTCGCTCATGAATTGTGGCGAGCCAAAAATTCAATTCCCAACAGTTTCTTCTTTTAGACTGGCCTCACAGAATTGCACGTTCAAAATCAAGAGAAAGGAGCAACCAACTGTGTGCCTGTAATGCAATTTGAAATTATAGCACATTTACTTGGTGAACCCTTATTGAATTTGTGCTAGTTTTTTTATAATTCACACCAAAATTCACTCGGATACCAGAGCATCCTTTCCTCTTCTCATAATTGTCTATTTCAACATTTGACTTTTAATAGATGCTTGTATCTATTCTTCCAGATTGAGCAGCTGCCAGTAAAAATAATGGTGAAGCATGTTGATTTTGGCCCAGAACATTTTTTGGCCAGATGCGGCCCGGTTGCCAAAGTTGAAATGACAAATCATTCATATCTCAAAGCAAGGCCAAGGATTAAACATGCTAAGAACAAATGTGGAGGAGCTAGATTTTATACAGTGATATGTTAGTAAAAGTAAAGAAAAATGACTGTGTTGCTAACATGACAGAGTGCTTGTATCCCTGTCAAATTTCTGGTAAATCAAAACACCAGTGTAATTTGGTACACACTCAAACTCAAAGTCTGGTGTGGACGTTAGGAAATAATCTAGGTGTGAAAACAGCTGTATGCTATTAACAACATACACACACTGCCTGAAGGAAACTCCTTTCTAAAAGTAACATTTCAGAGTCTTCTGTGCTTATGTGCATACTTTATGTCCAGTGGGAAACAAGCAGTTGTGTATCAACTTAAAATGCAAGTAGGAAGCATCCCTGAGGCTTTTAGATTGAGAAATAGTTGCTGGACTTTAAACAGTCCAAGATGGCCTGTTTTTAAGCCATTCAAGAATGTAGCTGGAAGCCTTTATAAGCAAGTAAACCAGATACATATGGTATCAGTACTCCACTAGAGTTAGTTTTGGTTGCACTCACATTGTTCTAAATGCTCTGCGATTGATCAGTTACTGCTATGCTGCTTTGGACTAGTGGGATTTTAGATAACTAGACCATGCAGCTCCAGTAATTACAATAATATTCCAGTAAAACAAAATCCATCATTTCAGAGAGATAGCACTTAGATTTAAAGGTCCCGTGACATGCTGATTTTTTTATGCTTTTATATAGGTCTTAGTGGTCCCCTAATACTGTATCTGAAGTCTCTTTACGAAATTCAGCCTTGGTGCAGAATTACAGCCACTTTTAGCCAGTCCCACAATGAGATTTCCCGAGGACGTGCCGTTTCTGTGTCTGCAGCTTTAAATGATGATGAGGAGGAGAGAGGCGGGGCAAGGTGGAGGGTGGGGGAGTGGCCAGCTCATCTGATCACCCTGGTTTGCAGAGGTGCTCACTCATAGTCATTTCAATGAGGGGAAAGGCATATATCGCACACGCCATAACACTAACACAGCAGCATGGTTATCCAAATAAAGAAGTACCACACTCAAGTTAATGTGTGTATTCACACACACCATTCACACACGTATGTGATGCCATCTACTTTTACATTTGCAACAGTAGCCTGTTAACTGGGCTGTCAGCTGTTAGCTGCAGAGCTAATGTTACAGTTACATTCTAAGGGTAAAAAACTAGGTAACCATATACAGTAAAGCCCAAGGTTTGTCCAAGGTTTCTCTGGGCAGGCAAAGCATGAGAAAGAGGAGGTAACCTTTCCCCTTATGACGTCATAAGGGGAAAATTCCAGATCAGGCCATCTGAGCTGTCATTTTCTCAACGGAGGAGCAGGATGACCGAGGCGCTCTTTACACCTATTGCCATTTCTAGCCACTGCAGGACCATAGGCAGGCTAGGGGAACTCGTATTAATTTTAAAAAATCTCAAAGTGAAATTTTCATGCCATGGGACCGTAAAAGTAACTGGACTGACAGCAGTCCTGCATGTTTTTTTTTTTCTTAACACATTGTGTGGTTTTATGCAGGTTTTCGTGCTCCTAGATTGACCTCAATAGAGAACTGTATGAAGTTGACTCAGATGGCGGTTCAGGGGCTGCAGGAGGCCAAGTCTCCTTTACTGCAGCTGCCCCACTTTGAGGAGGAGCATCTCAGATACTGCATCTCCAAAAAGGTACGCATATATGAGATGTTGGATTATCTTTTCATGACATTTAGGGTTGGTTTCCCAAATAGGGATTAAGCCTAGTCTTGAGTACCCTTTCCTTTTCAATGGAAAATTTCTATTCACAGCACTATGTAATCCAGAACTAGTCTTAATCCCTGTCATAACAATTATATCTATTATGTATTGTGTATATATTATGTAAATGTCTGTTCTCTTATGTCTGTTTATATAGCGCTCTGTTTATACTTCTTTTGATCCATTAATTATATTCCCCTCTCTCTCTTACTCACTCGCAGTATAAAGTGCGGAGCATTCAGGACTTGGTCAGCCTGAAAGATTCGGACAGGAGAAACATGCTGAGGTTTCTGGGAGAGGAAAAGTATGATGAGGTCATGGCGGTCCTCGGAAGCTTTCCCCACATTACCATGGAAACCAAACTTCAAGGTTAGAGTGATTTTAAGGATGCAGTCAACCCCCAAAATTCAAGGTGGTTACGTTCCAAGAGCACCCGCGAATTGTGAAAGACAACGAATTTGTGATGTGGTAGAAAAATGCCTATTTTTATGGTCTAAATCCTAAATATGTCCCCAAATATGCTCCCAAAGCACTTTAATTTCACTTTAAACTTGGATTAATACGTTACCCTTAAAGAAAATGTAAAGGTCGAAATACACACGGGAAACTGTTCTGATGCGGGAATGCTGGGCTGCATCTGCTAGAGATGTGTCACAGGGCAGCAGCCAATCAGCAGCAAGCAGAAATGTTAATGTCCATGTTACAGAATTAGTAAATTATTATTTTTGTAATAAGTTTCCGCAAAATTTGTGGGGGTTTCCACGAACAATTACAGTGGTCAACAAATTTTTACAAAAGTCATGTTACTGAAATAAAATTAGTAATTTCTTATCAATTTTTATGTGCTCAACACGAATCTGTAATCTAGAATAATTGTTTACATCACAAAATGCATGCCAATAGTAATAGGCCTACGGTTAATACCTGTAAAAAATCAAGACATAGACTACTTCTTGGATTTCTTTGCCTGTCTCTTGTACAGCTGTTCGGGAGCATCTCTGGGGGTGTCTAGCAGTAGTCAGTCAGCATGGTAGTGGACCATTTTCCCTGGTATCTTTGTTCCATTGTTGCGATATCTTGATCGCATCAGAAGTACTGCATTGCATCAGAAAATGATTCAGTAAACTCGGAATGATGTGTGCATGATGGTATTATGCAATGTGATGCAATATTACATAATTCTAGGCTTATTTAGGATGTTGTTACAGTCCTACTGGATAAATTCACACTGTGAAACATGAACAGAAGGATCTTCATGGCCATATTTGTGTTCAGCACACCAAGAAACTACAGATTAGGACCTTTTTATGTCAGTAACAATTTCAGTGTTGACCTGTGTTGTTAGTTAGGTTCTAAGAAAAAAAATCCACGAGTCACTGAGGCCAGGAACTCATTGGGGTCGACTGTATTCTGAAATTATGAATGTTGTAAGTGAATTTAAAGAACCGTGAGTACACTGATCAGTTGTAACCAAGTGCCTGCCTAATATTGTGTAAAATCATCTCTGATCTGCAGAGACATAGACTCTACAAGACCTATAAAAGTTGTTGAGTGCTTGGCTTCAAGACATTAGAAGCAGATCCTTTAAGTCCTGTCAGTTGCGAGGTGGGGCCTCCATGGATAAAACCAGTATGTACGGATCTCAGTCAGATTGAGATCTGTTAACTTTGCAGGCCTAGTTAATACCTGTTACATTCGTTAAACTATTCCTAAACAGTACTTGCAGTATGGGAGGACACATTATATTGTTGAAAGGTTATTGCCATTAGGGAATGCTGTTGCCATGACAGAATGTACGTTGGCTGCAGCAATATTTAGGTAGGTGGTACATGTTAAAGTAACATGTACATGAATGCTCAAGGTTGCTTAGAGCATTACACTCCCTCTGCTGGCCTGCTCTTTTCTCATCGTGCATTCTGGTGCTAACTATTCATGTGGATGCCCACATGATGTAAAAAAAAAAGTAATTCATAAGATCTGGCAACCTTGTTCCAGTCCTGTGGTCCATTTCTGATGTGCCCATTGTAGGCGCTTTTGGTGTTGGACAGGGGTCAACATGGCCTGCAGCTACAAAGCCCCATATGAGACAAGCTCTCAGGCCCTTTTATTATAGCCATCTTTTCAGCAGTTTGGTTCTACCATGGTGTAGAACTCAATGGACTAGCTTTTGATTTCCACATGCATCACTGAGCTTTGGGTGCCCATGATCCTGTTGCTGGGTCTTTGGTGGCCTCTTCGTAGTAGGTGCTACCCCAAAAGACCTCTGGCTGTGTCATCTAGCCATGATAGATGATCAATGTTATTCACTTCACCTGTTGTTAGTAAAAATGTTATGTTTATTAGTGTTTATTATTTTGTGTTATTTCAGTGCTAGATGATGAAGACAGCAATAACATCACAGCAGGATCTATTGTAACAGTTACAGTCACCTTGACACGGAAGAGAATGGCTGTAAGTATTATGTTTGCATGCACGTTTGAGTCGAATACCAGTTTAGGTTTTTTTTTTTTTCTTTTCAGTCTTGACATAGGACTGGAATTTACAATTGGAGTTTTGTTTTTGTTTATGTGAGCTCATATTAACCACACCAGGGACATGCAGCCTCAGGTGAGCAATGTAATGGCCTGGGCAGTGTTTGCCCGCACTGCAACATTTCCAGACTTGGTTAACTTTTCTGGTGTGCTTGCAGTTACAGGTGCTATCCACAAGAGGTCAGTGTAATGTCTTAAGTGCATTACATTGACAAAGGATTTTTTTAAAGGAATGCCTATGTTAATCGAATGTTGATGACACTAGCTTGATGTTTTTTCTTCTGACTTACTACTAATACACATATGATTACGTTCATTTCCAGGAGGTGTTTGAGAAGGAGCAGGACCCTCAAACACCTGCAGAAGAAGCCAGCACAGAAGAGGCGGTATGTTTTCATTAAATTTCTGATTGGTGAAATGGTATACTTTTGGTAGTTATGATAATTGACCTTAAAGCCCAGTGACTGGTATAGTCAGTATGTACTGTTGTGTTGTAGTTTACCTCTGTCATTGCCATTGATGGTGCTTTTTATGATTTGTCGTTTTTAGCAAGGTGATGCTGCCAAAAACAAAACCAAAGTTTGGCAAAACAAGAGTAAAGGAGCTAAGAAGACAGCCAAGTCCAAAAAGAAGAAATTGACTAAAAAAAGGCCTGTGTCCCAGCCACAGATCAAGGGGGATAAGTCCAAACAGGCCAATGGCAATGTGGCAGGAACTGTAAGTGGTCAATCACAGTTCTGGCTCTTAAAACATAAGTTGCAAATCATATTATTAAAATGGTTGCTGGCATGTCTTTTACAGGAAGTGGCTGTAGCAACAAAAGAGGAAGAGGAGGATCTCTCCGATAAAGGCAGCGAATCAGATGAGGCAGAGGGAAACAAGGACTCTCCCAGCGAGAGAGATGAGGAGAGCGACAAACAGAGCGACACTGAAGTGGATGAGATTGCAGGAGACGACGAAGAGGTGTGTTGTGTGTGTTCCTTTGTGAAACTTATCCTTAGTCTAAGTCTATTGTCTTACTATACGTTCATTTTACATTTTGCTTTGTTGACTTTTTTGTTTCAGTGTCAAAAGATGGGTCAAATCAAATCATAATAAAATGCCCCCTCTTGTGTTCACACATACAAATGTGGTGCTGACTGAAATTTTAGAGTCCATCTGCTCGAAGGAGGCTGTGACTGAAATAATGAATAACAATAACAGAAATATGGTTAAAGGCCTATGAAAACTTTACAGATGTGTCACATGGATTAAAGTTTTCTGTCGCTATAACGGATTTCCGTCAACAGAGGGCACTAAAGGTCAATAGTGAGATGGATGCAGATCTGAAGGAAAAAAATTGGGGGGTGGGGGAGTTGGGGGTAAACAAGCTTCGGCAGACGAAGTTCTGGTAAGGCTGTCTTTCTCCTTGGTTTAATTACGATTTAATTATTCTTCCTAAAAATAAAAATAAACATTACGGTTGCAGCAGTTCACTTAAATGTTATTGGCTACGAGTTTCCGCGGTCCAGGGCTGGGTGTGGTACATGATCCGGGCCAGGGCCCCTCTCGCTTTCGGTCCGTGGGGTTTGGGAGGTTGGGGGACACACACACACAGAGCATTTGGTAAAAAAAATCTCATGATTTAAATTTTTTTTACATTTTTTATTTGCTTTAATTCATGTGTGTCATGTGTCTGCATCTTTGTGGCTTGCAGGAATGGGAAGCTCTGCAACAGAGTATCCAGCGCCGTGAGCGAGCGCTGCTGGAGACCAAGTCCAAGATCACTCACCCAGTCTACAGCCTATACTTCCCCGAGGAGAAGCAGGAGTGGTGGTGGCTCTACATCGCTGACCGCAAGGATCAAACACTAGTGTCCATGCCCTACCATGTCTGCACACTCAAAGACACAGAAGAGGTGAGGGGGAGAGAATGGGAGAGAGAATTTAAAAGCTTGGGCATCTCTTTTGTTAGATATATTGTTGTAAAATGACATTCGTTCCATCTTCAGCTTTAGCTCTTTAGTATCATTTGCATCTGTACTGTGAAAAAGACTTCAAGAATATGTGTTACAGCTGGTGTCCTATTCTGGGCTAACACAATATCACTCCTGCTGTGTATGAGAATTAGCAATTGGTTTGACAGGATAGGGATAGGGTGGTTATGTTTGCTTTTTTTACTCTTTAACCTAATGCTGTCTGTTTCTCCCATATGTTTTATTCAAAATAAAGATGGACTATGGTGAAAAGCAATTAGTTTGCATGGTTGTGTCTAACAATCTCTAGATTAGCAGTGAATAAGTTTGCTTTGGGTGGTGCTTTTGGTTTAATTATAGAGTGGATTGTCTGGCTGTCAGTGCTGTGTATGGATTTCTTTTTCGTAAAATGTTCTGACAAGATGCCCTTTCATTAATTTTTGTGGCTTGGGGTATTATAGCGTAATTGTAGATTATTTGAATGCATTACATTAAACATGAAGGACGGAATGTTGATATAACCAAAAAATGTTCTGATGATGAAAATAGAATGTGTTTGTATGCATGAACATACTGTGTGTGTGTGTGTGTGTGTGTGCGTGTGTGTGTGTGTGTGTGTGTGAGAAGGAGACAGACTGAATGATCCACGCTGCATCTCCTCCACAGCAGCTTTCCCCACAGCCTGTTGCCAGGCAACCTTCATGCTGCAGTGTCTGTCTGTTTAAAGGGCCAGTTACAGGGCAGTCAGATTTTGTGCCACAATTCACTGGTTGACAAGCTTACTGTCTACACTGGAAGTCTGTTTGGGAGGAAAAAATCAATCTCAGTATGATTTTGTAAGAATGTTATTTGAGTGTACTGTGAGTCCAGATTCAGTCATGCTATGAGAATGAGCAGTCATGTTTTACTCTTCCCTTTTCACAGGTTGAGCTGAAATTCCCTGCTCCATCAAAAACAGGAAACTATCAGTATTCAGTGATCCTCAGATCAGACTCCTATATGGGATTAGATCAAATCAAGCCGTTGAAGGTCAGTGTTTCTGCATTGAGTCAGTGTTGGATATTTGCAAGACCACACCCTCAAAATTAGTGTTGTCTCAATTATTCATTAAATACATTTGAAATTGTCTTTAGTTTTTGGTCAAAAATCAGCAATAACTATCTGTCATTCTGCAAGATAATTATGCATTTTTCAAATTCTTGTACTGTTCCCTTAGCCTTTTGGACATACCCTTTTAAATGCTGCTTTGTCAGTTCTATTGGTCTGGTCGGTGTGAAATTTTGAACAACTGGTATATTCAAATTTTACATATAATTTGAAAAACTGAAAACAAAAAAAAAATGGAAATGCAATGTTTAGTTCAGACATTGGCTGTGTGCGGGTGTGTGTGTATATACACATACACATAGCCTACAAAAGATATATGTATGTTTATTTATATTTCATAAACGCATATATGCGTGCGTGTGTATATGTATATATATTCTATGTGAGATTCTTTGATTCATAATTTTGAATAATTGTCAGAATTATCTGTAGATTATGCAGGTGCTAATTGACAGTGACATACTCAGTCATCCCTTTTTTATCATTGGCATTTTTGCTTAATCTTTTAGGTTTTAAAATTAGCTTAATATAACATTTATTAAAATAGCTTTTTTATTTCTTGATCATATAAACCCTGTTTATGCTATGCCTAGTTGGAGGTGCATGAAGCGAAGGCCATGTTGGACAACCACCCGCAGTGGGACATCCCGGAGACCGAAGAAGAGGAGGAGGATCAGGAGGACAGTGATGGCATTGAGGAGTCAGAGGAAGACGAAGAAGACAATGACTAATCCAGCCAACCCATATGAACTCGAACTCTGTTCACACACCCATGTGCCCGCTCTCTGTCACACAAACACAGACACACACTCGCTCACCTTCACAGCCCACAGCCACTGCCATACCAATGTAACCACAAAAATGTGGTGTCAGAGAGGTATGGACTGTGATGCCCCTGCCTTGGTTCCAGACACACACACACACACACTTACACACGTGGTTGATTGTTCACATATCCACTCACTGGGTGTGAAAGTCAGCTCTTTTCTTTATTATTGTCATCATCAAAAGGGCTGCAGGTTGTGTCTGCAGCACCTCCGACACCACTCCGCCTCATCAGAGGTGTTTGACCAACTGCCGTTTAAGACAAATAAACAGACTGCTTCCCTCTAAAGACACCTCATGATCATCATTTATTCATGTCACATTTTTTGCATTGTGGTCATTTCTTTTGCTCACGTTTTTACCCTTTTTGTTTTTTGTTTTTTGTTTTTTAAGCCCAGTGTAGTTCCTGAAAGGACCAGGACCCACTGCAGGCTGTGGCTAGTGTGAACTGGACTGGCTAATGAGGTGCAGTGCTGTGGCTGTGTACAGGGAGCTGAGTGACAATGCAAATGGGGAACTGGAGGGTTAAATATTAATCATGCATCTCATTTTTGCTCTAGTTAAAGGATGTGAAGGCTCTTCTTTACCTTTTCCTATATTGTGCGACATCTTTTCTCTTATGGTTCTCCTCCTCACTAATTCCAGACATTCCACAGCCAGATCTACAGTGCAGTCTACCCTTGATCATGATCCTAATTTCGATTTTAGTTTGTTTGTCCCGATGTGAAGATAGATGTGGCTGCTACATTCATTTTGCTTTCCTTACTTTTTTTTAGTGAAACCTATCCTTTGCCTTTGAGAGATTCTGTTCTGTTAGGTATGACCGAATGGTTGCTGAGCGTCCAAAAGCAAGTGTTTAGTTTTTTTGGTGCCTAAAAAATGGCCCTTTTTTGCTGATGGCACTTAAAATGCTTAACGTAATGGCACCATGGCATGAGAGTTGAAATTCTGGGTTTAGAGTCTGTTTAATGACTGCGAATGGCAGTTGACTAAACTGGTGGTCAGTGAGCTCAAGTAGATTTGTGGTGCTCTTAAAATTAAACAGCAAAAAAAAATGTCAATGATTTAGCACAATGAGACTTTTTTCCTTTCCATCCTTTTGGTTATAGATACGGGTCAGCCGTAACCACAAAGTCAAAGTTAGATTCTCTCAATATTTTAGTTCACATTCCCCTTTCATGAAAGGCCTTAATCCAGTTACAAAGTATAGTTTGTCACTTTTAGAGGTTTAGTGGTAAATTATGAGAAAAAAAACATTTATCAGTACAAGCATTTTTCTTGTCCAACAAGGTTATGTAAGCAGTTAGTTCTAATGCAAAATGGCCACCATTAAAACTGAATTGCCTTTGTTTAACATGGTTAAAATCATAATTTTTACTTTTAAGGCAGTGGCAGGCCAAAAATGGACCCTTTTTTTGTTTGGAATTTTGTTGTTGTTGGGGGTTTCTTTTTTTTTTTTTTTTTTTTTTTTTTTTAGTAACTAATATTTTTGATTATTTACACATTTCCTTATATTTGGGAATGTAATGTTCGTTTTGGCTGGGTGGGAAGGGGCTTTTTATTGAATAGGCCATGATGGCATACTTTCTTGTGAAACAGTTAGTCTGCTCAGGATGGCCGGAGAGGGAGGGCTGTATCTGTACTCTCCGCTGAAGAAGCTCTTTGTGTAGGCTGTGACATGTCTGTAGTGGTGCTGTGTAGATTACTAATAGGCTGGATGCCTCCAATCAGGCATCAAGACCTGCTCCACCCCACCCCCCCACACACACTTTTTTTTGGGAGAATTTAGCCTTCCAGCGGACTGTTTTTGTTTCTGTAGTATATTTTTTTTTTTGCGAGGGGACTGGTGCATGAGTTCGAGAGGTGTTAAAAGCTGTGTTAAAGGCTGCTTTTGTAAGTGTTTCTGTTGTTGGCCAGAGCTGCTCGGTAAGATCTTTAGACTTGAGGAGCTTAGATACACGTTCTGCAGATAAACAAGAAAATGATGGTGTGTAGAAATGTGTGTCAAGTGTAATCTTTATCACCTTTTTTTTCTCTTTTTTCCCCCCCTGTAACGATTTGTCTTTGGAAATACAGGGTTCTTGTTGAATCCCTTTGGAATGTGTATGGTTTTTTTTTTAAATTCTGTTTGCAGATGAGCTAACTTTTGGTAACTATTTTGCCATTTTTGGTTCTCTTTAGCCTATTCTTAATGCTGTTTGTGTTTTGGGGAGAAAAAGCGTAGTATTCTGGCTGCATGTCACACGCATTACACACCCACCCACCCACTCACCCATCCACATTGATGCTTTACCAAACTATCAATGTTCCCCAGTTGGATAGATATTTTAGAAGTATAGATCCACGAAAGAATGTAGCATCAGTTAGAATGCTGTGTATCAAAAAAAGCTGTGACTCAAAACAGATACAGTGCAAACAAGCCTTTGTACCCACATACACACACATTTACAGGCTGATAAAGGCCAGACATGTGTAACCCAGAATAACAGGCCAGAAGACAGGTGTATAGCCCAGTAAACCAGTATCTGCCACTTTTGTTTACAAGAAAACTCATTGTAAATGGAATATATATATAAATATTATTTGTATTCAAATCATTTCAAATAAAAACTTTTAAAATCTTTAATTTTGCCTTTTTTGGATGTGGTGTTTAGAAAGTAAACACATTGGCTTGGCTTGCACCTGTTTGTTTAATTCTCCATACAGCAGAAAATGCTGATTTTATGGATCTGATCAGTGGAATATTGATTCTGTACAGTGTTGACAGATTTTTTTAATCCTTAGAGCAAGCAAGCTCATACATTGAGCCTAATTTCCATTAAGCTCTCTTTAACGGGTCGTCCATTGTCTCATTTGGTGTATTCTAGGAAAGACGAGCGCAGTTATTGTACTGATGAATTTTCCAGTCTCTTGTTTTTTTTTATGGCAATTATTCAGGAGTATTTTCGACGTGACACACGCAGCTACAGAGGAGGTTTAAAATAATACTACTACTAATAATTGTCGTGTTCTTTTTGCCCTCTAAAATCTAGAAGGGGGACTGGTGGTTCGTGTTTTTTTTTTTGTCTTTTTTTTTTTTTTTATTAAAAACGTTCTCTGGGACTCGAGGTGTCTTCATCGTGGGTTGCATCTCCTGAACAGGTTGTAATACATATTCAACACGCAGGCAGGACGATTTCATGTCGCTTTATAAACGAATTAAAAAGGAACGCGGAGGAATATGTCGGTATTTACGACATTAGGTTTTATTTAAATTTTTAATTTAAATAGACACCAGGCGTGTCCTCTCGTTTCTGTTTTTCAGCTGGATTGAGGCGCGAGGACCTCCAGTCCAGAGTTCTCGGTGTGTAGGTCAGACCCAGCCGGGCGCGTGAAGTTAGAAGTGTCCACGAGAAGAGGATGAAAGAGTTTTAGGACTCGTGAATGAACTCGTGCGGCGTTTTATACAGCTCCACTGAAACAGCCCACGCAGGAGGGTCGCTTCACACACGCTAGAAACGAACAGATGCACACACACATACACACACACACGATATCAGAGCTTTGAACGCGTGGCACATGTCAAGAGAGAAGAAGCGGGTGCGCCGCTGCTTTTGCTGAGATGGGGGGGGCTCCGCTGCCGGGCTGGGGCGGGTCACGGATAGTCTAAAATAAGAGATCTGACCGGCCGGGGTTGGGGTGTTTTTTTTTTACACCGCGTGCGAAACTAAACGAGAAAAAAAGAGGAAAGAGGGTCCGTGTGGCTAAAGTGTGGGGGGGTGCCTTTACGCACTAAAACACCGGAGGGGGATATTTTGTCCTGCTTTGTTTGACTGATGGGGACGTCGCCTCTTTAAACGCCTCTAATCCGAAATGTAGTGCGGGGAGTTTTCCGTCTGAGCTTCTACCTGACCACCGAAATCCCGAGCGGCCCCCCTTTAATTAGGTCCCCAGAGGGGTGTGTGCGTGTGTGTGAGAGAGAGGGGGAGAGAGGGAGAGAGAGAGAGAATGAGAACGTATTTAGCTCTTACTGGTGACCTCACGTACCCAGCATGATGAAATAAAACAGTTCGACGCACTAGGCTGTTATTATTTATTTATTTATTTATTGACCAAACAAAATAAAACCATTCTGCACGCGGTGACCAGGCCTGCAGCAATAAAGTCAGTGGAAACTCCTCAGAAAGACAGAAATACAAGCTAGCGTGTGTTTATGCGTGTGCGTGTGTGCGCATGTAGGAGTTGGAGCCGGAATCAGCGGCGGCGCGCGGAGCTGAGACCCGGGAAGAGGAGTGTGTGGGGTGTGTGGAGCTAAACACGGAGAGATGAGAGACAGAGGTAAAGCACAGAGGTTAAGTTTAAGCTTCGCAATGTGTGTGTCGGGCGAATGTGTATGTGTGTGTGCGCGCGCGTGCTTGCACGAGTTGATGAAACGGAGAGGGACGGAGAGCTCGTATACGAACAACTATAGTTGTTGTGTGGTGCTCACCGACTGGGGGTTATGGAGAGTTTTAGTTCGTATTCTAGAGTCTCTCTCTCTTGCCCTCTCTCTGTACACACACACACATATATATGAAAGATCATATTAGAATTTAAACAAATTATTGTTGGACTGGTGTGAAGACTTTAAAACACATGGCCTTAAAGATATTAGTTACTGCATTCTGCTCCTAAACTGGTCAGTAGGAGGTCAGTTGTTTATAAATAGATGTAGTACAGTAGACAAATATAATCTGTAGGTTGTTTTTGTATGCTCTGTGGTCTCCTGGGACAGTACATGCCCCACCTGTGATGCTGCACTTACCGTGTCAACAAAGTCCCAGTGTGTCAGGTGAGCCTGCACACACAACCGACAGAATACACTGTGAAGTGGGAGGAAGATACTTTGAAACCCAGTCAATGTAAGATTCTGGCCATCTTGAAGGCGACTCTGTTTCTGAGGAATGCAGGGTGGTTCTTAAGCAGAGAGATGTTTTTGGAGAGTCACCCCTGTGGTCAGAAAAGAGCCTGTTCGATAGGGGTCAGCATTCCGTGTTCATTCTGTCTCACACATGCATACACACTGTGCAGTGGGGTGTGTGAGGAGACCCTGGGGCAGCTTGCCAGAGTGAATAAGGGGATACACAAAGTCTTTATTATTGGACCCAACAAGCCTCTAGAGATGGACTGTGTGTGTGTGTTTCCATGGTTTGGAAAACAAGCCCTAGTCATGAGGTGCTCTTGAGCGATCCCGAAACAAGATTAAATGTATATAGTTATAGTGCGCACCAGATAGGTAAGGACCACTGTCCCACTCCCTGAAAGGCGGATTAATAAGTAACTCCAGGCGGCATTAATGGTCTGTTCGTTAAAAACAGAGGTATGAGTGAATCCAACACTGTTTTTCAGCCTGGAAATGCCCCTGAAATGGAAAGTGTAGACATTTGAGGTCAGTACACTTGCCGGTCACTTTATGCACCCGCCTTGTTGGTGTACCGTACAGTTTTGCACATGTTTTAGTAACCTTTTAGTCAGTCACAGGTTCACAGTTGACTGTATATTTTTAGTGACTGGCTAAATATTACCCAAATAATATATGACCAGTGGCAGTCCTGCTGTGGTCCCTTTACAATGATGGATGGTGGAGGGCATTGGTTCCCAACTGTGGTCCTAGAACCACGCTACCTGGCGCATTGCAGTGGTTGCCTGCTCTATCACATCTACTGAAACCCTGGAAAGTCTAATTAATGTGTTGATTAGTTGGTTCAGGTGTGTTGGGAGTCAGTAATTGTATAAAAAATGCACCTAAATGGTAAGTGTTTCTGATAAAGTGGCCAGTGGGTGTATGCTCGAAACACATTGTTAGATTTTCACTGCTCTATAATGACTTTAAGGGCCCATATCCTACATTTTTTCTTGCATTCTGTTTTATCCTGAGGTTCAGTTCTAAAATTTGTGTTTTTTACATGACCCTTTTTATCCCTTAGAAATAAGCAATCTCACTCATAATGAATGGGTGGAGCTAAACTGTGGTAGGCTTAAAAGATGGATATATGTAAATGAGCTGGTTTTTGAACGGTGTATTCAAAATGGGTTGTTTTTGCAGTTTCCTTTCATACATGGACTGGGAAGTGAAGTTTTGAAAGTTTACCTGTGTTTGCATACTACATCAAACTATCATATAAAAATGTGTTTTTCTACAATATGGGTCCTTTAACCTATCTGTAGCTAGACTAGAAGTTAAATCAGATTGCAAGAGGTTTTCAATCAATCCCGATATCCAGCCAGATCCAGGTTGCGCAACCAGCTCAATGATTTCACGCATCTCATCTGGAGAATAAACATTCGATTTGGGGCTTATAGCCTCATCTTTGACTGTAGATTAAGTCTTTAACTGTCTTTGCTTCTTCCATAGTCTGATACCAATTAACAAGCATTATTACACATGTTCTCTTGTGGTGTAACAGTGTACTGAAGTATTGTGATATCGCAATGCAAAAATGTGACATGAACATGTGACATTGCGTTGTGGAGAATAAGCATTCTATTAATTATAACTGAATTGTTTATTGTGTTAAACCAGGGCCAATAAACAGCCCAGTCCAGCACATTTATATTATACATAACCCTCCCAATACCTTTCTGCTCTAGTTTCATTGGAAAATTGTGAGTTGACTGTATTGTTACACCTTTAATGCTTTCACACTTAGATGCTAGTAGATGGAGTGATATGCGTTTTTGAGTACGACTTCTATTCATGGAGAAATTCAAATGACTTGTGGGCTGAGCTGGCACTAGACAGCAATCAAGTCTTTTATCAGCTTTTTACAGCAGAGTGACAGTTAAAATAGACAAAGTAGGCGTTTGCGTCCAAGCAGAGAATTGATTGTTCCCTACTTGAAACTTTAGCCTCATATTTGCATTGGGCAGAAGATAAAAATACATTTAGGAGAGTTAGAAGGGCAGTGGAGAACCCGGGGGGACCCAGGTCTGCTTCACTGTAGTATGGGGTGTTGTTTTATTATGAACAAATGCAGGAAACAAAATGTGGACAAGTGCCCTGCAAGTGCTCATACCCACCAGCAGTGCTGTGCTTTATCAACTCCAAATGTTTGTACATTATATGATGCTCAATGGAAAGCAACAGCACTCACAGTAATGCCTTGTTTATTTAATATGAGATAATCCTCTATTAGTCCCACAAGTGAGAAATTTGCATTGCTATGGCAGAAAGCAGCAAAACAGAATAAAAGCTAAACAATATATAAACACTACCGGTCAAAGATTTTAGAACACCCCAGTGTTTCCAGCTTTTTTATATTGAAATTCAAACAGTTCAAGTCCAGTGACTATCATGAAAAGGACAGTGCTGAACTATGAGAGGTTTAAAAATGGTGAGGTTACCCAGAAGTGGGAAATAATTCTGTAGTGCCATGCAGTACCTCTGGTATGTGCTTAGTTGGCCGGGTTCATCCTGCAGCAAGATAGTGACCCAAAAGATAGTCCAAGCTATGCCAGGACTACCTCAGAAAAAAGAACAAGATTGCAAGTTGGAAAACATGGAGTGGCCAGGAGTCTCCAGATTTAAACCCCATTCGGCTGCTTTAGGATGAACTGGACAGAAGAGTGAAAACAAAGCAACCTATAAGTGCCGCACACTTATGGGAACTTCTGCAACATGGTTGGGAAGAACTTTCTGCAGAATGAACAATGAGACGTTGAAACGCTTGAATTTCACTACAAACAACCAGAAAAATTGGGGTGTTCTAAAACTTTTGACCGGTTGTGTGTGTGTGTGTGTGTGTGTGTGTATATATATTTCCTAAATTGAAAAGGTGTTCATGAGTTTTGGGCACCCATCAGTACTAAGACCACCCTTGACTGCAATCAGCCTCATTTCTTACAGCTAGTTTTACTCTGATTTAGAATTTTGTTTCTACTTTGTTTCTACTTCTCTAAACATTATGCTTCTCATTCAGAAATATTCAAATATGTCTTGCATGCAACATGTTTAGGATCTAATCACAGATTGCATTGACATGTGGTGATGGTGATCCAAAAATCCCAAATCTAAACCTTTCAACTAAGGTGCAAGTTGCAAGAGCTGCAAGGTTGATTTTGTTTGTATGTTTTGGAACATTGTCTTATTGTAATATCCAACATCTGTTCTTCATCAGTTCCTCTCAGTGGAACATTAGCTTTCAGGGCTTGTTGATATTTAGTAGAATCATTTCTTCTCTCCATCCTCACATAAGTTTTACATTTATTTTAGGGAGCAGCATTTATGAAAATTCTCCTAAACCCAGATAATGTTTTGACTTCAACAGTTGTATTTAAAATTCATTTTTAAGAGAACCTTTTTAAGATAATGTCAAAAGATAACACTACTGAACTGGCTGAAGGTGTCTAAATGTGTGTACATGCCAAATTCTTTCATCAAAATATTAAATCAGCAGATAAATAGTAATACATTCAAGTGTATGCATCACTTCTTTCAGCCCGTTGTTTTCAGCTGTATTTACATCTGACCAGGGCTGTAATTCTCTGACCTCAGTGTTTGACTTAAATTATGATTCTTTAAGAACATATTCAATGCTTGAAATCTTCGATTTAACCTAGTTTAGTTAGATTTCATTGTTCAGATATGAAACATCATTACTTTTAACAATGCACAAAAAATGGCAGAGGAAATAGTTAAACTGACCCTGAACATGGAACTTCATATTTCAAGGTTTTCTGGGGCAATACAAACGAAAACACACTTTATTGAAAATTACGTTTGATAATAACAAAACTGAATGCTATGTACACGTCAATGCATCGCACGACTTAGAGTGTATTCTCTCAATTCATCTGCTCTTTTACACCTTTTGGCTATGGAAGTTCCTCCTCCTCTGTTCCTCCTTTCATCCAGACATCTTCCTTTCTGGACTGCTTTTTTCGCTCATCGTCGACGCTGCACTAGCTCCCTCTGGCTGTTAATATTCTGTAGCTGTGTTCTGACTGTCCCATCTCTGTCTGCCAACTCGTCATCCATCTTTTTTTCTTTATGAAATATAAGCCTGGCCTCTTGGGATGTGCAGGCTGAATGTGTGTGTGTGTGTGTGTCAAGTGCAAGTGGGTGCGGGGGCTGTGGTGGATCTGAACGCTTGAATTTGGAGCATGTCAGAGCCTCAATTTCCCTCAATCTCTGTTGAAGTGCTGCCTCGAGAGGAGCCTACGCCCCACTGTGCTTACACAGAGCAAGGGCAAATAGAAATAAACACGTTCAAATATACGTAAACATCAATTAAACGCTGACAGACTCTGGCCCTTGCTGTGAGGACTGAAAGCAAGGGCAGACATGGTACAAAAACTTCATACACCTACAGCAGTTTTCATTCATTCTAGTGTAACTAGGAGAAAAAGATCAGGTTTCATCTTTACACGCTCGTGGAGTACAGGCTAAAATAAACAAATAATAAACAAAGAGCCCAATGTGCTAAGCCTTTTGTGCCTTTTGTGCCTGTGCATCATGTACAACACTGCTGCCTAAGCCTAAATGTGCAGTCTATAGACGGGGCCAATCAATAGTGTGTCTTAAAGCCTTGTTTTGGGTTTAACTGGTTTTTGGGCTGCATAATTCTTGATTAAATGGGGATCACAGTTTTTTGGCCTAGAATCAGCTCTCACTCATGATTCTTCAACATGTCAGTTTTGTATTTTTCCTGATTACTTAAATAGACTAGTGAAACCTGCAACATACAGAATAACAGCACAGAGATCAATGCAAACAGATATTACAGAGATATAATCAAATATGATATTTAATTACATGGTTGGGGGATGACAACACTAGTGAAAACTTTTGTTGAATAGAAGGGTCAACGAAAACCTTTGTTGACAAGGGAGTGCTAATGCAAACTTTGTCGATGAAGGAAGGGCTTGTGGGGGGACGAAAAGAAACCTAAAATGTTTTTCTACAAGGGAGGCACTAACCTTGCTGGAAATGGAACTATGCCCAAAAATGCAGGTGCCTGAGCACCTAAAGCCACCCCTCTTGGAAAGTTGCAAGTTTGTCATGGAACTTTCAACTTTAGTTTTGTCTCGAGCTTGTTGATGACTCTAGTTCTAAATCCAGGTGTGTCTCTGTGGTCGTATTAAGGCATGTTTTGTGCTGCGTCTGCATCTGGCTCACTGTGTGTTTGTGTTTAAAGCCGGTGTAAGAAGACTTGAATCATTTCGGATAAAGCAGCCAGTTTGACTGGCAGATGATCGATCACTGTGCCCGGCGTGTTTGAACAGTGGTCTTTTTGCCACAGTAGTTTTAGATCGCTCAGCCTTGTTTCATAGTTAGTGACCCACAAGAAACCCAGCCAGACAGTCTGTGACATGACCAGTCATCACTTAGGTCCCCAACTCCCATCAAGCTTTATCAGTGGAAACAAACAAGCCTATTGTGGAAATGACCTTCCCCTCTTCAGCAGTCTCTGCCGCCAACAGAGGAGCCTTTTAGCTTTCTTTCCTTTTTGTACACAGCTCCCAGATAAGATACAGCATTTAATGTCTTTGAAAACTGGGGTAATTGAGTAACGTTCTCTATAATCTGGGGAAAACTGTTGCATAGCAGTCTATGGGGGAAGCTGTGAAGTTTTTTGGTTAATACAGCAACTAATCATATGTGGAGAAGGCGCAATGCCACTTTTTGTTTTCTCATACGCTATCAGGAACTGATATTGTATGGGGGGGTATCCTCAAGGTTACAGTCCCTTTTTTAGAAAAAAAAAATACATATTATAATGCAGTTTTGTTATTTTAAAGTTGCATTCATGTTGTACAATCTTGGCCCTTATTTGATCAACTGTTAAAAAACATGATATGAAAAGGTATAAATAAGGCCCTTATTCTGGTAAAGTAAATGTAGTGTAAGGTACCCTAAAACACATTCCCAATTAACCTAAATCTGTGTTTTCTCTCTAAGTAGGTTAATCCTGGCCACATGAGTACACAATGCACATGTACAAAAGTATGTTCTATAAATAACATTCCAGTGTCCACTAAATGGCCGATGTGGCCCAAGGTCTCTCTGTGTTGGAAAAACTTTCTGAGAAAAAGCATTCCCTGGATTCAGCAAGAAAACGGTCTTACCTTCTTTAAGATGTTGCCATATGAAAGCTGGATATTTTAGTCAGGCACCTGGGATAGTCTACAACAATGTTTAGTTATTTACAGCCTGATTCACTCATTTCACCCTGCTTTGCTTTCACCAGTGTGTTTAGCCCTGCTTCATTGGTGTAAGCCGGGAGTGTTGGACTGGGCACTGATACCAGTATTGAGACCTTGAGTATTCACTTGTACTCCAGTAGTTCTTCTGTGAGCACTTCAGTTAAGATCAACATCTAAAAGCAGGCCATGCTTGGACTACTCAAACCCTCTACCACCCACAAGCAGACAATATCAATTCTGATACTAATACTGATTCTAATGCAAGTATTGATAGCGATACTGATGCCAATACAGACACGGATACCTAATATCATTACAGATATCTGACTTTATATGACCTCTTTATACCACTTTTTTAGCAGTAGAACACCAAAATTTTTCTCCTTCTGCTCTCTTGTTCTCCTTTTTTCTATGTAAGTCCACCTTACAGAGCTCTCTAATATCAAATGTATCCCCTCTTGCGGCTGTTTTTCGCTTATAAGAACATAGTCAAAACATTGTGTCTGAGCTTTGGAGAGGGGCCCACACCATTTCATTAAGTCAAATCCCAGCGCTCCCCTCTTTATTGGATTTCATGACTTCAGGTTGCAGTGAGTCAGGTGGCACTACCTTTTATGGCATATATTTCATTATACATACTTTTGGATTGATGTGTAGAAATGTGTGGTGAACCTCCTTTTTGATGTTCCATTACTTATAAGCTTCTTACAAATTATAAGCTTTTCTGATATCGTATGTTAGGACACTTTTATGTTTAAAATGTCAATAATATAAGTTTTATTTACCAAAATTCTCATTGTTTGGCTTAGGTCTTTGGCATGGAAATGCTGAATGAAAGCTCCTGGAGGAGGAGGAAGATGTTGACAGAGGAGGAGATAAGAGAGGAAGAGCCTTGTCCACTTTTAATCTGCAGAAAAATGAACTTGCCCTGTAGGGGAAACTGTTTAGACTCACCTCTACAACAGATCCCTTGTGGAGTGGGGTTTCTTCATTTGTAAATGCTTTTCTTACATCTGCTGGTCATTCAGGTGAATACATTGTTCCATCGCGCTGCTTTTGTGGCGGAGAGGAGTGATTAGTCCTAGAAAAGAGTTAATTAACAGAATGAAGATGGACTGCTCTGAGGCACTGGCAAATTCATCACAGCTTTTAGTGGTCTTGACCACAGTTTAAAGGTGAATCATTGTATATACAGTGCTAATTTAAATCTAAATTGTGCATAATTTAAAAGAGATAAATGTATAATGGGCTTTGGGTGCAAAATCTCTGAGATGTAGCATTATTCAGGTGTTAAATTTTGCTATTTGCTTTTGCGCACTTTCTCATACTGGTGCCCCTCCTGCACAGCAGTTTGTCCTTTGGAAAGTTGTCATGCATGAGAATGATTTGTGAGCACGGCTGTTCGATTTTTCATCTTCGATACAGTGGCCCTGAAGTGAAATGTGTTAATATTCAGTTTTCTGTCACTGCTGTGATGTTTGAAATCTGATTTATTTAATATTGCATGTGCTTCTGTCTTCCTCAGTGTAATGTTTGGGCTGGAGTGTGTGCCACCGAGGGAATGAGACTGCGTGGCAGGGATCTGGAGGATTCCACCGTCTCCTGGATACCGAACGTCCTAGGCGTGCAAAGTGTTAGGCTCCGCCTTCGCCTCGATCGCCGTGACGACAGAGGGAGGGGCCTCTGGCAGCTGGTGGACCTGGACGAAGAGGCGGCACCAAATGGGCAAAGATTGCCAGATAGGACGCCGCCCACCTGTTCACAGAGTAAGATCCTCCGATTCCTTTATTACAGTCCAGGGGTTCAAGCCCTGCTTGTGGAGGAGCCCTATGCTTTTAGTAGCGATTCCTCTGCTCTCACACGTGATCCAAATAATTAGCTCAATAACAAGACCTGCCTAGGTTTAATTTAAATAATAAAAAGCTTTTATTTTCATTTCTTGGTGTCTGTAATCCATTTCTGTGTATTTTGTGAGCTGAGAGATTTCCATGGATGGCTGGGATGGAAGGAAAATGGGGCACCGAAGGGGCTGCAATATTTTCTAGATTTCTTACTGAACTTTAAAATAGTTTTTGTGTGTGGGTGTGGTCATATCCAGTGTGCCATACATATTTTGGCTGGTGTGCTGCATTGTGTGCATTGTTTTTACTTCTTTTTGGATGAGAGCCAGGAGACTCTTCACTACAGTGGCAAAGTCTGATTGAGTTGTGAGCTGGGACACCTTTTACTAAGGTTTGACAGAGTCTGACTGGGCCATGAGTGAGTCTGACTAGGCCATGAGTGCGAAATGTTGACTGCTTTAGGGGCGGTTTTAAGTATAGTTCTATTATGGAACCATAGAACTGCTTCTGAGCTCTGAAACACCCTAAGGCTTCTTTTTAGCTAATGCAATTTTTGTACGCCTTCTTTTTTTAACAATTATATCTCCTCTGTGATATGCATATGCAAATGTTGAATCTCAGCATGCAGCTCAGTATGGACTTCGGGGCCTGCACTTAGTTCGTTTGCATGGTGTTTGCCCAAAATGAGAGAGAGAGCAGAATCAAGGTCTGTGTCACCGTAAATGTGTATGGCCTGAAGTCCATACACATACATCATTTTGCATCATGTGTCTGTATATGTCACTTTACATGCCACTTAAAATTTCTGTATCCTGACCTTACAACACTATCCCTGCCTAATAGACTGTGAAACCTGTTGATTGTACAGATTTTATTGGACTACATGAATGCCACAACCTCATTCTGAACGTTAAGGGCATGTTGAAAAAGCAGGTTAAAAGTTGTCAACTTGCAAACAGATCATGGTGCTGTTAACTGCTCCTCTGCTTGTATTGGAAACATCAGAACCTCTTTGTGGTCTACCCAGAATTCAGTGATGGGAAAGTAATTAAGGGGGGCGGGGGGAAGAATGCATCCGACTCTTTCCACTGAAGCTTAGAGACAAGCCAAGAGATATATGAGATAAGTAGGAATGGAGGGAGGGCAGGAAAATACATGCTTTGGGAGAGGAAAAAAATGAGAGAGAAATAGTGGGGAGAAATCTTCACATCATTTAACACAGCTCTGGGATTTAGAGGGTTACTGAGCTCTGAAAAGGTGACGATTAATGTGAGCTGTTCTTAATTACCGCAATCTCTCAGATCAGAGAGTGAGGGAGCACGAGAGAGAAGGAGAGAGAGAAAGAGAGAGGGAGGGGTGAGTGTTTTTAATCCTTCTTGTTTTTTCTCCCCTCTGAGGTGTGGCATCTGAATTCTGTACATACCCTAAATGGATCTTACCTTAAATACACACACGCACACACACTCAGTTTATTTTTGTCTCACTCTGTCACATGGCTTTATTGCGGTTTCAGATTTCCCCTGTCTGTTGCC
>JBBPCX010000160.1:18105547-18120303 GCA_037974365.1 Hydrocynus forskahlii
ATCGCGTCAAACAATTTACAATAAATACCTGATTCTGAACGAGCTAGTCATGAAGTTGAACTCGATCTAAAAGCAATGTAAATACTACATATTTGAGCATTTATTTTCTGACATATTAGAGGAAGCGGAGCTTCCCTTGTAGTCTTAGAGCAGTAGTCTGTCCCCTACATTACATTCCTACTTTTGATAGACATTCAGAGTGACTTGGGCTGTATTCACGCTAGGCCCGGTTGCCTTGTACCATGTCCGAGCACTCCACACCTTCTTGCTTCATCATTTCCAACAGGTCCAGGTGGGCTGCATTTCTTGACCGCTATGTCTTTGAATGCTGTACGACTCAGAAGAGTCCTTCAAATACAGCCCAGTAATGCAACCTGCATTCTGAAGATTTTTGCAGATGTAATTCTACTCCAGCAGAACAATTATTTAAACTTCTGAATTAATAAAATGTATTGCACACATATAATGCAGCCATGTCACAGCATATTTCACATCTCTTCTTCCTCCCACATTTTTTGCAGCAGCCCCTGCATATGCATGAGGTAAAGAGGTGCACTTTACTCTGGTGGAATTTACTCTGCACTCTACCCTTAAACTATGCATTTAGGCTTGTGTGCCACTTTTGCACATAACATGATCAAAATATGCCCAGTTTGCATATCAGACTGCCACAAAAGGCTTAGTACATCATGCTCATGTCGTTTGTTCTGAGATAATGGCAACTGTAAGATGTCTCTTCTTTTTGTTCGATAACATTATATTTCAGTGGAACGTTTCAGAAAGCAGGATTTCCGAGTTAGCCAGAAACATCAAAATTGAGGTTGAGGACTGTGTAATGTCCCTTAGATCTTTTCATATTGGAAGGGTTTGAGTTTAGACTATCTGAATCCTGGTTTGTGAATCCCTTTGGAATCTCTAGAATGTGTCTTCAGTTGCCCAGTGGATAACACCCAGGCAGACTTAGACTCCCTGCCTAGGATTGCATTATCAATAAGCATCCCTATGGGAGACTCCTAATGTTACAGAGTGTCAGCAAAATGCCTTCCCTATCCTTTTAAAAACTGAATATTTTATTGACAGCCTAAAATTAGACGTACAAACAAATCTTAGTCGGTGAAACAGATTATCCTCAATAGAGATGACTACAAATGCAGCTGTTATATTCTGTTCTGAGTATATTTCCATCTGTCAGCTTCTCCTCACCCAACTGCAGATCGCTCACTAGTTTATTTAACATCTTTTGAGTTTTCTTCTAGCCTTTTCCTGGATTTCCTTTCTACCTCCTTTTTTGTCATCCATGTCACCTGTTGTTCATTGGCTTCCAGTTACTTCATTGTTCTCCATGTAAGTCTGCTGGATATTGTCCACTATGCAATTGAAGACACATTCTAGAGATTCCAAAGTGTTCACAAACCAGGATTCAGATACTCAAACTCTCCATAGTGGCTACACTTCAGCCATGTGATTTTAGTTTTCCTTTGAGCTTTGTTTCTTTCCTTTAGTTAGTGTAACTTGTCAGCCCTCTTCCATTTCTGTCATTTGCTCCCTCCTTTAGGTTCTCTTGCTCCCTGCCCCTTACCATTTATTTCTCTCTCCTTTTGCTGCCTTCTCACTTGTCTGTTCCATTTTCTCCTCATGCCCTTGTTCACATTTCCTTAGTAAAGTCCCACTCTCTTTTTTTCCTTCCTGGATAGTTTCTTTTTGGCCTTCTTTTTTTTCTAAATATGGTTTATTTATAGTTATTGGTTTCTTCCACCTTTGTGTTGTGTCTTTTCTTCTTCTATGTATTTAGGATTCAGTTCTAGTTATCTTGTTTTGCCTGGTTTTCTTTCCCTATATTCCATTTTTCTGTGTGTTATGTTTATTTATATTTTTTTGCTTATGAATAGAGCCTCCAGTCTACCTCTCTTTAAGCTGCCCGGGTGGCTCAACCAGTTCGCCTGCTCTTACCACTCTGAGTGACGTGGGTTCAATCCCTGTGTCTGCTGATGGATGTTACAGCTGTTGCCAAAACTACATTCTTAATCACATTGATTAAATAGTTTGAGTTGTCTTGCCATATTTATTTTACAGTGCTGTAGAGGAGCTGTGCAATAACAAAAGCTAGTGAAGAAATCTCAGGCTCCAGAGTGATCGCACTGAAATCCTCACGGAGAGGAAGCACTGATCACACAGACAGCAGAGGTGAGAGTCCCCATCTCCAGCCTAATTGAAATGCCAAAAAAGAAGTGTTTTACATATGTGGGAATGACAGGTACAATTTTTCAGTCTCCAATCTCACCTCTGCGGCTCTGGGAGTAGCACAAAGTGGTGGTGGATGAGCTAAGTCTTACTTTAATCCCGGCACCTAGTCCCTGGGCTGGGAGATTGGATTCAACCACTGAAAAAAAAATTCTCAATAATACAGAAAAAGTGTATTGTGTTTTTAGAAAATTGTCAGGCGTTTTATAATGGCACCTTCAGGTGACAGTCCACACCTCCCAACTTCCTTGGGACTTAAGTTGTAAACTTTTTTCACCACCAAACTGAATACCATTGTGGGTATAGTTACATAAGCCTATACTGAAGTCAGCACTGGACCCGTACTGCCCATTTCTGCAGTGTCCATTTTCTCATCTTTGGCTGTCACAAGTTGTCACAAGTGGGCTGAAACAGTGGAACTTTACATGACCACTGTCAGAATAAAAACTTGCCTTTCCATTATTTGAAAATGAATACATTTGCATATGCCATCATTTGAAAACACCGGGCTTGCTGCACAATGTGAGGACATTTCATTACAAATGGAACAATAGGAATCATCCATAATTAGTCATTTTGGACAGGCCTGGACTGAGACCCTGAGGCGATGGCAATTCTGAGATCTCAATTGTATCACCAAATATTTTCAAACTTGGTACCATATTATTAGCCTCAACTCATGCATATATGAAGCTACACAAACATGCTCACATGGCCAGTCAATGTAACTGTAAGTTACTTATCTACTGTATTAGTTTGTCTGTAGGGCCATGCTGACCATGTTCTATCACTCAGTGGTAGAGAGTGTTTTAGAGAGTGTTTTTTGCAGCTGTGTGCTGGGGCAGTGGGGTGAAGGCAGCTGATGCCAACAGACTGAACAAGCCGATCAAAAAGGCTGGTTCTGTCCTGGGTGTCAGACTGGAGACCTTGGCGGAGGTGTCTGAGAGTAGACTGTTGAAGAACAGTCTTCTCTGTATCATAGATAATCTCTCTCACCCCCTGCACGGCTCCTTAATCGGAGCACACACAGCAAAAGACTTGCTTCTAAATGCAGGACTGAACACCACAGGTGGCCATAAGACTGTATAATTCCTCCCTGTGCTGTAGGGGAGCTTTTCAAGTTTTTCGAGTCATTATTCTGTTCACAGTCTGTGCAATATACAGCTCAGCTGTTTAATCTGTGAATTGACTGAATGTTATTGAATGTCAATCTCATTACCTTATCATCTACTGCTACTTTACTGCATTTATTTTTATTGCATTAACACTAAGCCACTTTCATTAGCCACTACTGATCTGCTGGTGCAGTACTCCAAATCTTTACATGCATGTTACACTGTTACTTGCCACACTAACGTTCTTGCCATTGTTTACTGCACTATTGTTTACTTCATGTCTTTTTATTTTTTCTATTGTCTTATTATCTGTAATTTTTTCTTCTTGCACTGAGCATACTAATGACACAAGAATTTCCCCTGAGATAAATAATGTTCTTTTTTTATCTTTTTGATACCCCAGCATTTGGGTATATAGCAGAATGTATTTTGTGTAGAATATTTTTTTATTGGATTTAATTATTTGTTTTATATTTTATATATTTTATATATTTATGTTTATAATTGTCTGTCTGTGCAGTCATTTCCTCTGGGATGCATAATGTTTTCTGATTCTTTTACTGTTTAAACAGAAAAGGGTTAAGTGTGAGCATATAATGATGTAGCAATTTTAATTCTAGTGATGCAGCGGTCCATCCGGGTCGCAACCTGTCCGTCAGATAAGAATAAATTCTACTGTGCATTAAATACAACATGAACGCCTTAAGCACAAACGTGAGCCCCTTGGAAAAAATAAACACAGTGTAAAAATAGCCAGCTAACTTACAGTATATTGAAGCAATTTAACATCTGATTAAATTTCAGCAGTGGTTGTTTTCTGGGATGATTTTTGTGGAGATGAACTGAAATTATTTGTTTCTTGCACTGAAGCTATAATTAGCCTCTTTTTGCTGCATTTGGGTTTTTTGCTTTAATTTAAAGTAAATGAATATACAATAAACACTCACTTTAACACGGGTCAGCAGTCGCAGATTTTTCTGAGAACTGAACAAATAATTGTCCGCTGAAATCCCCACACAAACGCAGAATCTGCAGATGTCCTCTATATATTTTTTTCTTTTGTCCGCCACGCACCCTCGTCCTCGTGCTGGGTTGATTTTTTGAGCATGGCGCTTAGCAACCCAGTGCGAGGACAAGGGGGGGGTGGCGGATGAGGCCGGATGTCATAGCTTTTGACGTGGCAATATATAATTTTTCATACATTTTAAGGCAAAATTATTAGGAAAAATGTAATTTACTAATTTTATAACATAAATATTCACGTCAATTCAGCTACATTTCCATTGTGAAATGCCATTGTACTCGGGAGGTTTGAAAGTAGCCAATCCGAGAACGTTATTTATTTCTCTTTGCTGCTGATTGGCTGGTGCCCTTTGACGCATACCTCGCTGTTCTCAGAGATGGGAGGTTTGAAAGTAGCCAATCTGAGAATGCTATTTACTTCTCCTTGCTACTAACTGGCTGCTGCCCTTTGATGCTGCTGCAGTCCAGAATTTCCCCCCTTGGAGCGCCTCGAGCGTTCTCGTGTTTTTGTTTTCTTCTTCTTAAAGCCCTGTATTTTTATTACAGTAAATTAAAAGTATTTATTACTGTATTTACCTGCTTATACCAAAGAAAACGACAGTGCATACCAAAGAAAATGCCCGTGCATGAATTTCAGTACAGTCTATTCACAACATGGTTTTTCACTGTATGCACTATTATACAACATTTTTATTTACTGTGAAATATCAAACCAAACACATCTCATGTTTCAAACATCAAATAAGTTTAATTGGTTCCTGTTTAGACTCTTTTGATTCAAACCTGTAAATGTTAAATGCATAAATGTAAAACACCACAGGCTATGAATGTAAAACACCACAGGCTATGAAAACTTCTACTACCACCAGAAATCTGAAGAAACTCAATTTCTCTTCAAACTGACATTCAAATAATACAGAGCACAGGGGCAACTACACTATATAATTCATAACACAGACCTAAAGAAAGGATGATTCTTAATCAACATTCACCAATCACTATCCACCTCAGAATCACAGTTCTGACAAACATAAACTGGCAGACCAGGTGTGCAGTCTTTGTCTGCCCACCCCTTGCACATGATGCACTGCAGCATGCGTGACAACCAACCCTGAAAAAAAATGTGACAACCTACCCCAACTGACATTTTTAGCTCTTTTGGAATCTAGTCCCCACAGGTTTTAGCCTAGCTAAGAAAAAAACTAACTAAATTGTAGCTCTCTCTTTATATTTTAAAATGGTAATCATTATTTTACTGTCAACCCATAGTGTAATGAGTTAGAAGAAAAACATGAGATGCCTCAAAATTTATGTTTGCATATGAAAAACAAATAAAGTTGTCTCACCTCAAGGTTATGCTGCTTTCACCTCTGTCAATGTAGATGACCTCTGACACTAATTACGATCATTTATGTGTCAACAGTTTTGATCAGCGCCCTCTAGTGGCTGAGATATGATGACTGTGACAACCTACCCATGTGACAACCAACCCCACTCTTCCCTATACATACTTCTTTACAGCCCACCAGTGTGGTCTTTGCATGCTCATGCAGGGCAATCCGGCCCTGTTTTTGGGTAGTGAAAAAGTCGCTGAAACATAAGACATTTCTCACTTAAACACTAGATTTGTTAGTAGAATATGTGTAAATAATGAACACCAGTAGTTCATAAATTAGGTGCATGTGCATGCCGTTTTTGCATTAGCATTCCATTTTCATAAATTACATCCATGAAATATAAGGAGGGCATACAAAAACATCTAAGTAGGTGAAGTAAAGATTTTAAAAGAAGTTAAAGCACTCTTTAATTGAATTACATGTGAACAGTGAACAGAACACCAATTAACAGTGAACATAACACCAATTAGCTTTAATGTAGGGACTGAAGTTGGAATGATTATTATTTGTAACTAGACATACCACTTTGAATTTGCAAACTGGCCTAAGCAGGGAGAAGCTGAAGGATTTAACCACTTCAACGGGTAAAAGAGGACCATTTGAATTTTTTAAATGTTATGTAAGATTTTGAAGGTAAAAAGAATTTGAAGAAAGACCAAACCATGTCAAAGGAACAGAGGAAAACATGTTGTAACTTATTGTAGTGACATCTGATTTGTATGAAACTGGATAAATAGCATTTATGTGCCAATATGAATGAGCATAAAAAATGTATTTGCTGAGCAAGCCAAATGAAACTATTCTGGATTTATTGATTGATTAATTGATTGATTGATTAATTGATTGATTGATTCATTGTGTTTATTGATTTATGTGAGCAAATGTAGCCAAGTTTAAACATAACTAATTTCAAAATTTTATAATAAAATTGTTAAGACCATGGCTTTCTCATTCCAAAACATTCACCTTTCTGTTTCTGAGCCATTCCAGTGTCGATTTGGCCTCATGCTTGGGGTCACTGTCATGTTGATGAATCTTCTCCCAAGCCATTGGTTTATAGCAAATTGGAACAGGTTCTCCTGCTATATTGTTCAGTAATTGTGTCCATGCATTTTCCCTGCAGCTCTGTCACTATCCCCCGTCCCTGCCAATGAAAAGCATTCCATAGCATGAGGCTACCAGCACTGTAGGTATGGTGTTTCTTGAGGAGTGGGCAGTGTTAGATTTGAGCCCCCAGTGAGTGGCAGACTGTTAGAGCAGCTCTGCTCATTTCTGATCTTCTTCTTATTTTCCTTTTTTTGTCCTCGTAACATTTCAACTTCAAGTCTTAGTAATTTAAATCTGACACCATGCACTACCGTTTTGTGCTAGTTTTGACCATTTTTGTATGGTATTCTTTACTTTTTTCACCTGTGTTTGGAGACCCGACATGTGCGCCCCTGTTTACAGTTGAGTTCAGCTGTTAGTGTTTGTAAATGACAGATGGTGTAACCCTGGGCACATCACTGAGAAAGAACAACTCTGCAGCAGAGACATTGAGCTGTTAGCCGATAGCATGCGACCATACTACCTCCCCAGGGAATTCTCGCATGTTATCGCGATAATGTCGTATGTCCACCCCTCGTCCAGCGCGGGGGCAGTCTGTGACTCTCTCCACTCTGTAGTCAGCAGACTGCAGACACAGCATTCCCAAGCGATGTTCATAACATCTGGTGACTTCAATCATGTATCCCTGGACTGCACACTGCCCACTTTCACCCAGTATGTGACATGCCCCACCAGAGACAAAAAACCACTGGACTTACTGTATGCTAACACAAAAGAGGCATACAGTTCATCACCTCTCTTTCCCCTGGGGAGATCAGATCACAACCTGGTGCACCTTGCCCCGGTGTATGAGCCCTTAGTGCGCAGGGAGCCACCAGTCACCCACACAGTGCAGAGATGGTTGGAGGAGAGCGAGGAGGCTTGTAGAAGGACTGTTTTGAGTCTACTGTGTGTGGGGTACTTTGTGACGACCACAGGGAGGACATTGACAGCCTTGTCACCTATGTTACGGACTACATTAATTTCTGTGTGGGTAACACCGTACCCACCAGAACTGTGCAATGCTTCTCCAACAACAAGAAAAGCCGTTCTCAAGCAGAAGAGGAGGGCCTTCAAATCAGGAGACAAGGAGGAGCTGAAACGGGTGCAAAGAGAACTGAAAGGACTGACCAGGGATGGGAAGGACAGCTACAGTCAGAAGATGGAAACCAGCTTCAGCAGAACAATGTTAGTGAAGTCTGGAGAGGCCTTAGAACCATCTGGGGCCACAAAGAACAAAACTCTCTGCCTGGGGTGTGAGGTGGGCACCCCCACTTCTGTTCCACCTCAGACACCTCAGTCACTTCACACTTCCTCCACACACCCTGCTCACTGCTCCCCACCCCCAACCACAGCATCCAGTACACAGCTCCAGACTGTCTCTTTCAACAATCCAAGTTAGGAGGGAACTGAGGAGGATCAAAGCCAGGAAGGCAGCGGGTCCAGATGGCATCAGCTCAAGGTTTGTCAGGTCCTGCACAGATCAATGGTGTAGGGTGATGGAGCTCATCTTCAACCTGAGCCTGAAGCTGGGGAGGGTACCACAGCTCTGGAAAACCTCTTATGTGGTACCAGCGTCGAAGACCCCACATCCCAAGGACCTCAACAGCTACAGGCTGGTTGCTCTGACATCCCACCTGAAGACCCTGGAGCGGCTGGTCCTTGCTCAACTTCGGCCCCTGGTGAACTCATCACTGAACCCACTTCAGTTTGCCTACCAGCCTGGCATTGGAGTGGATGATGCTGTCATCCACCTCCTACATCGTTCCCTCTCTCACCTGGAGACAGCAGTTGTTGGGGGAGGTGGGCCTGACGTAGTTTCCTGAGGAAGTACAGTCTTTGTTGTGCCTTCCCCACCTGGTGAGAGATGTGTGTTGACCAGGTGTGGTTGGCAGAGATGTGGACCCATAGTAACTTAAAGCTCTCCACCCTCTCTACCCCTTTTCCATCGATGTAGAAGGTGGAGTGCTCAGCCTGCTTAGCTCTTCTCAAGTCCACCAACATCTCCTTGGTTTTTGATGTGTTCAGTTCCAGGTTACTGCTATCACACCATTGTCTCAGCTGCAGAACTTCCTCTCCATAGGCTTATTCACTGTTGTTGTCAATCAGCTCTATGATTTTGGTATCGCCCGCAAACTACAGACTGCAGGAGCAAGAGGTTGAAGATGGTTATGAAAACCTCTGCTAGCTGGTCTGCACATGCTCTTAGTACTTTTCCTGCAACTCCGTCTGGGCCAGCTGCTTTCCTTGTGTTGACTCTGTGCAGGGCGGTTCTGACCTGATTTTGCTGCAGCTGGATGGGGGCATTGATTAAGGGCGATTAAGGGTGTTGGGTAAGGTGCTGTCCAAGGAGTCTGCCAGTGTTTGGGTGTCTTTGTAGCTGGTGAGAGACTGGATCCCCTGCCACATGTGCTTGGAGTTGTTACTATTAAAGTTTTCCTCAATGCGCTGTTTGTATTTATACTTGGCCTTTTTTATTCCTTTCAGCAGGGAACAACATGCCTCTTTGTAGCCCTGTTGATCTCCTGTCTTGAAGGATGCATCACATGATCTGAGCAGGGCACGTACCTCACTATTGAGCCACAGGCTAATACTAAGCTAGCTGTGGAAAAACTAAAATGCACCATTAACCACCAGCTCACGGTGCACCCAGATTGCGTCGTCATTACAGCGAGAGATTTAAAACTTAAAAAAAAGTTTATTTTGGGGCTTTTATTATGAAGGGTGATTGGTTTTCATTTATTATGAGTCACAGCTAGGTTTTAGTGTTTGTGTTTTGTCATTGGTTGTTGGGATGTGGTTTTTGTGTATTTAAATGGGTTGTGTTCTTGTTTGTATTGCTGGTCAAACGTCATGCTTGGTGTTTATGCTTTCTCTTAATTACTAAAGTAAATCTTGAGTCCTGTTTCTGGCCCTTGTGCCAGTTTTGTTTTGTTTGTGATATAAAAGGAATATTGAAGCTTGGAAGTCTGTGTACGCGATTGCCCTCTTTGTGTGGAGAAAGCAAAGATGCAAGTTTAATGCATTTCTCTGGCCGTCGAGATTTCCCACACACGTTGCTTGATTCATCAGTCTTCATGAGTTTATGGCAGAAACTCAGAGCAGAAAAAATGAAAATGTACAGTACAGAAATAATCCAGCTCAGGGATAGGGAGGAGGTTATTATAAACCAAGCCATAATCTTTCGTAATGCTTTATGATTATCAGCTGCTAATGATTGTCACAAGACGAATCTTGGAAATACATTAAAGCTACAGTACTTTTTAGATATTCAGCTGTTGTCTAAATAACAGTAATTTCAGACATGGATTTCAAGGCACTGTACTGATTGTGTGATGGTAAGAACAATAATAGTGAAAAGGCTGGACTTTATGAGGTGTGAAAGAGACCGGCCAATAGGTCCCTGTGAAGGCCTGTTAATGCTGCAACAAATGAATTCATGACAATTTCAAACCACTTATTTATGTTAGTTTTCTGATAGACACTTTCTAATAGTCACTATAGCAAATGTAACTTTAATGGGTATGGGTTTGTGTGTGTATGTGTGTGTGTTTTTTGCTGACTTTAATAATCACATTCCCTTGTCATGGCCTGTCCACTCTGGTGTTAGAGGAGTGATTTATGGCTGTCCACTCAAATGACTCTCAAGAGCACCATTCCCCTTTACACACAGCCCTGCCAAGAGACTCTCTCTCTCTCTCTTTCTCTATTTTCCTCTCTACCTCCTCCCTTTGTCTCTTGCTCTCCTCTTCCCTTTAACTCTACCTTTCTCTTGCCCTACTCTCCCTCTCTTTTTCTTTTCTCTCCCCCCTTCTATATCTTTTGTTGACTCTCTTTCTTATTCTCTTCTTCTAACTTTTTTGTTTTGTGATCTCTTGTTTTCTTTCTTGCTGTACCCCCTCTCTCTTTCTTTTGCTTTCTTTCTTCCTCTCGTTCTTCCTCTCTCTTTTGCAATCAAAATCTGTATATCTGTATTTCTGTCCCTTCTTTCCCATCCTCTCTCTCTCTCTCTCACTATCTGTCTCTCTCTTTATCTGCTCTCTTTCTCACTGTCATTCTCCCTATGTCTCTCTCTCTCTTGCTCTGTCTCTCCCTTCCTGGTTTTATCCCACAGAGTAAAATACAATAAGCACTTGATGAGAAAAAGCCCAGCAAAGTGGATATTGTTATTCTGTATCTGTCTGTGTGTATGTGCATGTTTATGAGAACCAAAAGATAGTAATACTGGGAAATCTCTAGAACATGGGATTGGTCCTCACAAGGATATGTGCTGTTTTCACTATAAACTCAACTTTCATAAGAAACACTAAAAACGAAGAAAGATTGTCATTTGGTTACTGTTTGGTTTACAATTACGTTTAGGTTTAGGTGTAGATATAGTTTTACTGAGACATAGTATTACCCAAGTCACATATATAGCAATACCAACGTGTGTATTTGTGTTGGGGTGTGTGTGTGTGTGTGTGTGTGTCTCTGTGTGTGTGTGTGTCTGTGTTTGTGGGGTGTGGATGTGTGTTAAATGTGCAAGGCAGCGGGAGCAGGAGGCATGTTTAAATCTCTCTCAGCCCACTGGACAGCATCAAGCTGAAATTGATATTCAGCCTTTCTGCAGATTTATGCTCCTGGACAGAAAAAGTGCTTTGGCAGCTTAAAAGGCCTTGGCAATGTGAACTGTAAAAATTTGCCACTCCAACTAGCAGTGGCTTGTGATGTGTCCTAGGCACACTCATCTTACCATTATTTGTCTAGCAGATATCCTGCAAACCTGTGATACCTTTCATTATGCTGGAAAACCTTTGCTTACTGAATATGTATTTTTTTTCTGTCTGAGCCTGATATATTTCAGGTGCATTATTCTTATTATTGATCCAAAAAAATAGAGCACCTCTTTTAATGAGTTGTGTAGCAGCCTTCATTATCTGTGAAATGGTCTTTTCTAACTCCACCTCTGACAGATAGACCTGTGATTCACAAGCTTCTAAGTTTAAACTGTTATATGTTAAAGTATTAAAGTAAGTTGTAGCATTAAATCTCTTTAAATTTCATAAAACTGAAAATTTACCATTGAATTGTCCACTTCTCCTTTCATCAACTCACAGTCCACTAAGAGCTCCACCTACTTTATAGATCCGTGGCAAAGATGTATAACTGTGGACCAGTAGTTGTTATCCTCAGTTTGTCAGTTGCCTCTCCTGCATTCATCATTGATCACTTCCAGACTTCAGGCCCACTGTTAATCAGATATTATTTGGAAGGTAGGCTATTCTCAATACAGCAGTGATCTACACCAAAAGTGGCTCTGTGGCCAAAGTCTGTTCTCTAATGATGGACTAGGAGATGGTTTGGACAAATTTGTAGTTATAGTGTCTAACTAGCAAAATGGAACCACAAAGTGAGCATTTCTAACAACATGGCTTAAGTCAGATGCTGCTCCAGTGTAGATATCACTGAAATTGGTTAAGTATTGCTTAACTAAAGGCTTAGACCTGCCCATGCTTCACCCACAAATTTGTTCTTTTGTATCAACTCTTATGAGGTCAGACTAGCTGTATTCATTAAACCTAAGGAGTAATTGCAGGTCACATTGTTTAGATTTGATACATTATATTGCATTTTAGATGCATTAAGCTAAGCCATGTCAATGTAGGTATGTAACAAGGGTAGTAGAGGATGCAGAGATGAACGTACATGCAGAAAATGGGACATTATTTAAGAAAATAAACACAGAGAAAAATCACAAAAACTAACAAGGCAGTCAAGGCAGAATGCAATAAACACAACGTAGGGGTAATTGGTAGATCCGGGGTTATGTTAGGGTTGACCAGCAAACACAGACCATTTCAAACAGGCAACAGCTGGTACAAGTTGGGGTTATAAATATGCAGACAGGTGTACATGATAGGGAAGGCAGTCTGGGGCAGGGTTACACATATAAACAATAACAGAAACATGTGGGGGACAGAACATCAACATAAAAGTCAGGGCGTGACAGGAGAGAGCAAGACACGACAGTGTGAGACGGTTACAAGCTAATCAGACCTAAACAAATTAGAAACTGACAAATGGGCCACTGCTACAATGCTTGATTAGAAAGGGTGAAAAAACAACGCTCAAAAAATACATGTATCTCTTTTTAGTTCATTTTAATTCAATGTACTTATGTTTGCATCTAAGTCCTATTGATCAGGCCTTCAGGCACTGGGCTGAAATCTTACCATGTCAGATCATCCACCAATGTAATTAGGAACAGTGAAATTAATTGAGCATGTTGATTTACAAGAGGTGGGGCCAATTAAGTGAAATGTCACTCTAAGCCTTCTGGAAGTTATTGATACATCACTGACTGTGGATTCGATCAGCAACCTAACCAGGAGATAAAGATTGCAAGCTGCGCTGCAGACATCAATATAAAATGCTGTGTAAAAGGTAAAACACAACAACAAAAGTAGTGTATTGCGCACCTTTATTTTAAAAGTACTGCTATCTGAACAATAGTGCAATAACATTTGATTTGCAAACCCTTTAAAAAAAATTAGGAGCTTTTTAACAGCAGTGTTCCCTTTCACACAGTTACACAGCTGAAGTTCAAATATTTGCCATTGCAGGGCATTCATGTTTCATCTAGTTTGTTATAGAAAAGAAGTTACCCTCAGAGTCCAGAGCATTATAGCTGCTGCAAAGGGAGACCAACTCCATATGAAAGTCTATGTATTTGAATGCAGTGTCATTAAAGTCCTTGTTGGCGTAATGATCAGGTGTCCCATTACTTTTGTCCATATAATGTTGACTTGTGGGAATTTGTATTGTTCATCATAAGAATTTACATGTTTTTAGACATACGTTTCTTTTGAAATCAGAAATATTGAAGCCTATTTATCTGAATGCAGTGTCATTGAAGTCCCTTTTGGTGTAATGGTCAGGTGTCCCAATACTTTTGTCCATATAATATAGACATAAGTAATGGGACACCTGACCCCCGTGAACACTAGCCAAAAAAGCAACAAACTTGCATAATAAAAGGATTAAAAAAAAGTCATTAATGTGCGATAAAATAATTGTCGGCTTTAAGTAAATAATGCGTTAACGCGATAATAACGCGTTTTATATATATATAAGCTTCAAATCAAACACAGTATGTGTTTTAGAAGCCTGAGATGTGTCAGAGGAGCAAACATTTTGACCATTCTGAACTGAAGGCCTTGCTGTTAACTGCTGTCCTATAAGTGAAAGTGACCATTCTGTCACACGTGAACTCACCACAGCACGAAATTCTTCCTCTGCATTTAACCCATTTACCAAATGAAGCAGCCAGTAGCAGAGCACCCAGGGAGCAGTGTGTGGGGACGGAACCTTGCTGAAGGGTACCTCAGTGGTGCTTAGCAGTCTTGGGAATCAAACCCACGACTTCCCGATTGCAGGGCCAACGCCCTAAGCACTAGGCCACCAGCTGCCCATACATTATTGTACTGTTGACTGTGTTGTGTTTTTGCACTCTCTCTTTAGTCCTGTCCTGCCTGCAATTCCGTAGTCCTTTTTTGCACCATGGTTCTAGAGGTCCTAACACCTATTTGACTTGAATTGACTAAAACTCATAGTAAATATATTGTTGCTGTCAGACAAAAATGTATCCGCAGATGAGTAATTTTACATAAAAGATTGTATTCCAAGTATTTCTACTACTCTGTTCATTGTTAAAAAATGAATACAATGTGAAAGGCAATTTTCAAATAATTAACTAGACAATAAAAAGGAAGGTTTTGTTCCAACACCTACAATTTCTTATTCGGTTGAATGTCAAGCCAGTACTCAGTCAAACTCAGTGGCGGCTGCTAGTCTTTCAAACAGGGGAAGCTCACTTTAGGCCTACACCATGAAATTCGTTACGTTATTTGTA